>CM048923.1:43828925-44249795 GCA_026686955.1 Epinephelus cyanopodus | reverse complement strand
TAGGTTTACGTTTCCTCTTAAACTGCTGTACTGCCTCCTCCTCCCCATGATCAGTGTCAAGCTCAGATGTTTGACAAGTGAAGGATTTCTTCATCGCCCGCCAAGCTGACATATAATCATCTAAAAAAAAACATTTTACAGTATTAACATCAAGGACCATGACCAATTTGTTTCTCTCCACATTACCATGCCTCTTATTAATGCATGTGTGCATGTATATCTCATGTGAATGCATATATTTTTTAGTTATGTAAACTAATCAAGTCAAAATTAATTAATTCTAAATAATTACCTCAAGTTGTACTTAATAAAGCTATTGTTGGGGGAAAAAAAAAAAAAAAATATTTACCACGTCTTTAACACTCTGACATCATGTTTGGTCCAGTGTTGGCTTGGCTGCTCTGCAAGTCTCGCAGCTTTGTGGATTTTTTCATCACTTTTAAAGGGTGGCCAGTATGTTGCTCCATTGTTGTACCAAGACTGTGGCACCACAGACACAGACTTTTGCTCATCTAAAAACTGTACTACATGAAACATCCTGTAATTGAAGGACATTGGTATGGGGAAAATAAGATAACAAGAAAGCACATTCCATTGGTACACAACATCAAATTCTGGATGCCAGCTAAAACTAATAATGTCATAAGTGTAATTGTTCTGCCATTTTAAACAAATGTCCATATATACACCGACACGGATTGTTCTTCTAAATCCTTAATCACAGGCTGCTTACATCCCATCATATATGAAGATCACACTGAACAATCTTAATTACTGTTTCAATGTATGCAGTAAAGGCATGACCACAAAACCCCCCTTATGAGGGAGAGCTATGCACTTGATTTGGCCTGATGCTTGAGAGACACAGAATATATTTAGGAAGTCAGACTTGAATGGGTATTTAAAGAAGAGCGACCTTTCTGAGAAGACCTTGTATACAATGTATACTCCGTCAGTACACTTAACAATGTTATTAATCACACCAACATCATCTCCAATGAAAAAGATGTTGTTCCCCGTTGAGATTTTCATTGTCCATTTGTCAGTATCTAACTGACTGTACTGTCCTTGTACGTTAAGTCCATCTGGAATTGGTCCATTAAAGTGCTGTTTTTTTAAAGCGCTTGATGCCACATCAAAAGCCCCAACAGTACTTGCACCAGAAGACCCAAAAGGAGTTTGTTCAGACAGTCTTTGAATGATCTGAGCAAGAGGGCGATCTGGTTTTCTAACTAGTCTCTTTAGCTTTTGGAGCTGGTTTTCATAGGGAAATGCTGAAATGCGATCCAGACAACCAAACTGCTGTACATCCATTGGAAGATGAACTAAACCATGTACATTATACACAATAGCATCTTTGCCATATATCTCACCAAAATGTGATACAAAAGTTTTAAGTAGTGTGACAGTAGGACACTGAGAGGTCTGCATTGATTAAAATAGCAATGGCAGTGGACAACAACATGAAGTTGTTATAGATATTACTTGCCAAATATGAAGACAGAAGGACAGGGCCAGTATACAATAGAAATTGTCTAAATTCAGTGGCCTTCCATCAGTCTATTTCTCTAAATGATCGTGGTTTCCGTGCAAATTCCACAGGAATATGAGGTCGCAGCTCTTTCATACGATCAGACATTTGGTTTACAACATTTGCGGGTAAACGAACATTGAGAGGACCTCTGAGCCACATTAGCAACAACTTCCTAAGAACACCCAAACAAACCAAATGCATATAGTCCATTGGAAACTGTGACACCATGAAAAGGATTTGGCCCATGTTGATGCTCCTCGTAAAACCTGCTGTGCAAAAGCTTCATCAGTCCTCAGCATGCTATCGGTTAAAGGAAAAGTCATGCGTCTGTTCACATACAGGCCTTGCTGCACACATTTGTCACAACCGTAATATCCATTATGTGGCTTTATGTTCTTTACCAATGCTTTTGCAGGTGCATCACTTATTACAGAGTCAACATTCAGAAAAAGGCGTTTTCCATTAAAATCAAAGCCGTTTTCCAGTTCTTGTAGCTCAACAACAAAATCCTTTAGAAATTCATCAGCTGATCGTGGTTTGTTGGGCCCACAAAATAAAGCAATAATGACAGGCTCTTTCATTGGAACACTGACCAACAGTCCTAAAATAGGCCAAAGTTGAATATTATCTTATTATATTTATCTGCAACTTCAAGGTAAAACAATCAGCAAGTGAGTCGATGATCTGAGAAAGTGTCTTTTTGATAGAAGACAGTATGCCAAAATAGTGATACTGCCCCCAACCTTGTTCTGAATAGTGTACTGAGTGTTAGTCTTTAGAATAGTTCTTGCATCTTTTGGTAAGTCAGGGTGGTAAAATCTCAATATACTTAATAGTGCTGTAAGAGCAATGAGTGAAATTCCAAAGGTTAGGGCCCAACTACAAATACTGTCTTGAAGGCTACATGGCTCAACACCTTCATTGTCAGATTCAGATGAATCTGAGCTACTACACTGAGGGTCATAAATGTCCGCATCCACATGGTCAAAAGTGTTTGCACACATATCACGGTCAGAAATGTTGGTGTCTATGTCTACATCTGTTTTGCTGTTGTCCCGCGCTACTGCATTTTCACTACAAATGTCCTCCATCACACTTTCTCCAGTACGATCATCAGCATTTAAAGGCAAATTAGTGCTGCAGTCTTCACTAATTTGCTGTAGTGTTCTCTTAAGTTCTCTTCGTGGACGCCTTCTCAGAGTGGAGTTAGACACAACCCTTGCTTCCATCTTTTACTTACGTCTTCAGCAATCAGCGCAGGAACAGCTGTTGATCACAGATCTACCGAGAGAGAAAAGGCAAAATATTAACAGTGTTTCATACAATATAGTGCCGCTACTGTTAACATATATTTGGCTAAAGGTGAATTTCACTGTACAAATAAAATAATCTGTCCAATTACAGCATAACCATTTACATTTTCCTATGTGGCTGAACAAAGCTATCTCAGTACAGAGATAGTGGCAGTGTTTAGAGTAATTTTAGAATAACTATTTTTACATGTAGACCCCCACAAACCACACTAAGCAGAAAACAACTAATTAATGTGTTGAGTCCAGTCTTTTGCTCAGACATTTGTCCTTATGTCTGTCGTAGTAAAGTGGCGCATGATGGGCTGGGACTACATGTCTGGATTAATCTGCTGTGACCTCATTTGAATCTGTATGAATTCTACTTCTATGCTATGAGGGGTAAAACTCAAGTTATCTGCTTTAAATACATTAACAGAATAATCCAGTTTGTACATTGTACAGGTGGTTTAATATTACAGGTTTTTGCTCGGAGAAAATACACATCAGCCGTCGGTCTGAAAATGTCATTTTAGTATTGTTACATTTTCTTCATCCTATTGTATGCATTGTTTAAACTTCTACTAATCTAGAGCACATCATGTAGAATCAAGTTCAGACAACTAGTTTCTGGTGTTTTCCTCAACTGACATTTTATGTTACGGCAGTAAGTGATTATCTGTATGATACCAACTAACCAAATTCAAATTAAGACTTTTCCCAAACAAATATGTTACATAGATCTATGTATTTTCATTGTAAGTCATTTTGTTTCGCCATTCAACTAAGGGTTAGTTGTCCTCAGCATTACATTATCAGAATTATTCTGTTTTATCACCTCACAGTAACAACTGAGACAGGCATCATTTAAAACATATTTTAGTATTAAAACACATGTATTTTGTATTCACCTGTAGTTTGAGTAAAGTTTGCGTCAATAGTTAACTCGTTACATTTTAAACAAGTAATACCACTACGAAAGAATCAGTGAAGCAAAGCAAAACCTCAGACACACAAAACAAAAGTTTGCAGCGCGAAACTAACAGCAAAGACATACTGACCAGCAGCTTTAGCATGTAGCAATTACCTTGTAGCAGTAGCACAGTTTGAGGTTAAGAGACAAGAGACTTTACTTCCAACTAATTCCAAAATGTGGAACTAAGCAATGCGAATTCTGCCTGAAATAAATCTTTAACTAGATATCAAAGCATATTCACATCTTATGCTTCATGCAGAGACAAACCTCGGTGAACTGTGACTGACCGGGCGTAAACCAATAGCAAAAAAGACTGTGTGGCTGACCCCACGCGGCTGTCATTAATTGTAGTTTTCTTAGTGAGCCAACATGAAGAGGACAACACCAACATCCACTCAAAAGGACTACAAACCAGACAAATGACTTCCGTGTGCGTCATATCCTGCAATGGTACAACATTGCGCCCACTATTTCTTTTGACAAAGTCGAAGTTATGTGAAATAAAGTGTGTGAATCCTGGTGCACGCGTCCTGGTGATAAAAATTACCTTAAGTTTGTCATTATATCTGTGTCTCCCACTTATGCAAATTGGTTACGTTGGCGTTACAATTCGAAAATCTTTTCGTGTGCGCCAAGAATAACACTTTATAGCCGATACGCGAATGTTGCTTTCACTGTAAATTTAATTCACTAATGTTGGGCAGCCGAGTTACCAACATGTGGCTTATGCGCTGTGCTAAAAATAACGTTGACGCGGCCCGACGAGTGCAGATACAAACGTTAAAGACGTAGCCTACTGTTAACAGACGTTATAAGTTCGTGTGCTAGTTGGTGTTCGACTTTCTACAGTCATGCATTCACTTCATAGCGCGAGTATTATTTCAAATAAAGCACTTACCATTAACATTTGCCATCCAGCGTGTTGCTGTTTGATGCCTGTTGAGTGTCTGCAGCGCCGGTGTCTGCCTGCCTCCCAGGTGCTCACTGCTGTGACGTCACGTGTCGACTGTTAACTTTCAAAATTGTGGGCGCGTGCGGTCTGCACGGTCCGCCCAGAACAGCTCATAACCTATCATTTGGACTGTCTGATGGTCTTGGCCACATCTGGTGCAATGACGCTCAGCGGGCGTGATTTCTATGGGAATCTGGCGAGTTGTAGCCGGATCCGGCACAGTGTCAGCTGCTATCTGGGTGACTAGTCATCCATGCTTGCCACTTGACCCAGAAGTCTTCATCTAGTTTTCTGAGTTTGTATCTATTGCTCTGATTAAATATGACAGAATAGTCCTGCTTGGCAATCTGAATTTCCACATTGATGATATTTCTGATTCCAAAGCAACGGAATTCTTAGATTTTCTGTCGAGTCTCAATTTTATTCAACATGTCAGGTGTGCCACTTGTAATAACGGTAATACATTGGATCTTGTTTTTACGAAAGGTGTCACTGCTGGCCTTTCATCTATCCTCCGGGCTCCTGTCTCTGAAGACTCTTGTGTCTTTTTCAACCTCTTTTCTTTTGCACAGATTGTACACTCTGAGCCTAACCCCCACTCTTTTCGTTACATTGATAACCATGTCAAGTCCCTTTTGATTGATCATCTGCCTCACTGGCTGCCTGTTCAGGCTAGAGCTCATTCTTTTAACTTATGAGGCCTTAAATGGACTTGCACCATTGTATTTAACTGAACTACTTACAACCTACCTTCCGCCACGTCCTCTTCACTCTCTTAATTTGCACCTACTTGTCATCCCGTCGGTTAATAAAAAGTCAGCTGGCTGTAGGGCCTTCTCTTACCATGCTCCTTATTTGTGGAATGGCCTCCCATTAGTTATTAAAGAAGCTACCTCCACTGCAATGTTTAAATCCCATCTTAAAACATACCTTTTTACTCAGTATTTCAGTTAGTCTAATTTGTAACTGTTTTATCACTATCTTTTTGTGCTTTTATTATTGTTTTTATTGTTTAGTCTTTTATTGTACTTGGTTTTTATTGTAAAGTGTATTGAGACCATGTACCATGGTGATTCTGCACTTTAAATAAATTAATTGATTGACCCCCAGTTGTTGACTACACTCACATGATAGTTGAGGTCAAGAGCTCTCTATAACAGTTAGTCCCATGTCGGTACCCCCTTTTGTTGCTGAGTTATAAGCCCTCAAACGTGCACCAAGGTCAAGGTTCAAAGATGAATGGCTGAAATAAAGAGCCATGCAGAATCTTCATACTGACATATGTTACTCTCCAGGTTGAGACCTTTCCAATAATGTATTTGGTTTAGCTCCACGACAAAGTTTTGATTTTTTTGGACACAAGCCATGCCAGATCTAGTTTCAGAAAGCACTTTCAAGGTCCAGTGTATAAAAAGATTTTTATTTGTTTCTTTGCTTGTTTTTTTTTTTTCTTTTTTACTGTAGATAGTTACTAAAATGAGTCACCCTCAGAGAATACAATACTACTGAAAAGTAAACCAATAATAACAATAATGAAGTAAGCAAAAATAATATTAAAATTATATTGAAATTTTAAAATCTATTTACAGAGTGGAATGGCAGCCTAATAGATAACTTAGATACAATTTATTATTGTTTAGACACTATTTATTATTGCTTAGATACTATTTGGCCTATTATTGTATTTACTTTTAGCATGTTCTACTTTTATCTACTGCAGGCCATATGTTTTAATTTATTTAGCCTAATAATGAGGCCTACATCTTAATATTTTATGTCATTTATCATAGTTTAGCTCTTAACTCCAGTGTTTCCTCAGTGGGAGTGTGTGCGCCGAGGGGGGCGGCCGCTGGTTCTGTGGCGCTGGCTTGGGGTATGCTCTCCCCTGGTGGAGTGGAGGGTGGCCGGGTTGCCGTGGCAGCCGCCTCCCGATGCGGACGGCTGCAGGTGATGGTGTTTCCTCCCTGGTTCTTCCGTGCTCAGCCTTTTTTTTTCCTTCTTATTCATTTATTTATTTATATATAATTGGCGTTTGGATTCAGCAGATGGACGGCAATCTGAAATGCTCCTGTGTTTGAACATCTCCTTCAAAGTCACCTTTGTTATTGTGTAATGCTAAGGTGTGTGATGTTGGTTGACACACATATCCATGTGTCACTTCCTTGGTGGCACAATTTGTATCTTGAGCTCACATGCAATTAAATCCTTTTTTCTGCCATGAAATGTGCCATCTTAATCTCTCTCTTCTCTCTCTCTGTTTCTTTAACACTCACTCTTACAACTAACACAAACAGGCACACACCCTGGTGGCCATGAATCCCTCTGCACTAACACAACTGCACTGAGTTATATGAGGCAGGTGTGAATTATGACACTGTAAATTACATATATGTAGTTGCGGAGGTGTGTGTGTGTGTGTGTGTGTGTGTGTGTTTGTGTGTTTGTGCATGCTGCATGAATCAGGATTTCCTGGGAACACTGATTTCAATTTCAAATTGATCCCTGGAACGCTGTTTAAAGGAAGGCTTATCAACTACATGGGAAAATCCTTCACAGAGATTTTAGATAAACACAGCATTGCTCTCTTGCCTTAATTTACTGCTGGTGGAGCTTTCAGCTTCGTAAAACAGCCTTGCCAGGGCTCAGTCATGAACATTTGCATCCAACAAATGCTCCCACATTGTGTCTGTCACTGTCATCAACATTCTTTGCAATTTATCACATTTTCTCTGTGTTTTGTACAAACCTTGTAACACGTGGCCATTTTTTAAGTCTGTTCAGCCTTTACTCCTCCATGGAAGAACCACTACCAGTTACATATACCTTGAGCTGTTGAGAGTTGCCCAGTATAACCAGTCTACCACCACTGCGAACTGGACAGCAGCTTCTCATTGCTCTACAGGAATCACGGAGTAATGAGCTTCGAGCTGTGTTGAAGGGCACCTTCAGGTTGTTTACTCTGGACTGAGCTGGACTCAAAGTTCAACCTTCCCATGAGCTGCTTGTCCACTCTAACCTTAAAGCTCCTCCTCCAGTTAAGGCTCATGATAAGTGACAGCTGTCAACATTTCCCATGTGGATAAAGTCTCCGATGACACTTCCACAAAGCCAAAGTACTGGCAGTGTGAATTAAAATGTATGTGATATTAGAACTGAAATTATTCACATGTAAAAGTTATAAATCAACTCAAGGAGAGCATTATCTCAAATACAAATCTCTTTATATAATACTATTTTACTTTACCAAATATGTTTTGGAGAAAATGTAATTTCAGGGTTCACAGTCTGCATCTGATGCTAGGTTTAGGCTAAAAAAAGTTAGGCATGGTAGGTAGGTAGGTAAGTGGGTGGGTGGGTAGGTAGGTAGGTAAGTGGATGGGTAGGTAGGTGGCCAGGAAGAACGATAAGTAGGTAGGGAGGTGGGTAGGAAGCTAGGTAGGTGGATAGCTAGGTAGGCAGGTAGGTAGGTAACAGGTTGACTGGCACAGATGACAGTTGGCAGAAAGGACCTCCTGTAGCTGTCCTTGGATCAGTCTAATACTGAAAGTGCTTGCTGTTTCACCAGGAGGTTGTAAGATTATTCAGTCTGTTTTGGTGGCTGGCTCTGATGCTACTGCTCCAGCACATTGCAGCAAAGGAAACCATGCTTGCAACAACAGACTGGTAAAATATCTGCAACATTACCTGAGTTTCCTCAGGAAGTAGAGCTGTTCAGCCCTTTCCTGTAAACAGCCTCTGTGTCACATTGCCATTTGAGACTGTTGTCAAGGTGAACTTAATGGATGTTAGCCACTAAAGCATGGCTAACAATCATGCTTTAGTTGGTAGGAGCAAATACTGTTATTAAAACCAATTATTTCATAGACAATATACATTTTCAATGGGGGCTGTGTAGAGAGGGTCCACACCTTCACTTTGCTGGGCACCACGATCTTTGTGGACCTCTCCTGGACTGCAAACATCATGGCTGTCATCAAGACGGCACAGCAGCATCTACACTTCTTGAAAATGCTCAGGAAGAACAACATCACTGAGAAGTTGCTGGTGACCTTCTACTGCTCAACCATTGAGAGCACTTTAACATACTGCATCTCAGTATGGTTCGTGCACTCCACTGAGGCAAGACCTGAAAGAGGCTCCAGAGAGTGGTCAAGACGGTGCAGAAGATCATCGGCTGCCCCCTCCCCTCTCTGAGGGGAGCAGAGCTGAGGGAATCATCAGAGACAGCACCCATCCTGCTTCACACCTGTTTGTCCTGCTGTCCTCTGGCAAACTGGCTCAGAGACAGCTTCTTTCCACAAGCCATCACTACATAGTTGGTAGGAGCAAATAATGTTATTAAAACTAATTATTTCATAGACAATATACATTTTGCAAATACACTCAACATTACACATCAGTTTGTTTTGATGTCAAGTATGCATAAAATGATTTCTTGATTAACTCAGGGCAGCTTTATATGTCCTGTCAATGTATCTTATGAAATCATTCATGTTGACTCTTGCTTTCATCTTGACGCTGCTTCTTAACACAGCATCTGCTAATAGTCTTAGTGCATGTGTACATACTACATCTTCTTTAAAAATCCATATACTTTATCAGGATATCCAAATCATTTTCTCATTTTCTGACAAGCTGTCTTTTTGGAACACTGAAAGCTCCTTTGGTGCAGCAGTCTGAATTGATTGTGAATGAGCATCTGCAGTTCCACAGTCAAAAAGCAACTATAGTATATAGAGTACATCAGGTTCCAACGCACTCAGCCCGAGAGTATGAACCAGCTGTCTCTGTTTGGGAACTGCACCTTCTCTGGTTTATTTTGTGATACATTCCTGCTTTATTATGTCGTATATTAAGGACTGGTGCAAAAGATGAGGACAGAAGGGATGATGTTACATGGCTCTGGTACACCAACAGCACACATGATCAGAGTTTCTTTATGTAGCTTGCACGGACTGTAGCTAAATGATGTACACGACACTGACAGCTTCTGTTAAAATCAAAGCAATGTTGTTGTTTTTTCTTCCTTTATGAACTTTGTTCATTTCATCTACAGTGTGCTATTTTTAGCCCCCCTTCACTTGCTTTTTCTCTGTCTGCCCGTCTGAACCTATAAATTGCATTTAGCCGCTTGCAGCCTTTTACTTCTCCCTCAATTAACTCCAATTCTGAATATTTTGTTTACTCTGTTTTTCTCCTTCTTCTTTAACATTCTTTCTGCAGATCTTTTTCTCCTGTCTCTCTGACTTCCCTCCCACGTAAACGCACACACACAAACTGCAGGGCCTGACTGAAATCCATCTCTGTTAAATGCCGTCCATTTTTCTTGCTCAGAGAACTAACAGTCATGCTAATCACAGCTGTGTACATACCACCTGATGCTAACACGAGCATAACTGTCTCGCTGTTGTCGCACACCATAAAAACATTACAGCAGGCTCACCCCAATGGTGTACACATTGTTGCTGGTGATTTTAATCAAGTGAACTTAAAGTCTGTCCTGCCTAGGTTTTATCAGGATGTTAAGTGTCTGACCAGAGAGAATAACACATTAGATCATGTTTACACAATTATTAAACATGCATACAGAGCCATACAGCTCCCACACCTAGGCCAGTCAGACCACCTATCTCTGCTCCTTACCCCCACATACACACCTCTCAGAAGAAGGGCAACTCCATTGATTGAGAACATTACAACATGACCTGAGGATGCACTTCTTCAACTTCAAGACTGTTTCACCCACACCGAGTGGAGTGTTTTTGAACATCAGGACCTGGCTGTACACACGGAGTCTTTACTATCTTACATCTACTATCTACTATCTTACCAAGTTCTGTATGAAGAACGTCACGGTGGACAAATGCATCCAGGTGTTCCCCAACCAGAAGCCCTGAATGACCAGCCAGGTGAAGACATTCCTCAAGGACCGCAACACCGCCTTCAGGTCAGGTAACAAAAAATCTGTACAGCGCTGCTAGCGCTGATCTGAAGAGAGAAATAAGGAAAGTCAAGTCCGACTACAGGAGAGAAATAGAAAACCACCTTACCAACAACAACCCACTGCAAGTGTGGCAGGGTATCCAGCAGATCACCAACTTCAGGGGGCAAATCAACACAGCAGAGGACTCAAGCATTGCACTAGCAGAAGGCCAGGTCTTCCCTACAATCTTCAATCTCTCCCTGACACAGGCCACCATCCCAGCTTGTATGAAGTCTGCCACTATCATCCCTGTACCCAAAAAATCAGCCTCAGTCAGCCTCAACGACTAACACCCAGTTGCACTTACACCTGTCATCACCAAGTGCTTGGAATGGCTGGTCCTGAATCACATCAAAGCCTGCCTCCCCTCCTCCTTTGACTCCCAACAGTTTGCTTACAGAGCAAACAGATCAAACAAGGATGCCATAACCATCGGCCTTCACACCACGCTGAGCCACCTGGAATACCCGGAGAGCTACATCAGTATGCTCTTCATCAACTACAGCTCAGCCTTCAACACCGTCATCTTCGATACCTTGGTCAGCAAACTGTCTGACCTGGGACTCCCCTCACCCACCTGCTCTTGGATTAAGGACTTTCTCAAAACCGGCCTCAGACAGTGAAACTTGGACCCCACCTCTCCTTCACCCGGACACCGAGTACGGGCTCCCAACAAGGGTGTGTGCTGAGCCCACTACTCTACACCCTCTACACCTCCGACTGTAGACCTGCCCTCACCAGCAACACCATAGTGAAGTTTGCTGACAATACGACAGTGGTGTGGCTGATCTCAGGTGGAGATGAGCCTGCCTACAGAGATGAGGTCCTGAAATTATCTGCGTGGTGCTTGGCAAACAACCTGGCTCTGAGCACCACAAAGGAGATCATCCTGGACTTCAGGAGAGCAGATCCACCCCCCCTCTACATCAATGGCGACCATGTAGAGAGGGTCCACACCTTCACTTTGCTGGGCACCACGATCTCTGTAGACCTCTCTTGGACTGCAAACAGAACAACGTCACTGAGAAGTTGCTGGTGACCTTCTACTGCTCAACCATTGAAAGCATTTTAACATACTGCATCTCAGTATGGTTCACGCACTGCACTGAGGCAGACCAAAAGAGGCTCCAGAGAGTGGTCAAGACGGCGCAGAAGATCAGCGGCTACCCCCTCCCCTCTCTGAAGGACATTTATACATCCCGCTGCCTGAATCATCAGAGACAGCACCCATCCTGCTTCACACCTGTTTGTCCTGCTGTCCTCTGGCAAACAGGCTCAGAGACAGCTTCTTTTCACAGGCCATCACTACATTGTTTTAATAACAGTATTTGCTCCTACCAACTAATTATTTTATAGACAATATACATTTCTCAAATACACTCAACATTACACATCAGTTTGTTTTGATGTCAAGTATGCAGAAAATGATTTCTTGATTAACTCAAGGCAGCTTTATATTTCCTGTAAATGTATCTTATGAAATCATTCATGCTGACTCTTGTAATTGCTGCTTCTTAAAGGATAACTTCAGTATTTTTCAACCTGGGCCCTATTTCCCATGTGTATGTGTGCATATGATTCGTGGGTACAACTCGTTTTAAAATTGGTTCAGTATTGAGGGAGGCGGATGCAGCTGGCAGCTGCAAATGAGCTAAAACAGTAACGGGGCAAATGCGTCCCTTATAAGTTTGCGCATTAAAAGTGCTTTTTTCGCCACTGACTGGTATATCACCAGTGCTATCTCTGTAAATAGCGTACCAAGCGTTTCCCTGACCCTTCACCTCCTCCCAGCTGTGACGTCATCTCGCTAGAGCTTTGCTTGTTGCCGGAAGAAAACAGAGGAGCCATGCTGAGCTCCGCTCAGAGTGGCGCTGGTTGTCCCGGAGTACAGTTGAGAGTTTTAGTGCATCGTTATCATGGCTGCATATTTACCCGATTTTGAGAATGAGGATGAGCCCTTTTATTACGATGGCTGCCCGCACTTATTTGAGCCCGAGTATACGGACGAGGAGCTCCTACAAATTAAAGAGCAGACGAGGATAGAGAGAGACTCCATGTGACTCCATGCCCACAGAGGAAGAATGCCTGTGTTGCAACGAGTGGGACCTGCTGCCCAATATTCATGGTCTTGATGTGTCCTGGGATGATACAGAAACTACGCTGTGTAACTACGTTAGAGGATTTCCCCCCTCTGATCAACAGGGCAGTGCTGGATACCTTTTTTCATGTGCCCAAAATAAAATTGAGGAGGCGGCCAAAACCACAGGGACCAAATGGTCAACTATCCATCGAGTAAGTGTAATACTGATACCTATAATCGTCTCCAAGACACACATTTGCTGTTGCATAGTTTGCCCTCGTATATATCGTACCCTGTTTTCTTCCAGCAACAAGCAAAGCTCTCGCAAGATGACGTCACAGCCGGGAAGAGGTGAAGGCTCAGGGAAACGCTTAGTATGCTATTTGCACAGATAACACTAGCGATCTGAACCGGTCATTGGTGAAAAAAAGCACTTTTAATGCGCGAACTTATATGGGACACATTTGCCCCCATATCTACCTAGCGGCTGCTGGCTCACTCAATACTGAACCAATTTTAGAACGAGTAGTACCTAAGAATCATACACACACATACACATGGGGAAATAGGGCCCAGGTTGAAAAATACAGAAGTTGCCCTTTAACTCAGCATCTGCTAATGGTCTTAGTGCACGTGTTCATACTACATATTCTTTAAAAATATATACATATGCTTTATCAGGATATCCAAGTCATTTTCTCATTTTCTGACAAGCTGTCTATTTGGAACACTGAAAGCTCCTTTGGTGCAGCAGTCTGAATTGATTGTGAATGAGCATCTGCGGTTCCACAGTCAAAAAGCAACTTGGAATATAGAGTCACAACAGGTTCCAACACACTCAGCCTGAGAGTATGAACCAGCTCTCTCTGTCTGGGAACTGCACCTTCTCTGGTTTATTTTGTGATACATTCCTGCTTTATTATGTCGTATATTAAGGACTGGTGCAAATGATGAGGACAGAAGGCATGGCTCTGGTATACCAGAAACTAAACCAACATACAAACAAAAAAAACCCCATATAATTATATTATGATATACAACACACAATTCAAGATTACCCTCTTGACCTCTGCAATAGAAACAGTCCACCAGTGCCTTCACTGGTAGTTTTGCTTATTGTAATGTCATTTCTTGTAGTATGTGTATCTTCAAATGCTTCATATCTCTAAAATTTATAAAAACTAACCTAAACAGTTTTATGAGTCAATAAGCCATAGTAATTACTAAAAACCTTTGAATTTTGTTAGACACTACAGATGATGTGTTGTATTTTTTTGTTGATAAGGAAGAGCAAAGAATCAGGTGAAAAATATTATCAGGGACTCGTTTTTTAGATTAGATTTAGTTATGGACCACTTGCCCTTCACTGAGATCCAATTCTCCCATCACAGTCGTCACTTTGATCAGTAGAAACACAGAACGATCTGCTGCCATAGACAACTGTATGACAACAACACCCCAGCATTTTTAATATTTCCTCTAGTGATGTCCACAGATTTAGTGAAACAGTAACAGGATGTAAAGTCAGCAATAGTATAAGTAATTACATCCTCACGGTTGGACATAAAGTAATAACATTAACAAATAGTGGCGGGGCTTTTACTCACCACAACTGCAGACCAGCTTCATTTGAAACAGACTACATTATAGACAGTCCGTTATTTATTAATTCCTCTGTGTTTTTATATATTTACTTCTTATCTGCTCCTGTTATCTTTTTAAAGTTAACATATCACGCCGTCATTTCAAACTCAACACTTCCTGAATTTATTGCAAATTGAAAGCCCCTCATAACCTCGGCTGAGAGAATCCCTCCTTTTTCTAAATAGGCTTTTATTGTGAAACATTTGTAGGAACTTGGTTGTGCAGGCTATAGTAGCTTGAATGTTTACATATGGTACTTCAAATGTAGCTTCTGCCATCTGCTGATGCTTTTAGGGGACTACAACAACATTTCTGGCACATGAACAGACACAGTGACTCAGATGATAGTAAAAGTAACTAGAAAAGCATTCGGAGAGTGCAGACCTCCGCCAAGCACCTCGGATTTCCCACCATTTTATTATTTTATCCACTTCACTTCAACCAATCACCACAAAATCTTATCATCTGTTCCTTGTCCCATTATCAACCTTTCCTGAAAATTTCATCAAAATCCATTCAGAACTCTTTGAGTTATTTTGCAGACAATCAAACAAACAAACAAACAGACAAACAGACCAACGCTAGCGAATACATAACCTCTTTGGCAGAGGTAATAAAAATAGGACAAGAATAACCCGATGACATCAGACATGACATGAAAAATGACAGGGGATAATAAGTGAGTACCATTGTGTAGTGTGTCATGTCTGTCGGCCAAGTCACGGCACGATTGTATGACTCCACAATCGTGTAATGTGACATAGTGACTTTCAGAATGGGCAGAAAGGTTGTGTAGTGTGTACCAGGCATAATGCAAGTCCCAAGTCTGACCTGTCTGTCAGCGAGTCCTCCTCCACCTTTTTTGGACTCCACCATAGACAATAGCAGTATTTCTTCTACCACATAACAAGCCACAAGCTTCATGGCTTCTTTCGGACTGATAGGTTTAATGTTATCTCCGTTATTAGAACCAAAAGACAGTCATTGCTGTTTCGGGGCTGAAGGACCAGGGTTCTAAAAGTAACAGAAGTAACTGATGGCTTGTTTGGAAATGTACTCCAGTGTTCGGGGGAGGGGGTTGGGACAATTGGAGAAAAAAATGAGTGGAGACAGCAAGAACAAGAAGTGTGTGTTTGTGTGTGAAATGAAGCTGAGAGGATGAGTGAGGTCAGACACAGGGACACTGAGGAGTGATGGCTGTGGCTGGAACTGACAAGTTACGGCTGCTGAACTGAGAGAGATTTGGGGAGAGAGACATAGAGGGGACAGAGAAAGAGAGAGGGAGTGTGAGTGAGGGGAATGCCAATGTTAGGCCATACAATCCAGGTAATGAGGCATTCAGTTCTGCTGGAGAGACACAGCTGAGAGACTGTTCAGTCACAGCTGCTGCAGAAAAAGAGACAAAAAAGGGGAGAAGGAGAAAACGGCGCTGCGCTTCATGTCTCCGTTACCTTGTTTGATGGGCAGCTTGCCTAAAAGTGATGGAGTTAAGAAACTCAGAGGAGGATGAGGGGATAAAGGAAGAAATGCAGAAGGTGAAAAGCAAGGAGAACCCGACATACAAAAAGTTCAGAGGCAGTCTGTACAGTCAGCAGAAGAGGATGGATCCATTTTCTTTCTGGTCTGTGTGAGCTGACTAGTCTGCTGACTTGACAGTTTTCAGATTCCTGGTGAGGATAAAATGATACAGCAGAGAGAGCTCGATTCAGCCTCATATAAACCTCCACACCTGCTATGTGCTGTCAGAATACCCAAAGATACATTTGCTTTATGGATTTTAATGCAGTTACAGCTGCACAAGAATGACAGACACCCTGACGTTCTTGTAAGTTCTATGTAAAATATTGAAATCAGATTTTTAAATGGGTTTTTAGGGACAGGCCAAATGTAGATATTATAGAACCTTCTAATCCTAAGAACTCACTTTCTGCTTGGAATTATGAGGTTCTATCTAGCAAAACATGAAAAGAAGCAATGATTTTCATGGAAAACAAACACTTGACATATAATTTGTTTTAAAACATAAAATTAGCATTGTAACAGATTGTCTACCTGTATGAAAAATGTATGAGAATGTTTTGTGATATTTTTACAACATTTATTTCTTGTTGGATAACAAATCGTATTTTACTAATTCAAGAAAGCATTGCAGATTAACTGTCAGTGATAATATTCAGTCAGATTCAGCTAATTTAGGTCATTTTCAAGGGAAAAAAAGCAAATTAACATGAAATACAAGAGGCATTTCCTTTTGGTCTGGAGCTCCATTAACTCAGTGAGCTCTGATACCACTTCTCTAAGCTGTATCCGTTAAGAGGTGGATAGAGATAAAGAATGTTTTGTGAAGTAATGTAAATGTCTTCCCTTTATTTTTATTTTCTGTTGGCTCTGTTAACAGATGGCTAGCTGCGATTACATGCAGAAACAAAGTGCCCATTGCCCATCCTCCAGTCTCCACTGGTTAGCTAATGTTAACCTTGGATGCTCTGCACTGTGCACCAGCCAGGCTAGCTAATTGGAAGCTAGCTGCAGCACTCATTCATGATTACCACCATCCACGTGGTGGGATAACATAGCTGCTGAAACATTATAGCCACCACAGTCTTCCCCCAGGTCTACACGGTGAGTAAACAGCTAGTTTTGAGCCACAAACCTCTTTAGCATTATTCAGTGTTAGCACTATAATTGTTCATTGCACCACTAAAGGTGCTTACACATCTTACAGTAGATAACAATGCATAAAACTTAAAAAGACACATCACATAATATTAATAATTTGTCACAGAATAAGAATACATAGCTAAATTTTGGTGAAAATGTTAGAACTTTATAATTCCAAGGTAACAATCTGGACAACAAACAATTCGATTACGATTCAGAGGGCAATGATTTGATGGATCATAATGCATCTCGATGCATCTGATTTTCTGAATTCTATACATGATATATTTTATTACTGTGTGACCACTTACTACTTTTATGCCAAAATGCTTGCATACCTGAACTTTTGAACCAGGGAGAGACAGTGGGATTGTATTCATCTGTGGCTGCTCATATTAAGCCTTTGTGAGATATTTATGCTGGCATAGTGTTTGTATACAGTAGTATTTAACTGGAAATAGTAAACAAGTCATGTACTGTTGACTAGTAAATCAGCTGTTTTAATTTAAAAGTTAACTTGCAATAATTCAGAATTAATTAATTTGAAAATATCTTGTAGTCCCCTGCCTGTATGACAGTGAAAAAATGAGGGGGAGGAAGATGTAAGGAAAATGCGCAACTTCAGCAAACACTGAAATGAAGAATCTCGGAGAACCACAGAGAAAAGTTACAGCCAACAGGGTTACTTTAATTGCAGAACATTAGCATACAACAGTATGCTAGTCTACACAACAAATCAGTTGAAAACAGCCCTGAACAATCACCCTACAAGTGCGTTTATACTTGTTGGGATTCACAGGACCACAGATGATTTATCATTTGGTAAAATCCTCAGTGGACAATTTAAAGGCTTTTTCCTCTGCATGCTCTTTGTCTTCAAACAAAGAGAGCTAAGTAGCACCCATCTTCACAGGAGGCCTCACCTCACACCTCAGTGAGACTACTCAAGTCCCAAAACTTGATTGGACCTTTACAGTGACATGTGACTCTGATGTCACCGGCATCTGTAGATTTGTGCTCCCTTCCAACAGATTCCTTCCTCTTTTTTTGCTCCAGCTGCTGTAGCGGCTGCACACCACTCTCCGGTTGGGCCTGGAACAGCAGAGGCCCAAACCACTAAAGATCACAGATCACAGACAAACACAAGGTTTGCAACCAGCTTTCCAGCAACAAGGAACTAAGTGAGTTAGCACCCAGCATCTAACTCTGCAAAAACCCCAAGCAACCAGCTTCCTCGGATCAGGACCTTTGGAACAAAGGACCCAACAAAGACTGTTAGCCGGCAGAAGAAGGCTGGGTAGATGGTTCCAGGTGCAAAGCACACGAGCAAGTGACTCTTTCTTCCATCCATTCAAGGATCGGTAATGTAGCAACTAGGCATAGCTTATCACAGCTTTACAGGCTAAGCAAGACTGTTTAACTGGTTGTATGTGATTTGATGCTGTTCATTGAGTTATTGTTGTGATTGCTGGCACTTAGGTCATTGATTAGTTGGCTTCGCCAAAGCTAAGTGTTTAGTTTGCTAATACTGTTTGCAAACAGATTCTTGATTCTTTCAACTAAACAATCTCTGTACTAATCCAGACCGGTTGCAACACATATCACACTGACATAAACTAACAAACTAACAAATAGAGACAAAGGAAAAGAACTGGGAACTTTCAGATGCCTGTTTGGGTGTAACTCTGTTGAAAGCCTGTCCTGACCACACGGTCAGACAACCACCTCCCCCGAAAAGTGAAACAGCCTTGATTCTGCCATTTTGGCAGTTCTCTGTTTTTCGGCTATTTTGTTTTGTAGGCCAAACGGCTACTTGATCACCACACCCACCTTTGTCTTTCTCTGTTCTCTCTCGCACACACACACGCAACACACATATACACACCAAGCTTGCATATAGTTAGTTAGGATTTGTGTGTTTTGGTTTGCTTTGCTAATTTTTGAATAAATATAATTCTTTGGAATCATACCTGCTGTCTGTTTAATGTTGCACAAGAGTGAATGAATAGTCAACCTCTGCTGCGTCAAGAACTCCAAAAACCTTCATGCGTTACTGTTCATTTTGGTTGTTGTCATTAATTTAATTATTAATCAAACTCCAAATTAATAGTTTAGCCTATTTTATGAGACTGATATCTTTAACTGGCTATCATTTTCCCTTTACGGGAATGGTGCCCCACGAGGTGATTTAATGTTAATTAAGTCACATTATTTAACATAATTATTAATAATAATTATTAATTATTTCTAATAGCCAATTAAACCCCAACATATTTGGTACCTCCGTGTGAAGCCTAAGGTGTTGACCCCAACATATTTGGTGCCATCTTGTGAGGTAAATATATGTTGATTCCCAACATATTTGGTGCCACCGTGTGAGGTAAATATATGTTGATTCCCAACATACTCGGTGTTTGCTTGTTCATGTGTGTGTGTGTGTGTGTGTGTGTGTGTGTGTGTGTGAACACATCATATTTTCTGGGAATCCAAAGTTCTCCGGGTTTCCTACTTATCCCTAGAGCTGAAGTTCATGCAACAATACTTACTATTTTTCTTTGTCTTTCTGGCAAAAACAACCGTTTCTATTGTGAAACTTGGCACATCCGTCCCAATGGTCAGGTCACACTAACCCAGAACGTTCTCCCTCATTTAACCTCCCAAGGCACGAACTACTCAATTTATCAAAACACCTCTTATGGGTCCTTTTTGCTGCCAAATCTGATATTTGACTAGCTGCTTCCTAAACCTTGTGTAACTGACCTTATTTTCACCTCTAGTATAAAATGATACATTATTTGCCTCTACATAGTCCCTCCTCTTCATGATTTTATCATAAATTACTCGCAGAGATAATGTATGGTAAATGAACGTCTATGCTTGTATGAATATGACTAGGATATATGGAACTGTAACTATAACCAGTGTTCCTTACTAACATGAATATATGGTCATATATGAAACTCTTAAACTTGAATATGATGATGCACAAGAAACCATACGATATAGTGATATATAAACTTCACATGATATGATAACATGTTTTATCATCTGTCAGCATTCAACTGATGGAGGCGAAAAAGCTGGCAGCTATTTACTCCATGAAAAGTTCCCCATCGGCCCCTCCCTGTTAGGCGGCCTTAATAGATGAATCTTAAACAAATTGACCAAATACATCACACAATAGAATGCAACTTACTTATTGGATTATAATGGAATCACAGAAATCATTTTGGATGATATGCATAACTTGCTAAGTCAAAATCAGAGTACATTTTCCTTTTGTAAAATCAAAACACAAAGGAAGCACTTAGCACATCTTTAAAAACAAGACAGGTGCGTTGGAGAAACATAGCAAAAGGACTCCCGCACACTGTCCAACAGTGTGCCTGATGAAGGTCTGGTACCGAAACATCACAAATAAATGATTTATTGCAAAATCAAAACACAAAAATGAATATAGAAAATGAATATGAGTGTCAGCCATTGTTCATCATTCTCTCTCACAGTTCCTCCTCATCCTTTGAATTGTCCATGATTGGGAACAAACCTGGTATTTCCTCCCCCCTCTGCGCCAGAAGAATTCTGCGCACCAATTTGTGCTCTCTGCATGTCCGATACGAGGTTCAGCCTCTTGTCCATTGCTCTCACACACATTTCTTCAGGATAGGCACGATGCAACATGTCAATAAGGAGAACAGAATTAGTACTATCAGTATAATTATCCCTGTCTTAGCCAAAATGGCTCCCCATTTTCCAAAAATTTCCTCTAGCCCATCCAACTTAATGCTTCCACTCCTACCAGCATTTTCAGTCATTTCAAACTTCCAAGCTTCAAGCTTAGTCATAGCAACAGAAAATGTTCCACTGGGTGAAGTGTTATCCTGACTATACAGCTTACAGTCATAATAAACTTATCTGGGAATGTTGGCATGGGTTTCAACACAGTGTGAATTGGGAATTTTGTGGTTGCATTATACTTATCTTGAACGCGGTTGTGCATTGCTTCCTGAAGTGGCTGTGACTCCAGTGGATGTCTTGTGCACCTCGTCATCAGAGCCTGACTCGGGCTCCTTGAAGCAGTCTCTCTCGTCCCTAGGTTGCCTGGTAATGGGTTCAGAAAACACCATATCGTGTTTCCTTCGACTTGGACTGCTGTGGGATTCGCCCTCACCATGGCCCATCCCTCCTTTGGCTTGTGCCACATTCTCCTGAAGACCTTCACGTACACCTGATCGCCTGGCACCACCTGTCTCTCAGCCTCCTGATCGGCCCTTTGGCTTCTTCACCTTTTCCTGCAAATATATAGATCTATGGAAGGCAGTTATTTGTTTTATATATATTCAGACAGTTCCATTTGCAGTTCTCGGGTAAAGCGATCAGTTACCACAGCATGTATGTCATTTCAGTCATCCAGTTCAGACATCCTGTTTAGTATAAAATGATACATTATCTGCCTCTACAAAGAGTGCTCTGCAGCTCTGCTGTTATGGACATCTCCAGTAGCAGAGAGCAGCTGCTTCACTGCACATTAGCTTCAGGAGCGGACTGGGCACAGTTTTTTAAGGTTTTTTGCAGAAACAAAAAGTGCTTGCAAATGCTACATTTTCTAAACATGCATTTAAGTGTGTGCTGCACTGCTCCTACCAGTTTCATTCTGTCAGCACATTATTAATGAACATTTAGTGACTGATTATTGCAATTTGTGAATAGTTGCTGAATAGTCCATGTCTGCATCCCAGTGCATCTAACCCCGGATTTCCACTGGATGCGTGTCCGTTGCGGTACGGCAGCGCTGGTTATCCGCTGCGTGCTCCGCCGTCCGTCAATACCCACCGGCTGCGTTTGCTGTGCGGAGCGGTGCAGCTCCGCCGGAAGACATCTCGGTGCACTGCCATGATGAATATCTCCTCGTCCACCGTGTCAACGGGGTGAAATGACGTCTGAAAACCTCTGACCTGTTGACTTCAGGCCTGCCTCTGCCCATTATGTAGTTTTCAAGGTGTAGTGCAGGGAAATATGATCCGCTGTGAACACTGTGTATCTTATTTTGTTTTATTGTGTTTCTCTGCACGACTTCCTGCCCCGCACGATCTGCTCTGTGTTGAATTGCTGCGTTGTGCTCCGGTGTCCGGCAAAAATAGAAGTCCTGCGTATCTGTTGCAGAGGCCTCCGGACTGCCGGAGCTGAGACGGAGCCGGAACGCAGCACTGCCGGAGCCGGTGGAAACACACACATTGACTAGAATTGAATCTAATTGGCTCTGCTGCCATGCCGGACCGCAGACGCAACCAACACGCATCTGGTGGAAATTGGGGGTAAGAATCCATTAGTTCTCCCACCCCTAATAAACACCAACTGTGATTTGTATTTAGCCTTATCATGACTGGACAAGCAAAGCAAGATGGCCCCTTTTGCATATCCACTAGGGCTGTAGTCAACCAAAGAAAATTTTGTTTGCCTGAAATTCTACCTACTCTTCAACCAATCTGGAAATCCATCGGTAAAAAAAAAAAAAAAAAAAAAAAAAAAAAAATTTCGACTAACGGAAGTTCAGGGGCCTCAGTCCCTTCACTTCTGGCGGTGCCCCCAGTGTTACACTCCTACCTGCAACTCGAACCAAACGGCAGTTAACAACATGGATCTTTCAGAAGAGCAGTTGGACAACGTTTTCTCACTTCAGTTGCTTAAATGTCTACTCCGAGTCCTAACCCACATTAGTTCTGTTTAAGCACTCATAGCTCTCCTCCTTTCTCGCTAATCTCTTAGCTGTTGTTTGCACGTTACTAGCCTTGGTAGCTACATTAGCTTTACAGCTAGCGATGGCTTCTCCCTCTGCTCTTTCTTGCTCGGTGTGCCACATGTTCAGTTATGCCTCTGCCTCCTTTAGCAACAGTGGTAAATGTAACAAGTGTAGCTTATTTGCTGCATTGGAGGCGAGGCTTAGTGAATTAGAAGCACGACTCCGCACCATGGAAAACCATGCAGTAGCTGCGGTAGTTAGCCAGTCCCCTGTAGCTGGTGCGGAGCCACGTAGCAAAACCTTAGCCTCTGCTAGCGGTCCTCCGGTAACTCCCGTGCAGCTGGGACATTGGATAAGTGTGCACCAGAAGCGTAGCTCCAAGCCGAAGCCCACGACTCACCACCAGCCTGTTCAAGTCTCCAACCACTTTTCCCCACTCAGCGACACACCCACTGAGGATAAAACTCTGGTTATTGGCAGGTCTATTCTGAGGAACGTGAAGTTAAATAAGTTATGTATACCTGGCGCCAGTGCGGGCAAATCAAATTTAAAACTGCTGGCTAAAGCTGAACATAGATTCAGTAAGATTGTTATTCACATTGGCGGCAATGACACCCGGTTACGCCAATCGGAGGTCACTAAATTAATATTGCCTCGGTGTGTGATTATGCAAAAACGATGTCAGACTCCGTAGTTTTCTCTGGACCCCTCCCAAATCTGACCTCTTAGCCGCATGTCATCATTTAATCGCTGGCTGTCCAGGTGGTGTCCAGCAAACGATGTGGGTTTCGTTAATAATTGGCAAATTTTCTGGGTAAAACCTGGTCTCATTAGGAGAGACGGCATTCATCCCACTTTGGATGGAGCTGGTCTCATTTCTAGGAACCTGGAAAATTTTATTAGTACATTAAATCCCTGACAACCCAGAGTTGAGACCAGGACAGAGAGTCGCAACAGCTACTATACTAGATGTTTATCAGATAGCGCTGTTGCAAAATTTAAGGAAATGATTCCTCCGTCGTTAAATTCAATACCAAGTCCTTTAGTAACAGAGGTTTCCCGTTCCGACTTTAACCTCTGCCAAATTGATCATTTTGTTGATAGCACCATAGGCTCGCTGCGAACAACACTCGACTGTGTAGCTCCTCCTAAAAAGAAGTTAACAAAGCAAAAAAAGTTCGCTCCTTGGTATAACTCTCAAACCCGTAACTTAAAACAAATATCGCGAAAGTTTGAAAGGAATTGGCGATTAACCAAACTAGAAGAATCTCATTTAATCTGGGCAGACAGTCTCAAAACTTATAAGAGGGGCCTCCGCAATTCCAGAGCAAACTATTACTCAGCTTAATAGAAGAAAACAAGAATAACCCCAGGTTTCTTTTCAGCACTGTAGCCAGGCTGACTGAGAGTCAAAGCTCTATTGAGCCTTGTATTCCTTTAGCCCTTAGCAGTAATGATTTTATGAGCTTTTTTTAATGATAAAATTTTAATTATTAGAGGCAAAATTCATGACCTCCTGTCCTCAGAGAGTACCTATCTAACCTCAAACACAGCTGCAAGACCTAATATATATTTAGATTGCTTTTCCCCAATTTCTCTTCAAGAATTGACTGCAGTGATTTCTTCATCTAAATCATCAACGTGTCTCTTACACCCATCCCAACTAGGCTACTCAAGGAGGTCTTACCTTTAGTTAACACTCATATATTAGATATGATCAATATATCCTTATTAAGAGGCTATGTACCACAGTCTTTTAAGGTAGCTGTAATTAAACCTCTACTAAAAAAGCCCACCCTGGATCCAGAGGTGTTAGCCAACTATAGACCAATATCTAATCTTCCCTTTATGTCAAAGATCCTTGAGAAAATAGTAGCAGACCAGCTGTGTGATTTTCTCCATGATAATAATTTATTTGAGGAATTACAGTCAGGATTTAGAGTGCATCATAGCACTGAGACAGCACTAGTTAAAATTACAAATGACCTTCTGATTGCTTCAGACAAAGGACTCGTCTCTGTACTCGTTTTATTAGATCTTTGTAGCAGAATTTCATGGTCAATAGTGTCAAACGCCGCACTGAGACTGGAACACTTAATTGGCCTTAAAGGTTCTGCACTAAGCTGGTTTAAATCTTATTTATCTGATCGTTTTCAGTTTGTTCACGTTCATAATGAATCATCCTTACGTACTAAAGTTTGTTGGAGTTCTGTAAGGTTCTGTGCTCAGACTAATCCTATTTATTCTATATATGCTTCCTTTAGGCAACATCATTAGAAATCACTCTATAAATTTCCATTGTTATGCGGATGATACACAGTTGTATTTATCGATGAAGCCAGAAGAAAGTAATCAATTAACTAAACTCCATAACTGCCTTAAAGACATAAAAACCTGGATGAGATCCAATTTCCTGATGTTAAATTCAGACAAAACTGAAGTTATTGTTCTTGGCCCCAAACAACTCAGAGACTCTTTATCTGATGACATAGTTTCTCTCGATGGCATTGCTCTGGCCTCTACCACTACCGTAAGAAACCTCGGAGTAACATTTGATCAAGATCTGTCTTTCAATTCTCATTTAAAACAAACCTCACGGACTGCATTTTTTCATCTGCGTAATATTGCAAAAATTGGGCCTATCCTGACCCAAAAAGATGCAGAAAAATTGGTCCATTCTTTTGTTACCTCAAGGCTGGATTGCTGTAACTCTCTATTATCAAGTAGCTCTAGTAAATCCTTAAAAACAGCTAATTCAGAATGCAGCAGCACATGTACTAACAGGGACTAAGAAACGAGATCATATTTCTCCTGTTTTAGCTTCTCTGCACTGGCTCCCTGTAAAACCCAGAATTGAATTTAAAATCCTACTGTTAACTTATAAAGCTCTAAATGGTCAAGCTCCGTCATATCTTAGAGAGCTCATAGTGCCATATTATCCCACCAGAACTCTGCGTTCGGAGAACGCAGGGTTACTTGTGGTCCCTAAAGTCTCCAAAAGTAGATCAGGAGCCAGAGCCTTCAGCTATTAGGCTCCTCTCCTGTGGAATCATCTTCCTGTTACGGTCCGGGAGGCAGACACCATCTCCACATTTAAGACTAGACTTAAGACTTTCCTCTTTGATAAAGCTTATAGTTAAGGCTGGCTCAGGCTTGCCCTGTACCAGCCCCTAGTTAGGCTGACTTAGGCCGAGTCTGCCGGAGGACCCCCCTATAACACACTGGGCACCTTCTTTCTCTCTCTCTCTCTGAGAGACAGTGGAGCCTTTGTGCTCCACTGTTTCTCAGGTTAACTCGTACTGCAGCGGTGCCTGGATAGTGTGACGTGTGTGGTTGTGCTGCTGCCGTGGTCCTGCCAGATGCCTCCTGCTGCTGCTGCTGCCATCATTAGTCATTAGTCATACTTCTACTGTTATTACACACATACATGTATACTGCCAGCTACTAATATATACTTTCAACATATTGTACCACAGTAGCCAGAACTATAACGATAATATTATTGCTTTCATGAATGTTGTTGTAAGCTACTGTCATTACCGTCTGTCCTGCATCTCTGTCTCTCTCTGTATGACACAATGAGACAGAGAGAGAAAGACAGAGTACTGTTAATTTATTATGCTGATCTGTTCTGTATGACATCTATTGCACGTCTGTCCGTCCTGGAAGAGGGATCCCTCCTCATTTGCTCTTCCTGAGGTTTCTACCGTTTTTTTCCCCGGTAAAGGTTTTTTTTTTTTTTTTAAATTTGTGAATAGTTTTTTTCCTTATCCGCTGTGAGGGTCCAAAGGACAGAGCGATGTCGTATGCTGTAAAGCCCTGTGAGGCAAATTGTGATTTGTGAGATTGGGCTTTATAAATAAAATTGATTGATTGATTGATTGATTTCAAGAGAGATGTACTTCTTTTTTATCAGATCTTGTATGCACAGGCATAGTTCAAATAGGACAACTCCCTCCAAAAAATCGTGAAGAATATCTGAAGGAAATCATCTACAGCATGAAAACATTTCAAGCTTTCAATAAGCACACATGCGCCTTTGACACCATAATGTGCTACTTTAGATGGATCCTGCTTAACTTCCTGAACCTGTCCGTCATGGGCATCTTTGGTTCTCAGTGTGTAAAAACCTGAGCTGACATTTTTTGTTTGGATTTCTTCTCATTTGGCCATACAAAACCTGCACATTTTCTCCACAATAAAGCTCTCTTGAAATCCTGCCAATGCATGGGCAGCCAAGTTATCTGCTGCAACATACAGCACAGTCCCCTTTATGCTTGCTCCCAACTTTTCAACATAAACTTCACTCTACAAGGTCTTGAATAAGTGGATGCAGGACTTTATGATACCCCTTCTCTTTAACTGTTACCTTGCACAAAACGGCTAACTGTATGGCATGAAGGGATGAGCGGTAATTTGGGTGTAGATTGGCAAGAACCCAACATACTACACACAGCTTATGCTTCTTCTTAGATGTTCCTAGTGGGTTTGCAACCTCAAAGTCATCGATATACAAGCCCAAGGCGATTCTAAATTCATGTTCTGCTAAAATGGCATTTTCAGTAAAGTGAGTACCATCCCTAAAGTTACTGCATTCACTTGCTTTAGAGCTGCTGGGGGTGAGAGCCTTGTCTAAAACATCGTCTTTGCTCAACAGTGCCTGAAGCAGTGGAATGTAAACTATATTTTAACCCTGTTTGTCAGTGACAAACTCCACAGGTTCCACGACAGGAAATTCTTTCGCTATGTAAGTTTCTCTTCTATTGGAAGTTGACAGCGAGCCTCCAGCTGATGTGTGTTTCAAAAATACATTTGTGTTATTTACTGCACAGACTACCTCCTTAACAACAGCATTATGAATATCTTGGTAATGGCGTCTGAGTATCTCCTCAACTACAGAAAACATCAGCGGTTCTGAAAGTTGAAAGCTAAATTATGCTCAAGCTGAGAATCGAGGTCATTGACATCAACACTAACATCTGTCAGCTCCTCTTCCTCTAAACTAGTGACATCTTCAGCTGGGACAGAGGTGCTCTCCTCAGTGCCACAGAGCTGCACAGCTATTCCTGGTTTGAATTACAGACTAGATGTAGAATACTTCTGGTCATGATTCCTACTTTTGTGTGTGTTAAAAGTAGAATAAACTTTTGTCTCAAAGTCACAATCCAGATAGGGGCACTGCCCTTTCTGCATCAACTTCAGATGCTTGCGTAAATGTGTAAAAAAAAAAAAAAAATTTACACTGCAGGGCTCATTAAACTCACACACTTGACAATTAAATGTTTGCACATCATCTTTTTCACTGGTCATCTGAGAGTGAAATCTGGACAAATGAACCTTCAGGGCATTAAACGATTTGATTGTGCAAATACACTGCTGATGAAGACATGGTGTTGGGGACGTTCTTGTGAAGCCACCATGCTTTAATCTGTAATGCTTTAATAGCTGGCCTTGCTTGGGAGAGACAAAAGTGCAAAACCTACATGTCCACTGCATCCCTCTTCCAGTAGACACTGGAAAAAAATACAGGAAAACAATAAGTTAGACTATAAGAGACAGTGACTACCTATCGTAATGACTAATGTTGAAATATCTGGGCTTAGCAGCCTGCCCTTTGAGATGTTACTAATTATTTATCATTGTTATTATTTGTCATCATATTCTATAAGTTTAAAGCTAGTGATAGGAATAAAAACATAAGTAAAAATATATTAAGACTGTGTAGTCACCTATATTGTACAGTCTTTAAATCTGTTCAGTGTGATTGATATCCAAAAGCTACATTTTGAGGTCATGTGAAAATGTAATATATTTCAAATGAGCTGCAATATCAGTGAATGAATTGAATTAGCTTGTTATGTTCTCCTATGTCTCATTTTACTGATGGCATTAATAAAATAATTTGAATTATTAATTTGAAATTTAGCACAATAATGTGAATAACCATTTAGAGAATCCATGAAAAGAATTCTTAAACAAAGCTTTATAAAGAACAACAAACCTGATTTTCTCCTAAGTGGAGGACAGTTGGCCACAATCCAAGACTATCTTCTTGGAGAATTGCCTTTTCTTTACTTGTGAACTTGTACCTGCACAGTCTGAATCTGTTTTGGAAAATGCAAAAAGTTGTCTATAAAACCTTTTTTCGTCGCGTTTATCATAATTTTCTTATAAAAGTGTTTTAATGTAATAATTTTGTAATGGTGGATCAAATTAAGACACAAAAACAAACATGAAATGAAAATTACTTAGTGAAAATACCATCTCTGAAGGATCTTTGGTTGAGTCTGCTGCAGAGATGGAGAGCTGGTCTGGCTGGGTAAGATGGTTATCTGCTTGAAATAAAACAGACTGGGTTAAGTCACAAGTCAGTGCAGGCGTCCAGCATTTAAACAAAATACTGTAATTATTCAAGGAGAGTCAAATGATGTTTTAGCTGGATGTTTTCAACATAGTGTCCATAATTTAATTTTAAGGTGTCATAACACCTTTCCTGATAGCCCAAGTTAATGGGAGCTGATATTTAAGGAATACTTGAGTCAACAGTCAATGTTGTTCAAACAGAATCTCTAGGTTTTTTTTTTTTTTTAATGAACACACTGAATGCACTGTTCTCTTTTTTGTAATAGACACTGAAGCTGCATGAACAATTATAAGTGCAGCTGAAGACAGATGCATTATTACTCATGATGCTGAGTGTTGAAAAGAAATGCAAAGTGTTACTATTAATTAATGTTATTGATCACGAATTCTATGGGCCTCCCATCTGCCTGACAATACAATCACATCCCACAAATTAGCCTACTGAGCTAAAAACAAACAAACTAACTAGTAGTAGACTAACAGCTGCAACCAAACTGTCTTTTTCTGCTATTTAGCTGGTTATGTTACTATGGAAGGTCTGATTAGCTGTGAATTAGCACCCAGAGATAACAGCCACGTGAGTGTAATGTAGTGGCGGCCAACATAGTCTACAATGCTAAGGTTTTAAAAACATGATATTTTAGAATATAATATCCTTCTCTTTCACGACAAGAGTCAGCTATGTCTCTTGCTGACAGTGAATTGATTACATGCAGATAAACAGAAGGTCAATAGTGTACTGTAAGCATGATGATGCTGATGATGATATTTATACTCAATATTTCAGCTGTCATGTAAGATATACTGTTTGTAAGTTGCTTCACGGCAGTGTTCATTATTAACCTGCTTGAGTTTTTAAATCTTTGCTTTCATACCAATTATTCTCACAGACTTACCTCACAAGTATCAAATTAATGAATTAAGTATGAATGCCTCACAAGTATGAAATGAATTATCCTTGTGTTATACTCATTTTTTCAAGCAGTGCTTTAACACATAATAATGGCACTCAATTCAACCTGGCCTTACACCAATTTCAAATAAAATAAAATATCTTATTTGTACACAATTCAATTACAAGGAAGTTACCATGACAGTCATATTTTACAGTGTTGGACTAATCATTTTAAGTTTGCAATAAGGTTTGCTTATAGGAACAAAAACGTTACATTCACTGTAACGTTCTGCTGCCTTGACATGAAGGGTTCTCTTAGACGGCAGGTGCTGCCTCCCCCCATAGCCTGTTAAGTTACTGCTAACTTCAAAACAGCTAATGTAAGTCAGCAGCGCACTACTCCGGCAGCTAACAGCTATCTATGACGGCGGGGCTGGTGCAGGAACAGGGGGAGACATGTTACAGATTAACAGCTACACTGGGGCTAGCTCCAGGCCTTTAGACCAAGCCAATGAACTTTTATTCCGATTCGTTCCTGCTGAGCTGCTGTTAACTTTTCAAGGTCTGCTCTGTGAACATACGCGCGCTTGCACACATTCTAACATGCCTGAGCATGAGAAGTTGTTGGCTGGGGTCTTCAAACAACTCTTTCCGAAAATTAAATTATACTGACAACATTACGGACAGAAGCGTTACACTTACCGATATCAACGTTAGAGCCACCCTACTTCAAAGCACTGGGGTACTGCTTGCGTGAGTTGCCCTGTGTTTGGTTCCAGTGGAGCATGGAGTTCTGGGTACCGTAGATGCACGCTAAGCGGAAATGGACATGAGCACAGGAGCGCACAGTTCTGTAACTTAAGTCCCACAATACAAACCGTGCTACACACTTAGAAAAACCAATTACATGTACTTAAATTAAACAAGTTTGTGGGTAAAAAGTACAGAAAACTCAGTGTAAGCAAGCAAAATTAAAAAACGAGGATGAATCAAGTTGAATGCACTATTTCATCTTTAGTCAGGACATTGTTTGCATTTACAGTGCAGCCATCTTCATTAGCAGAGGGCTGCACAATATAATAAATTGAACAAAAATACACCTATCTCTCCCTCTCTAGCGCACACACATTTCTTGTTGTGCTGTCTCTCTCCTGTCTGTCTGTCTTTAGCCCCTTACACACAGCCTGTAAATACCGTTACTAAACCTCCTACTTCCTGTTTCGCTGTGTTGTGTATAAGGCACAGACCAGCATGGGATGTCAGATTTGTTCCATCAATTTCTCGTATCGAGAGATAGTAATAAAGGCGAGACAAGACGGGGGCCAGTGCTGTGTGTAGGGGATAGCCGGCATGCCGGGAATGGAGGTGTAACGTTTGATGAGAGCAGACGTCATCATGCATATGAAGCAATCTGAGTCCGGGAAGCCGGCTCGCTCGTATAGCGACACACAAGCGCAGCGATTTACTGTTACTGTTGATGCAGTGTATAAGGCACAGGAGAAAGCAAAGACGGCTTATTGACCAACAAAAATACATTCTCTGATACAGGATCACTGTGTGTAAGCGACTTCTGTTCCCCTCCTCTGTTGTTTTGAACTCCTAATTGTGCATAGATGCCTATGGGTTTATATTTGGCATATCAACGGGCCGGGCCGGCCCCGCCAACCCGACTGGCCTCGCTGGTACAGGTTGAAAATTAGTGCTAATAAGTTGCAGCCACAGAATGTAGTTAAGTGGCAATGCCACCGTGTAGGGTCAATTTTTTCAGTCTTAGTCCTGTGTCAAATATCCTTGTGAGTTTTTATCATATTTAGTCGACCTCTTCCAGTTTTTATTCAGTCTAGTTGTAGATGACTAAAGCTGTCTTTACATTACAGGCCTTGATGCCTGATTCTGTTTACATGTTTAATTAGAAGTGACCCATTTCTGATAGGTCTGCATTTACACCTGCTTTGCTTGTGTGAAAAAACCCGCTGAAGAGGAAATAAGCTGCTGGACATTAGACAGAAGATTTATTAGGTAATGTCACAATTCCATCATCATTATAAACCAAGGTGAGTCTGGTGCTCAGATTTTATATCCAACACATCTCTCTTTACAAATTGACCATCTAGTCTATCCTTACAAAATAAAGTTAGTGAAGTCTGGTGGAGTAGACCTGTTGTCAGGTGTGCAGCTGACATTGACAGTTGTACCACCATCCAATCTTCTGTCGCTCATGTAGTGAGGACGGTAGAAAGCCTCTTGGAAAGAAGAGGCAAGTGTGACTGCGTGCACTGAACCGTGACACCGTGACCCCTGTACCGTGATAGCACGGGACAAATACCTACACCTAGGGCTGTGACAGTATGTATTTTTTCTCACAGCAGTGACAGAGTGACGTATCTCCGCGGTATGGCAGTGATACGTCACAGCGATTCTGTGCAGCAAAATGATTCCACCTCTGTAGGAATATGTTAGCTAGCCCCGCAGCTATACCACCAGTCCTCCCCTGACCTCCGTCTTCCCTTGACCCGTTGCTGCTCCGCCGCTCTGGAGGATTCAGCTTCTCTTCTCATCCGCACAGCATCCAACACCTGGAGTTCCTCATCTGTATGCTCCGGCTCAAACAGCTATGGCTCTGGATCTGTGTCCGCTACAAGAAACTCTTCAAAATTGCGTTCAAAGTCATCCACTGTAGCTGCTATAGTCCGGAGATTTTGCTAGGCTAAATAAACAGCTGAGTTTTGTTTACAGGCTATGTCTGTGCCTGTGTCTGCTCACCGTGTATCCCTCCGCGGATTTTTTCCTTTTTTTTGTGCATTGATGATCTCTTAACCACGGTAGGCATCACGTGACCGCGGTATTGCGGTGATGCAGTTATCGTCACAGCCCTACCTACACCCCTAATTATCATACGGTTATGTGAAAAGTCTGGCTAGTTATTTTATTCGGACTGAATAAAATAATTGGCCATAATCGCTTGTGCACTCCTCTCTGCCCCGTCAATCTGCCCTAACCAGGAAGAATGTGGGAGAGAAAAATTTAATTAAAACCGAGGAATCCGAACAGTAAGCGACACAGAGGGCAGCGGTGAGCCCAGAGCTGCAGGCGCACACACACACACACACACACACACACACACACACACACACACACAGGAAAAAGCTTTTGGAAATAAACTGTTTAAACAGGCTGACAAATACAGCAGCTGCCTTCTCCTCCAGCTGCTCATACATCGAAATCAGTCAGTAAAAGACGGATTATTTTGGAAAAAGTCACCACAAGAGAACTTGATGCAACTAGAGCCAAAACTCCTGTCACTGGCTCTGTTCCAAGCGATGGAGGAGACTGGTGCAGCTTCATCCTGAGCTAAAAAAAGACGAGATGGTCGTGGAGTTTCTGCTCCATAGTGTTGTCAGTGCAGGCAGTACACCTCAGTCCAATCTACACACTGCTGTGATTATTATAATGATGTGGTGGCAGCGATAATAAAACATTCATGCATGCTAGATATTAACCTCCAAATGCCTGACGTGAGCTATATGTGATTACGCAGCATCCAGTTGATAACAGATACTGTAGCTCTGTGAGTTCTCCACCAGTCTAAAAATGAAAACATGACCTGGTCCGAACCACGGGTCTTGAAACCTGGACACAATGGCCAGGACTCACAAGAAAGAAGAAAGAAAAAAAACTTCTGGGGTTGTGTGTGTTGATTGTGCAGCCTCTGTATCAGACAGGTCTCATTTATGTTTCCTCCTTTGTTTGCCATTGCCTTGCCAGCACAGGCAAGGGGGGCACAGTGGAGTTGCAGGAGGAAGAGGTGAGCGGGACTAAAGCCTGATTTATGGTCCTGCGTTGAATTGACAACGTCACTACGTCGTAGGGTACGGGGCTACGCAGAAGGCTCGCCGTAGCCCCCGGTGTAGCCTGACGTGCACCTCCCCAAAAATGTAACTACACGTGGAGGCAACACAGACCCAGCGCAAACCGGCAGGGCTGTGATTGGTTTGCTTGGTAGCAACGCATTTCCGGTTCCGTATTTCCAGATTCCGCCATCCCCACTATCTTTAAACATCTTCTGTTGCAATGTAGATGTTGCAGTATTAAGGCCCATTTATGCTCAACGTTCAATACGGATACGGATACGGACGGAGCCGTCTGTCCGTGCTCCACATTCATTTCTCTGTGACCGGAAAAGCCGGAAGCTAAACAAAGAATCTAAAAAAAAAAAAAATAGAGATGACGATAACCACTCAGGAAACGAATGCAGCCTCCTACTGCTCTGGCGGTGAATTGAACTGCGACAAAACAGAGTGACAGCGAAGTTTGAAGGGTTCACGACGGCCTCAAGGCAACAACGTAGCGACATCGTTGATTCAACTCGGGACCATAAATCAGGCTTAAGGAGGGAGTTGGGGTTGTTGATGATCACATTTTTGCCAAGTGCTGTGTGAAATGCAAGAAAGGTAAGAATTGCTTTAAGTAAGAGAACACAGCAGTTACTGCATAATTGTTGCAGAGCATAAAACTACACGTCTCTCAGTGACTGATCGAATTTTTTGTAGTCCCTGTAGCATGTTAGTAGAATGACATAGTTTATCTATTCAATAGTGTTACAGTTTTAAGTAAGATTAAAATTTCTTTACAAAAGAAAACCTACAATGTTTTGTGTTTTTGCCTACATAGGAAAACAAACTGCTGTCAAAAAGAAGCTGGACCCCAGACGAGTGTGCTGCAGTGGACAGACATTTGAGGAAATTCATCGTAAGGAATCAAGTTCCTGGCAAAGAAGCGTGTCAGCGCTGTATTACTGCAGAGCCTCAAGCTCTCAGGTTTTTTTTGCTCAGGTTGTGTTTTGTCACAGCAGCATGCTTTGAAAATTATGACACCAAATATACCAATTCTTATGACATTATTCTTGTTTCATTCTTGCTTTGATTCAGTTGCAAATCCTGTGCTAAAAGGAGTCAAAACGGAGCTATGGAGCTCTTTCTAAAAGCGGCATTAAAAGAAATTCAAAACAAATCATTGCTATCTTGGGATCCTGTATTTTCTTGTGCAAATTCATGACAATTTAAATTATTTTTCTTAATCATCGCATCTAGTGATGTAGTCGACTAGTAATGTCTACCAAGGAAGCCAGCATAAACAGAGGTTCGTGACAGAAACACACATGTAACACTGCTCTCTCATATTAACGGCGTTTATGCACACTCAGTGTTGTGTGGTAAGGAACTGGTGGAGGTTGCAAAGCATTTGTAGTGATATTTTGAGCATTATATAGAGGCCAAAGTCGGGTTTTAAAACACTGCCCCCATTACTTCGCTGTTTAACTGCAATGTTGCGCAGCTACATAGCAGGAGAGCTAGGTCCAGGCTGCACGTATTTTTCTCGGGTCCTCTCCTATGGTAGCACTCGGGACCTAGAGCTGTTGAGCGTTATTTTGAAAATGACCGTAATTCTCCTTCAATCTATACTTACTACTAACTAAACCATATCAAGCTGTATTTATGTTGTTTTACTGTATAAGGATTTTTCACGTAGAACATTTACTTGGAATATATTCGTCATAACTTTTAATTCGCACACTGAATCCTCTCAACTGAACTAGAGACTGAACTCTGTTGCTGTCTGTGAATCAGCCAATAACAACAGCGTAATTTGACAGAGGAAATAGTGGCCAATCACAGCACAGCGTATGTCACAACATCCCACCCCCGTCCCTATGCCGGATCCATTCTAGCATCAACCCTCCCCAAACGTCTCCAAACCATGGCCCGTTTAAATATCACAAAATAGTGTCACACCATATGATATCCATTTCTAGGACAAAATCTTTTTTATCAGAGCTAATTTAAATTTTATGCTTTGACTTTGAAATAGAGCAGACTCACAAACAGACATCTGTTTGATCATTCTGTACTTTACTGAGGAGAGTTGCATTCATTTTCATTAGTTTAATTCAAGTTTAAACTTTGTGAAATGTGCTTGGGCCAGTCATACCATATGAGCTTTTTACTGTTTGGCTGACAATTGTGAAAAAAGTGAGTGATGACTTGCATGTATATTCAGTGTGTTCACATACAGCAGCATGCTATGAACAATAAAAATGTGTTTTTGACAAATTGAATCTATATATATTTGCATTTGATGCTCTGTACCATCTGAACCACATCATCACTCATTACAAAAATAACTATTTTAAGACAAAATGAGGAAACTGGGATTAATAATCAAGGCTGGTATCAGCATCTGACCTTGGGCCCCATTAACATACAAAAACTTGATATGTATGTGTGTATGTGAAAGTGGATCCCACAAGTGGGCAACGGTAGAAACGGGACCCACAAGTGACCAAAAAACTAGCATGGAGACAAAAGTTTTAAAATTTGTTAAATTGAAATGATATCTGAGATTGGGATTTTTTTTTAATCCTACCTGATTTTTTACAGCAGTGTAGGACCACTGGAAAGGGTGGATCCCATAAATGAGCAAAAAACTGGTGGGCCCCCTGAGGGGAAAAAACCAGTAAGTGCGTGTGCATGCGCGCGTGTGTGAGAGGAAATGGAGAAACTCACCATAAATGTTTATTTCATTTTTTCCTAATATTTGATGGTAAAAGGCCGAATTTAAGTCATTTGGAGAATTTTTAGTTATATTGCACTGGTAAAGTGAGACCTATTAAGAGAGATGAGAACAAATATTTTTTGTATGTGATCATTTGAGTTTATATGGGTCATATTTATGTTATATCTATTTTAACTGAGAGTTTATGGCCTGTACAACTTAATTTTATTGATACAAGTGATTGCAAAGCACTTTGAATTACTTTGTGTACGAATTGTGCTATACAAATAAACGTGACTTGACTTGACTTGACTTGTGGCCTGTTCCACAGGTCAGGTTTTTTCGTTGGATATGATTCGATGGTGATTTGATGTTGGGAGAGGACATCAAAACCAGTTTCGACACCAGAAAAGAGAGACCAGCAGCAGATAGCCACAAGCCGATTCCTGGACACCTGCTGGAGGAAAGGATCCAGTGAACCGGTTGGCAAGCCAGAGCTGATTAACAAGGAACAACTTACCTTCCTTACCTGCGGTGTGGTAGGACGTTGGAATTCACACAGATTAAAGGACCCCAACGAAATAGAAACTGAGCTCATAATAACAGAACAACACAACAGACTAAACACAACAACAACAGACTAAATACAACAACCACAACTGAGGACATTTTTTATTTCTTTTTTTATTAGTTTTTGTGCACACTTTATTATTTTTCTTGTTCATTGAATGGTATTGATGGCTTGTTGTCATGTTTTGTTATCAATTACTAAGAACATATTCTTTGCAAACTAAGTCTAATGTGGGTGTGGTTAATATTGATGTTCCATCCTGGGCTCCATGAGCGACCTCCTAGAATTCTGGTAACTGGTCCAAGCTTTGAGTTGAAATCCGTTTTTACTGTAATCGTAGTAAACAAAGGGGGGTTACATGTGTCACTGTGGAGATTCATCCACTTGATCGTCATGTGGCCACAAAATGTAATTGATCAGGTCGGGAGCTTGAGGTTGGTGTTTGTCAATGTAAAAGATGGCATTTCCTGTTTCCACAAGAGGGGCAACACTGCCTACGAGTATATGGAGGCGTTATGGGCGGGGCTCTTATCATGTACAGAAATTTTGAAGCAGTTTGGATGAATTATGTGGGAGAGATAGCTGCTTGAATATGCATGGCGCCATAGCAGCCATGCCCTTTGACCTACAGACATGCAGAGCACAACTTTTGATCAGCATGGTCTCTGGATGATCTGTAAAAAATCTGAAGTCGATTGGATGAAATCCCTAGGACTAATTTGTTAAAATACAACATGAGGAAATCACGCCAAAATGACAAGTCAAAATCAAAATGGCCGACTTCCTGTTTGGAGTAGACCATTGGTGCCAGAGACTTTTATGTGCGTCTGGACAACATACACATGTGTACCAATTTCCATCTTCCTACTCCATAAAAACCCCTATGGGGAGGGTTTTTTTAAAATTTCAAGGGGGCGCTATAGAGGCATTTTGTCCCCCTCGATGGTCGACGCTCCTATCAGATGTAAGAGCTCGCTATTCTTGACCTGTGTATCAATTTTCATGAGGAGATGAGGTCGCTGAAGCCATCAAATTGCCAAACGTATTTAGTGGCGAGGGATCAATAGTCGCCACGCCGCCACATGGACACCATTAGATGTAGCTTCCCTGTATTCATAAGGTAGCTTCACCAACTTGTTCTGCATGCATGAGAAGTGAAATGAAGTTGATGCGGTCAAGTTTGTGTCATCAGTACATGTTAAAGTAAAAACTGGTCACTTCCTGTCACCACCGGGGGGCAATATGAGTCAGGTGGGATATTAATATATCTGGCCATTCGGGGCGGAGCCATCATCATGTTCAGCAAGTTTGAAGCTGCTGAGATCAAGTATGTGGGTGGGAGAGCCATTCGAAATTTGATGGCAAGAAATCAAAATGTCGCCAAAATTTCTCACACCCTAGCGACCACACCCCTTGACATAGATAAAAGCTTTTAATAACTTTTGATCAGCATGTTCTCAGGATGATCTGTACCAAATTTGAAGTCAATCGGACGAAATCCCTAGGAGTGCGTTCGTTCAAATTTAACTTGTGGAAATCGCCATAACGAAAAAATTCAAAACAAAATGGCTGACTTCCTGTTGGGATTTTACCATGACATTAAGAGACTTTTTTGTGTGTCTGGGTATGATACATGTGTGTACCAAATTTCGTTTGCCTACGACAAACTAACCCCAATGGGGAGGGCTTTTTGAAAATTTGTAAGGGGCACTTTGCGTCGACCATGTGCAACCACCCAAAAATATCGAATTTCAGATGTGGCTGGATGAATGTGGAAAGTTAGAAGCATTTTGAAATTTGGGAAAGGGGCGAAATTGGGGCACAAAGTCAGGTAAAGAATAATAATAATAATAATAATAATAATAATAATAATGATAATAATAATAATAATAAACAGCACGATTTCAATAGGGTCCTCGGACGATTTCGTCGTCACTCAGGCCCTAATAATAATAAAAAATCTTTGCATTTCAATAGGGTCTTTGCACCGCTAGGTGCTCGGGCCCTAATAATAATAATGATGAATAATAATAATAAACAGCGTGATTATAATAGGGTCCTCACGGACGACTTCATCATTGCTCGGGCCCTAATAAACAGCATGATTACAATAGGGTCCTCACGGACGACTTCATCGTCGCTTAGGCCCCAATAATAAACAGCGTGATTACAATAGGGTCCTCATGGACGACTTTGTCTTTGCTTGGGCCCTAATAAGAAATGTAGTAGAAACAAGAGGGACTTTGTCCTTCGGCCGAGGTCCCTGATTAAAACTTAGAGGAGGGAGAGCAAAACGGAGGCCTCCAGTTAACTGATAACTTCTTTGACAGCAGGAATAAAGCAAGTCTCTCATGTGCAGATGAAATGTGTTCAAGGACATAGTAAAACTTTGGGCTTGCAATTTGTCAGTGTGCTAAAACATATTCCAAACCACAGGCATGGTCTTTAACTACCAACTACAATGAGTTAATGAGAAAGAGATTTTTTATTTTTTTAAATTTATTTATTTATTTTTTACAGTGTAATAGAGGTCTCATGATCTAGCAGTGAGATTCCTAACCGTGTCATTATAATGGATAGTGCAGCGTGCGTTTTTAATCCAGTAATGTTTACACATTTTGGATCTGAAACTGTGTCTGTGTGTGTATGCGTGATTACACTGAGCTGTAGCTGGGAGGGAGGATAAAGGTGCTTCCACCTCACATGACTGCAATCAGGGAAAAAAAATGACTGGACATGCAAATAACTGACTCATTCAGCTGTATGACATATCTGTCATACAGAGGATTGTTGGCACACACGCACACACACACACACACACACACACACACACAGATACAGACATGCGCTGACATCTTATGGTTTGTGTTTGTGTTCATATGCATAATAGATTATGTAATGTTTGTGGTGGAAGAAATGTCCATGCACACACAAATACACATCCACCATCACCCAATTATGGTTTTTGGAGCACACATCAACTCTCTCCTTTCGGCTTTGCACAAAGAAATAAGTTGACTTTATCTTTGTTGACATCATTCACAGTAGACCTGAGTTCACAGGTATTTTCCCTTGGTCACAGCAATCACGAATATATGTCTGGTACTGTTCTGCTGTCTCTGTACATAGAGTCGCATTTGGCAAAAAGACTGTGACATTAACAAATTGACAAAGGGACACTCATCGCTTCAAGCATGGAAAAAGAATAATTTCCAAGAGTGGGAGAAAACGTTAGCATAGCTGTCATAGCCCATCAGAATGTGTTATGCTCATGCAGGACTAGAATACCAAACTGGTGATGGCAGGGCATCAGCCAGTCAGCCAAATGTTAGCCTGCAAGACATGAACACACAAAGCAGTGGATAGTCAATGGGTATGGCAAATCCTTTTAACATTTAATCAGCAGCAGTCATAGAAATTGTAGATATCAGCAACTGCTTTTTGATGAGTCAGAATTCCAAGTCAACTCATCTGTAATGTAATTTTGACTAAGTGCAATATGTGTAACTCAGTTCTCACTATTCAAACATGATTTCTGTCACAGTCAGGTCAGATAGCTTTTCTCTTGTAACGAATGACTCCATGTTACTTCACAACATCACCAAAGTCCTGTTTTTGTTTTTATTTTGATTAAGAAATGACCAAATTACAAACTATTAGTGTAAAAATTGTAAAAAGAAAAAAGAAAAAACTGACCACATTTGAGAAGTTTATTGTTCTGTTGATTCTGTTTACATTGTAAGCTACAACACTTACAAAGAGACTTTGACATGCTCTTGACCTGAACCTCCCTCAGATTTATGAAATGTTCTCCTGTTCGGCAAATGTTGACACATTCTGACACTAAATAATAGTTTAAACCACAAAATAACTGTATGGTTCCTTCAACTTTCACCACCCCCCACTCCTCCCCCCCACCTCATCACCTCCACCCCCCTGCTCTAGCTTGACCTTTACTACCTGTCAGGTGAGAGATCAGGCTGTGGGTCCAGACGGTCTGCACAGAACTTCAGGAGCCTGGAGCTGATGCCAACTGTGCAGAATAGTTGGAACCATCTTCAACCTGAGCCTGAGGCTGGGAAGAGTACCACAGCTGTGGAAGACATCCTGCGTGGTACCTGTGCCCAAGAATCTGCACTCTAAGGACTTCAGCAGCTTCAAACTGGTGGCTTTAACTTCGCACCTCATGAAGACTCTGGAGCAGCTGGTCCTGTCTCGTCTCCGACCCGCAGTAGGCCCTTCAATGGACCCACTGCAGTTTGTCTACCAGCATGGCATTGGGGTGGACAATGCCACCATCTTCCTCCTGCATAGTTCTCTTTCTCACCTGGAGAAGCCAGGAAGCTCTGTGAGAATCATGTTCTTTGACTACTCCAGTGCTTTCAACACCATACAGCCTGCACTTCTGAGGGACAAACTGGAGCACATAGGGGTGGCTAATCACCTCACACCCTGGATCCTGGCTTACCTCATGGACCAGTCGCAGTATGTCAGGACCCAGGATTGTGTATTGGACTTGGTTGTCTGCAGTACGGGGGCCCCTCTGCACTGCAGACTTTTCATATGACACCCCCACCTGTCATCTGCAGAAGTTCTCTGACGACTCTGCCTCATCACAGATGGGGACGAGAGGGAGTACAGAGAACTGAACCAGGACTTTGTGGACTGGTGCCTGAGGAACCACCCTCAAATAAACGGCGGTAAAACCGAAGAGCTGGTGGTGGATTTCCACAGGTGCAGACTCCTCCCCCCAACACCGGTGAATCCAGGGAAAGGACATTGAGATGGTTTGTACTTGGGTGGTCATTGTGATGGAGGGAGGATAACCCTCCATGTCCTGATGCTGCCTGCTCATCATGGTGATGGCTGACACCTGGCTGGGTGTGGGTGTGACCAGCAGGCCTGAGCAGGAAAGCTCAGCTCTGTGCAGGCAGTCTCAGTCTGCACTCCTTCTTGGTTGGACCTCCAGCACATGCTGTGGATGTTGTTTGAGGCCTCCTTTTTTTGTTTAGTGGTTTGTGGCTTTTTGATTTGCAGGTTCTTACACATACACACACACATCCATGCAACAATTCCAAATGATTTTGATTCTATTTTGTCTAAGTTAAATAATACATTTCTTTGTTAAAAGTAATGCAACCTGTGGTCTCCTGTTCCCTGAGCATGGAACGTGACATTCATCTTAACAATAAACTAGACTGGACTGATCACATAACAGCACTTTACAGGAAAGGCCAAAGCAAACTCTGCCTGCTGAGGGAACTTAGGTCTTTTGGAGTGCATGGGGTGCTCCTGAAGACCTTTTTTTTTTTAAGTTTTTAAATTTTGAAATCTTTAATCTTACTCTTCCCCCTTGTGGAAGAAATAAAGGTCAACTTTTACCATTGACTAAAATTCAGAGTCATTTACATATATCTATTAGTCAGTTTCATTGTGTTAGAATTCCAAGTCAGTGTATTGATAATGTAATTGTGACTAATTGTAATTAATGTGTCAGCCCTGTGATAGTCTGGCGACCTGTTCAGGGTGTACCCCGCCTCTCATCCAATGTCAGCTGGGATAGGCTCCAGCACAATTTGTCCTTTTTAGACATTTTAGAAGAAATTTGATACACGCAACTATAATGTGTTTACACCCTGCGCGAAGGGATACACCGGTGAGCAACAGTTTCAGCTAGCTCTGGGACAGGTATGCTAGGTCACTCGGTAAAAGCAAACAGAGATGACACGGACGATCATGCCTAGAAAAATGTATTATTGCAACTTGCAAAAACATTCAAAGCAAACCTACAGGGACTCGTGTGATGTTTCACAAACACATCTCTACTACAAGCTGCACACAATTCAATTTTAGGTCACTTTTCTCATGCTAGATGAAAAGGCACTGTAAATGTGCATTGTAAAGCGATATTACTCACTCAACTGAAAGCTGTCCATCAGCTCCTGCAGGCCTGGGGCGTTTTTTCCAGTTTATCTTAGGAACATGGAAAAATGTTTCAATCACGCCAGGATTAGTGATTGCTGCAAAGTTTTCACTCCTTGTGATGCACTCTCTGTGGCAGTTTTCCTCCTGATGATATATCTCTAGCCTCCCCAATGATGGTAGCACCGAATCCCATTCTGTGCAGCAAAATGATTCCACCTCCATAGGCATAGGTTGGAAAGCCCTGCAGCTACACCACCAATCCTCCCCTGACCTCCGTTGCCCCTCAGCCCTTTGCTGTTCCGCTGCCTCTGAGGATTCAGCCTATCTTCTCAATTAATCACAATTTCACTAATTGCTATGGTGGAAGTCTGTTAATGCTGGGATTTAATTATTACAGTTATATCGAAATTATGTGCAACCAGTAGAAAACTCGGCTGGAAAACATTCTTATTTCTAATTAGCCCTTCACCCTGTGTTCATGCTTTGCAACATAACTGCCATTAGTGAATAGCTATAATTATGTACCATGTTTGTTCCTATGAAATGAAAATAAGTTAATACTGACTCAAGAAGTCACATCTGGGTGCAAACGTCTTATCACCAAATATGGTGATTTGATTTGATCATCTCTAAGGATTCGAGGATGGAGAGTTTAGCCTGTTAGCTGCATTTTGGTTTTAGTACTAATTAAAAAATGTCAGCATGCTGAGGGTGATGATAATATCGATAGGTTATGACCAAGAACTGCAAAATAAAGTAAGGGCATATTTAAAACATTAATTAATTACATCATTTCCTGGGTCATCAAGGAGCACAGAAACATTGTTGGTATCTCACACCCAGAGGAGACTCAGGTGCAGCCACACAGTCCAGTAGAGGGCTGTGCCTGTGCTAAAAGAGCTAGGGTTACAGTATTGTAACCTTTGTTTCTTCCAATATGTTTTACAGTTCAGGTTCATGACTATGTGCAGCATGGAATGTGGAAAATATTTACACAAACATGCAAAAACTTTATTTAGACAGTCATTTACTTCCCCATCATTCATCCAACACACACACACACACACACACACACACGCATGCATGCACACACACACACACACGCACACGCACACACACACACACACACACAGTGCATCTTGGCTGCCACACTGCAGCAAGTTAAGAAATCTGACTTTTCAAAGACGTGATGTAACCATGTGAAACATTCTCTTGTCCAATCAGCTTCTGCAATGAGCACCTCCAGCAAAAGTACATGACATAAGACGATGGAGACCCATCTCCATCAATTTGATTTTAGATGGATGAAACAGGACAACACTGAGAAGATTAGAGAAAAGAAATAAGAGAAGAGATGAGAAGGAGACAAGAAAGGTCTTAAAATTACAAACACAGTGCAGGCACTAACAAAGGAAATGATGAAATAAAGAATGAAAGAAGGGAGGAGAGAGGAGATGGTGGAGGAATCTGAGTAATGAGAAAAGAGCGATAGAAGCGAGATGGATAGCAAGATCAGGATTGGAACAAGAAACAAGAGTCACTTTGTTTAATGCTGCTTTTACGAAATTTGAAAGCATCCTATTAGCAATATAATAAATGACTGAGGATTACTCGAATAAAAATGACTATTAAAACTGGTTTGCTGTAAACAAATATTTTCTCACTGCCTCTGCCTTTCACAAATAAGGAAATGAGATTACAGCCATTCCACAGTTAATGGAGTGCAAAGTCTTGGCCCCAGTTATAGGAATAGGAAGTCTCCAATTTGTTTAGAGGTCTGCAGCAGACATACTGTACATAATCAGTTTGTGTAGAGGAGGGGAAGATGGCAGAAGAGGAAGGAATGGGTAAAGATTAAAGAGGACATTAGGCTAGTTTTTGTATACATAAGATCAGAGTTGGGTATAACGCGTTACAAAGTAACGTGTTAGTGTACTTCAATTACTTTTTGCAGTAACAAGTAACCTAACTCGTTTGCTGTTTGAGCAATCAAATACTTAAGTACATTTTCAAACAAGACATCAGTTACTTCCGTTACTTTTAGAATGCTGCTCCTTCAGCTCTGAAACAGCAATGGCTGTAGTTTGGTTCTAATAACAGAGATAACATTAATTCTATCAGTCTGAAAGAAGCCATAGAGCTTGTGGCTCGCTACGTGGTTGGAGAAATGCTGCCTTTTTCTACGGTGGTCTCTTAATAGGTGGAGTAGGACTCGCTGACAGACATATTTCAGACTCAGGACTTGCATTATGCCTGGTAGATGCTACATGGTGGTACTCACCAATTATCCCTAGTTGTATTTCACGGTGTGTGTGATGTCATCGGGTTATTCTTGTCCTATTTTTTTTTATCACTTTTACTATTATTTGTGTCTGTTCATGTGCCAGCCGACATGTTATTGTAGTCACCTAAAACTGTCAAGCTACTGTATCTTCCACAGGAAGTTCTGACAAATGTTTCAGAATGAAAGCCTATTTAGAAAATAGAGGGATTCTCTCAGACGAGGTTATAAGGAGCATTTAATTTGAAACAAGTGTTGAGTTTGAAATGACGGTGAGATATGTTATCTTTATAAAGACAATGGAGCGGATAAAAGTATGTATATAAACACACAGAGGGATTTTTAAATAACGGACCATCTATAATGTAACTTGTTTCAAATGAAGCTGGGAGCCTCTGCAGTTGTGGTGAGTAAAAGCCCCACAGCTATTTGTTAATGTTATTACTTTATGTCCGACTGTGTGGATGTAACATTGTTTGCTAGCTTGATGCTAATGACAGTAACGTTAACTCAGCATGTTGACAAAGTGCCTCGCTGTTTCACACCATCATTTCCCCCTTTACTCTGTGTGGTAACATCCCTAGAGGAAATATTAAAAATGCTGGGGTGTTGTTGTCATACAGTTGTCTATGGCAGCAGATCGTTCTGTGTTTCTACTTGTCAAAGTGATGGCTGTGATGGGAGAATTGGATCTCAGTGAAGGGCAAGTGGTCCATAACTTTAATTTTGGAGACAAAAAAAATGTAGGCTTAGCGCCCTGTGGTCCATTGCCCAATAGGAAATGTAGAATACTAAAAAGTACTTTAAAAGTGCTTGAGTTACTTTTCTCAGGGAGTAACATTGGAAGCACTTTTAAAGTAATTGAGTTACTTTACTCAGGGAGTAATGCAGTAAAGTAACTGGTTACTTTTTTAGAAAGTACCGCAGTAACGTACTTTGATTACTTTTAAAGTAACCCTTACCCAACATTACATAAGATATATCTGTGTAATGCAACTTTGTACTTTGGTGACTCCAAGCGGCAGCATGTATTGAAATAATTTTTGAACAAACCAAATCATTTTTCAGAAACTGTAATTCAACCTCAGTTTTCTGCAAACTCTTAGCAGAAAATTCAGATATATTTAGCAAGACTGGCTTTCTCCAGGCAACGTGAATAATTAAGGTTGCTTTAGGAGGTGTCCCTTTATTTTCAGTCCTTGAAATAACACAATCCATTTGCATTCCCAAGTCAAATACAAATACTGCTGCTTAGTCAGTGTTTTCCAACATCAGACACTGACTAGCAACTGAGGAGGGATCCCTTTTCCAGGACGGACAGACTTGCAATAGATGGTGTACAGCGCAGATCAACATAATAAATTAACAGTAATCTGTGTGACACAATGAGACAGAAACAGAGAGAGATGCAAGACAGACAGTAATGACAGTAGCTTACAACAACATTAATGAAAGTAATAATATTATAATTAATAATAATACTATTATCTGATAGTATATATGTGTGACAATAATCATATGTGTATAATAACAGTAGAAGTATGACTAATGATGCAGCAGCAGCAGGAGGCATCTGGCAGGACCACGGCAGCAGCATAACCACACACATCACATTATCCAGGCACTGCTGCAATACGAGTTACAAAAAGGTAAAGCTGCGGTGAAGTCGGACAGTTTCCCAACAGTTTCCAGCAGCTTTCAGTCTGTACAGGAAGTCACAGACCATAGGCGTCATTTAGATATGGCGAGGTATGGCAGCTGCCATACCTTGGAATCAGGAGAAAAAAAGAGAGAGGTTCTGTAGTCATCTTACTCGAGGCGCACTGCCTGGTTGTTTCATTGTATTGCGCTTAAATAGATCAATAATATGCTCATCAATGAATACCAGTGTTATTGAATCAAATTGTTTGCCACGTCAGTCGCCCGGTGGCAAATAGCCGCCGGTCACCTAATAAGCCCCAGGTGTTTGACAACATTTTGCGTATTAAACACCAGTCCGATTAAACGCCCGGGCAATTATTTCCTCATTTATTGCCTCATAGCTGTCCCTCCTTCAGGGACTGTTTGTGCTTTTACACACGGGTTGGTGGTGAAGTGGTGCACATGACTCGTGCTATGGACGGACGGACGGACAGACAGACAGCCACGTATCTAAAACAGGTACATCTGGCTACATCTTTTCCACATCAAATATCCGTGATCGCCTTGACCCGCGAGCGTAAAAGCGCACACAATTCTGTGACCTCTCACCATGGATGCTGTGATTTGATGGCCCGGTACTCATTGTAGCCCACTCTTATCAGACCCAATAATAATAATAATAATAATAATACTAATAATTATAATAATAAGTTACTGTGGAACTATATGCCAAGCCTTTTAATAAAATTACCAGAAGAGATCGCTGAAAAACGGGTAATGTCAGCCTGAATTACTCATGAGTGTCCCTGGTGAAAATTGCTGAATTGCTGCATGGGGAATGCAGCTTCTACAGACTCGCCATAGCTTACTGTCAGGACTCAGGGACCAGAATTCGGGATGGCAGACCATTGGGATGGCAATATTTCGGTGTGACGGCCTGTAACTGTTGGTTAAATGGCCCGTTCAGTTAGTATTCGGATAACTGGGGCTTTACTGGTAAAACACAATAGCACCACCCAGCAGTGAAACCCGTGTACACGTGTACACGAAAAAAATGACCCACTCTAAACGTTTACAGATTTTTGTACACGAACTCACCCTTACATTATACAGTATTTTTGCCCAAAAAAAACATACTGGACAGGAACTGTAACCAAATAACGGCCTGGTGCAGGTCGGTGCAAAATAAAAAAAAAAAGAAAAGCCTTGAGCAAATAGCCCCTGGTTCTTTTAAATGCCTGGGGTCAAAATCGATTTTGTGAAATAAACGCCGGGCTACTATTTGGAAAAATACGGTATCTATGTGATGTAAAAGCATTTTTCTCCGCTGCTGTAGACAGCCTGTCTAAATGATGTCTTGAAGCCTGTCTGCACAGGCGTAAATATCGACAGTGCAACCGGTGCAGCTGCACCGGAGCCCAGACACTGTAAGGGGCCCATGACAGAAGAAAAAACAAAAGCAGCCGTCCAGAATTGCCACAGGCTCCTGATTTTGTATATGTAATAGCTGGGGGAGGGTCGGTAAGGTAAGGCTGAGTGGCTGGTATGAGAGGAGGAAATGATAATTTGCCCAGTCACCTTCACTCATGATGAGTCGCGATGATGTGACGTCAGCTGTTTATCCTTTCAGCAAGAAAAAAAAAGCATGTGGATGAAAGTTGACAGAAGGTAGCATCATGTTTAGCAAGCCTAAACGAAAAAGCGGCGTGCAAGAGAAGAAGGAAAGAAAGGAGCAGGATGAGGGTAAAGCTAAAATGACCAAATTTGACAAATTTTTTACTCAAATCCAGGCAACCCAGGCAAAAGCTAACGTCCCGTCGCAGGCTAGCAGTAGCTTGCCAGCTGCTCTCTGGGCAGCCAGAAGGAGACTTCCCCGCCACCGCAGCCTCAGACGTCAGAGTCGGCGGACTCTGCTGTGCCCAATAGTGGACCTGTTGCGGGATTATTCTGCGCACAGACCGAGGACTCTACAATATTGCTCTGCCTCCCGACACCAAGACAAAAAGCTATATAATAGCAACTGGTTCATGTAGGCCTACCGGACCATTCCCAAAAGACAAAAGGCGTGTGTCAGAGAATGTAGTAACACCTGTTTCTCTGACACATACTACACCACCACTACCAAGGCGGGTATCAAAGTCCCGCGACCATGGCTGTGTTATTCGCCCACACTGGACTGTGCCTATTGTGAGCCGTGCTGGCTGTTTGCAGACCGAAGTGCACCTTTCTACAGTGATGGGTGGGTCAAAGGAGTACAAGACTGGCAACATGTATCTGCGAGAACTGACTCACATGCAGAATCTCAGATTCATACTGGAGCGTGTGTCATATATGAACAGTGGAAGAGAAACGCAAACTTGGACAGAGACACAAGAAATGCTGCCAATTACTGGAGACAGGTACTTGAGCGTATTATCAATGTTACAATCACTCTTGTGACTTTTAGCTTGTCTTTTAGAGGACACAGGGAGATCACTGGACAGTCTAACAGCGGGAACTTTCTCAGCATAATACAGCTCTTAGCACGTTATGATCCGGTTCTGAGCGACCACAAGGTTCTGTTAAATACTTGAGTCCTGCTGTTCAAAACGAAATCATCTACATTATTACAAAACGGGTGCAGTGTGACATTCAAGAGGAAATAAAATAGTGCTCCATTTTTCTCTGTTATTATGGACACCACCCAAGATATTTCCAAAAGAGACCAGCTGAGCCAGGCTTATAGATATGTGACTATCCAGAGGGATGAAAACAACACCGCCATAGATACCCTGATAAACAAGGCTTTTCTAGGTTTCGAGGAAACAGTGGACACATCAGCCCGTGAGCTGCAGAAGAAAATTCTGGGCAGCATATGGAGTAACGGATTTGACCTGAGCAAGTGTCGGGGGCAAGGATATGACGGCGCGGCTAACATGAGTGGAGTATATTCAGGTGTGCAAGCCAGGATCATGGAGATGGAGCCGCTTGCCAAATATGTGCACTGCGCTGCACACAACCTGAATCTGACACTGAATGACTCTGTCATAAAATCGACACATCTCTGCTATATTTTTTACACTGTTGAGGGTCTTTATACTTTTTTCGGCCACAGTATTAAGAGATGGTCGCTCCTTTCTGGTATAATTTCATCTGAACTCTCAGAGCATGGTAACATTACTCTAAAGCGTCTCTGCCCAACCAGGTGGTCCTCAAGGTACGATCTTGCGGCAAAATTGGGAGCACAGAGAGAGTTCATGGAAATGCGCAAAAGATAAGTGAAACGCCACTTCGATGAACTCTGTGAAGATGAAAGGCTTAGTGATGGCAAAAGCTATTTCAGAAGAAATGTCTTCAACGCCAGCCTGGACATCATTATCAGCCAGCTTTCACAGAGGTTAATTTCTATGTGTGAAACTAACGAGGTGTTCCACGCTATCCACCCGGGTACACTGAACAAAGCGCAGGATGACGCACTTCACCAGGACGCACGGCGCCTCGCAGACCACTACAGCAGGGATTTATCCTCAAGTTTCCCTGACCAAATCCTTGCATTCAGAGCCTGCTTTAAGTCTAAAATAGCAACTGTGAAGGATCTGGCTGAGATGCTAATTGTGGAAAACAGCACCATGGCAGCATCATTTACTGATGTTTGCACTGCATTACTGTTATCTCACCATACCTGTCACTGTCGCAACTGCAGAGCGCTCATTCTCCAAACTTAAGTTGACAAAGACTTATTTAAGGAGCAGCATGGGACAAGAAAGACTGGCTATACTCTCTATTGAGAACAGCAGAGCGAGGACTTTGAACCTGAGCAGCGTCGTAAATGACTTTGCTGAGTGCAAGTTCCGTGGATGAGCTTCTAATGAGTGAATACAGCTTCTCTTTGTTATGAAGTGAAATTAGTGGGATTTAAATCTATGGCAATGTACTTGTAACCTCATATGTTGGAAAAATGTGCACCTACTGTTTGTAACCCTTGTCTGGGTTGATTCCTGGTTTTGCCACCCTAAATGTTCTCTTTAAAAAATGAAAAGCATTCTTTACTGGATTTGATCTATTACATACAATCCCATAGTTCACGGTAGTTTGAGCCCAGGTCAGGGCAGGCTGTTAGTGTTGATATGGAGCTTTGACCACTGTCTGTGGTGCTGAAAGGCTGGTTTGCAGGATGAGTGTGTGGCCAGTCACCCGTAATGTTAGCCTACATGATGACAATAGCAGTTCTCTCGAGTAACTGTGCGTGTGTGTGTGTGTGTGTTGTGTGTGTGTGTGTGTGTGTGTGTGTGTGCATGCATGCGTGCAGTGCGCACGAGCGTGTGATTGTGTTTAGGGTAGGGGTGGGGGGCATAAAAAAATATTTGCACCGGGGCCTATCACCATGATGTTACGCTACTGCCTGTCTGACTGTATGTGGGTTTTTTTTTTTTCTTCATGTCGGCATGTTGAGCTTGTATTTTCGGTCTCTGGAGACTGGAGAGACAATAAATTCACCTATACAGTATTGTGCCAAATTGACCTTTGTTTTACTGCGTTTCATACACCGTACCCCTTGGTTATCTTCTAGAAATGAGCTTGTAATTAATTACCATTAGTCATGTGTTTAACCTCACAGAAAATAAAGAAAATAAATTAAACATCTGCTCGCTGTCCATGGTGCTGAAATATGCGCCGAAATAGGTCCGATGTCACCAAGTCGTGCATTACATGCAGACATGGGGTATTATGAATGTGAAAAAGAGCTTCATGTCCTTTGAAACAGTTTTCTATAGCATAGTATGTACTTCTGACAGGTCAAAGACCAAAATGAAGTTTTATATACGCTCATACTTTTGAAACTCCATCATCAGTAGCTCTGTGACATCATGTCATATTGTTATACCTTAGCTTTTGCTGAAACGATGCCCCTGATTCATATCAAATGGAGGATAAACCATGAACATAAACTACAGATCACCTGTAAAGCATTTTAATAAATTAATCTATCACAATTAAAACAACTGCAGACTGAAAACAAACTGATATATGGGTCTGATCACTTTTTTAATGAATTGACATCATTCCAGACACGATGTTAGTGTGTCTGTGACTTCCTGTACGGACTGAAGGCTGCTGGAAACTGTCGGGAAACTGTCCGACTTCACCACAGCTTTTTGTCACTGCCTCCCACTGCGGCCGCCTGCTCTCGTCTACTTTTCAGGCGAGGCGCAGTTCATCTCGAATGAGACTATTGTCTATGGTCTATGGATCAAGGCGAGCGCTTCTTCCTATATGCTCAAAATCGTAGGTGCTGATTGGCCAAAGAGGAGTCCTGTGTATCTGCACTCGATTGCTCTTCCTTCATCCTTAAACTACCCGGAAGTCTGTCACAGTAAATTGAAATTGAATTTGAGAACTGAATTTGAATTGTGAGAACAGAATGTGAAGATATATAGAAATAAATTCAATTTCAAATTAAAGCTGCAAGCAGCAATGAACGGGCCCTCGCACCTTCACGCAACTCGGGGGGGCTGGCAGGACGTCCTCTGACGTGTCAGTTCATTTCTGTCAAAGTTAGACATTGCATGCAAGAGTGACTTGGCATATCCAATCCAATCCAATCCAACTTTATTTGTAAAGCACTTTAAAACAACCACAGTGGACCAAAGTGCTGTACAGAAGAATAAATAAAAACCAAATGAAAAAAAGTTTAGGAGCTGCTACAGCAAAGGCACGGTCACCTCTGAGCTTGCGCTTAGTTTTAGGTACACTCAGGAGCAGTTGATCAGCTGACCTGAGAGAGCGGGGGGGGGGGGGACGAGAAGAGGAGGACACAGAGTCGCCAAGGCTGACACAGAAAGTTCGATCAGCCAAGTATGACCTGAACCACTCTAGTGCTGCGCCCCTAATACCCACCCACTGTTTTAAACGAGAGATTAAAAGTTCATGGTCCACTGTGTCAAATGCAGCAGTCAAATCTAAAAGCACAAGAATAACACAGTCACTAGAGTCAGTAGCTAAAAAGATACCATTAAAAACTCTTAAAAGAGCTGATTCAGTGCTGTGCAAGGTTTTAAAACCAGATTGGAAGACCTCAAGAATTTTGTGGTCTTCCAGAAAAAACATTAATTGTTTGCAAACTATCTTCTCAAGGATTTTTGAAATAAAGGGCAATTTGGAAATAGGCCTGTAATTTGCAAGAACAGCAGTATCTAGTCCTGTTTTTTTAATCAAAGGTTGCACTACTGTATGTTTGAAATTTTCAGGGACCACACCTGAGGACAAACTGCTATTGATAAGTGTCAGAACAGATGACCCTATAGAGGGGAGAACCTCTTTAAATAGTCGAGGAGGGACCACATCATCCGGAGAACATCCGGAGGGCTTCAACTGACCAACAGTCTTCTGTAACAAGGACAGAGTCACAGGCTCAAACCTGTCAAAGACAGCAGAGCAGGGCACAGAGACTGAAGTGTCATATGCGGAGGATGAGATTAAAGCCCTAGTGGAGGCAACCTTATCAATGAAAAAGTGAAGAAAATTTTCACACACAGCAGGGGAGGACTCAATACAGATAGTTTGTGGGGCATTAAGAACAGAGTCAATGGCCTTAAACAAAACACGAGGCTTATGACAGTTGGACAGAATAATATCAGAAAAATATTTCCTTTTAGCATCTTTCACAGTTGTCTGATAATGACGCCAGCAGTCCCTTAAAATTTGAAATGACACCTGCAGTTTGTCCCTTTTCCACTTTCGCTCAGCTCTACGGCACTCGCGTCTGACAGCACAAGTTGTGTCATTCAGCCAGGGCTCAGATTTAGTCCTAGACTGCCTGGTTTTTAACGGAGCCACGGTGTCTAAAACGGATTGGCAGGTGGAATGAAACCAAGAGCTAAGCTCCTCCGTATCGTTGTTCATACACTCAGTGACACAGTTGTGAGTCTGACTGAAAATGGCCGAGAACTGAACAGCAGTGGAAGGGTTAATGATGCAACAGCGTCGGGCAGCAGCGCGAGGTTTAACTGTATTACAGGCAAGAGCAACCTCGAATAATACAGGCATATGATTGGAAGTGCTGCGTCATAAACTTCTAAGTTAAAAACAGGCAAACCAAAGGATAAAACAAGGTCAAGTGTGTGTTCGCGTTCTTGTGTGGGACCACAGACACAGACTGCACAAGATTAAAAGAGTCAATGAGGCTTAAAAAGTCTTTTGCCATTGGCTTATCAGGACAACACACATGAACATTAAAATCCCCAACAATAAGGACACGGTCATATTTAGGCATATTTCAGCCAGAAAATCGGAGAAGTCATTTAAAAAGTCCTTATTGTATTTGGGAGGCTGATAGACCACTGCACACAACACAGTGTGAGAGCAACAAAGTTCGAACAGGCTCAGTTCAAAGCTGGTGAACGAGGATGGCAACGATAGCTGCTTACATTTATAGTGACTCTTGAAAACAGTGGCAATTCCTCCACCTCGGCCTGACGTCTGCAGGGAGTTAAAATAGCAGCAGTTCTGAGGCAAAAGTTCAGTGAAAGCGCTGGACTCACCAACACTCAGCCAGGTCTCAGTCACACAGAGAAAGTCCAATCCTCGGGACGTGAAGAAATCCTTAAGAATGAAAGTTTTATTCGCTAGTGATCTAGCGTTTACCAGGCCAATCCTGACAGGAACTGGCGGCTCTGCGGCGTCAGCTGTCCGGGGAGCCCGACTCAGAGGCCGCAGGTTACACAGATTCACCCCGCGCCGGCGGGGACGGGGAGAGCAGGGGCCGCGGGGCTGGAACATCTCATCCGGGCCGACAACAGGTACCAGCCAGGTGTCAACAGGGTCCAGCGGGTGCCGAGACATAAAAGTGCGAGGCATCACTCCAAACGGGGTCCAGGAAGCCATAGAAAAGCGCGTCATGCAGGCCTTCAACCTCACTAGCTGATCGCTGCGTTTACCTCGGCGGCGGGGGCACTTATGCCGGAGAGGTGGAGCTAGGCAAAGGTGAGCTGGGATCCCCGATAGAAACGGGGGCAAAGTTTTATGTCCAGCATAATCCAATTTCACCAGATCTTCGGTAGGAAGTCGTAGATCCAGCAATGTTTGGCGATCGTACACCAGTAGAGAGTTGACATTACAAGTAACAAGTGACAGAAACAGCACAAACACACACAGTATTGGCAGTGACAGACGGCCGGCCACACACACTGGCGTCATCTTGTCTTGCAACATATCCCTGATACAGTGCTGGAATGACATATTTCACATTTTGTATCACTTCCTCTTTCCACTAGAGGGAGTTGGAGAGCGCAGTAATTATATGTCATGTTTTTATACATCAAATATACACCACAGCATTTAACTTTCATATAAATCAAAAGATAAGTGTTTGATGAGACCTACTTCCTGTAACCACGAGGTAGGACTATGAGTATCAGGAAATATGGTCATATAAATGTTTTCAGGGTAGGACTAATATGAATCATCTGAAGTTTGATGGAGATCAGAACATTTACGGAAAAAATATAGCAATTTCCTGTTTCACGGCGAGACATCAAAATGAAACCCTCTGCAGCACGCATAGACACTAATGATATTTCATGTTTGTGTACATCAAATACACACCACAGCACTGAAATTTCAGGTTAATCCAAAGATAAGTGTCTGGTAAGAAGTACTTCCTTTCACCAGTAGGTGGCGCTATGACTATCACGGAATATTGTCACATAAATGTGTTCAGAGTGGGACAAATATGAATCATGTCAAGTTTGGTGGACAACGGACCATTTACTCCAAATTTATAGCAATTTCCTGTTTCATGGCGAGACATCAAAAGTAAACACTCTGCAGCACGTATAGACACCAATGATATGTCACGTTTGTGTATATCAAATACACACCACAGCACTGAAATTTCAGGTTCATCCAAAGATAAGGGTCAGGAAAGAAGTACTTCCTTTCACCACTAGGTGGCTCTATGACTGTCACGGAATATTGTCATATAAATGTGTTCAGGGTGGGACAAATATGAATCATGTCATGTTTGGTGGACAACGGACCATTTACTCCAAATTTATAGCAATTTCCTGTTTCATGACGAGACATCAAAAATAAACCCTCTGCAGCACATGTAGACATGAATGATATGTCATGTTTGTGAACATCAAATATAGACCACAGCATTGAAATTTCAGGTTAATCCAAAGATAAGTGTCTGATAAGAAGTACTTCCTTTCGACACTAGGTGGCGCTATGATTATAAGGAAATATGGTAATGAGAATGTGTTCAGGGCGGGACTAATATGAATCATGTGAAGTTTGGTGGAGATTGGACCATTTATGCCAAAGCTACGGCAATTTTGTTTTTCATGGCGAGACCTCAAGATTCAATGCTCAGCAGCAGGCACACCATTCAACATTGGGCAAATCCTGTGATAAAATTGGTCACAACATAGGCACGCTTACATACACCAAGTTTGGAGCCAATCTGATTAAATCTGTTGGACAAGTTCGTTAATGTACAAGCCCTGGAAATGGACAAAAATGCACAAAAGTGGCACAAGTAAATTCAAAATGGCGGACTTCCTGTTGGGTTTGGAGGTTCCAAGAGACTTTTTTGTACTTGACAGAGTGTTACAGGTGCCTACCAAGTTTTAATACATGCAGGTCAAACCAGCTTTGGGGGCTGCTTAATTGGAATATTCTAGGGACCGCTGTTGAGCCATCTTGGTGCATCAAAGCACAAAAATCACATCAGACAACAGGACATGCGACCTGCGAGGTGTATGCCACGTTTGGTGAGTTTCCAAGCATCCCTTGTCTCTTTAAAACAACATCGTGTTTGAAGGCGAACAAGGCTGCGCCAGCAGCATTTGATGAAAACTCAAATGGTTCATTTTTAAGTATCATCAAGGTCTAAGCACTCAGACCAGCAAATTTGAGGTGGGTCTGATTAACCTGCTAGAAGAGGGACATCAAAGAATGTATAAAGTAGCTTTCTGTTGCCAGTAGGTGGCGCTATGGCAGTGATTCAAAATTCCTCTGTAGATGTGTTCAGGGCTGGACTGTCATCATATCTGTGAAGTTTTGGCAAGATATTTCCACACGGAGTCAAGTTACAGCAACATTTATCATCACGGCGAAACATCAAAGATCGCCACCAGGCCTTGGCCACACCCTTCGACGAAAACTCACAGTTTCCACAATAAAGCGTCATCAAGGTCTTATGACTTTTTTGACCAAGTTTGAGATGGAGCCGGTCAAGTCTGTAGGAGATGTACATTAAAGTCTAAAACATGACATTTCCTGTTGCAAGTAGGGGGTGCTATATCTATCACTAATTATTGACATGTAGATGTGTTCAGGGCTGGACTGTCATCAATCCTGTGGAGTTTGGGCAAGATTGGACCATGCATGCTGGAGTTATAAACTACTTCCTGTTTAGTGGCGAGACCTATAACTTTGACGCCATCCCACGGTCACACACATTGATGAAAACTCAAGTTTTTGATAACTTTTCATCTTCAAGGTCTTAGGATGGGACAGACCAAGGTTTGAAGTCGATTGGATGAACTAGTTCGTTCATTTATGACCCCTGGAAATGGTCAAAAATGCATCAAAATTGCACAGTAAATTCAAAATGGCCGACTTCCTGTTGGGTTTAGAGCATGCCTCCAAGAGGCTTTTTTGTATGTCTCTAAGCATTACATAAGCCTGCCAAGTTTTAAATATGTAGGTTAAACTAGCTTGAGGGGCTATTTCCTCAATGGATGATGGATTGATTGTTTCAGGGCTCAGTGTTGGAGTTACAGATTTGAGGATATCCTCCTCAAATCTTGCTTTACTATGGTTTTGGACCTTTAGTCAGACAAAGTGAGATGTTTGTGGATGCCAGATTAGAATTGGGGAAAGGTAATATGAATTTTACATAATTTTATAGACAAACATTTAATATAGAAAATAACTGGAATGCTAACCAATAATGAAATGATTCATAGCAGAGATAGGCCTATTTGTAAAATTGTAAATGCACTATTACAGCTTCATTTTAAATGGAAATCAACATTACCTTTCAGCAGCAAAACTGCACAAATAAAATAAAATTAGGCTAAGCAGAAAAAAGAGGGAAAAGAGACAAGGGATAACAGGGAAAGGTGTTGATAAAGAGTATTTGTTTCTCTGCGAAACTGCCTGGATCATAATTATCAACCTTAGTAGCCTCTTATCCACATAGCATGATGCCTGAACATAGGACTTTCACTTTAGAATGTCTGTTCTGCCTTAGCTGAGGCTTGAACTCACTGAGCTAATTGGCAAGTGATAGTTCATGTGTGGCTTCACAAATTGACTAAGCCAAGAATCAGGGTGCCAGACAGTAGCCACAATCAGTTGTGGCACTACGATCAGGACTATTGTCCTGTGGTTCCAGTTGAGGACATCTGGCATGGGACTGGACCTTTATGAAAAGTTTGGCTAGATTTCTCATATGGAAATGTTGCACGAGCTGAGGCTTGAGCTCATAATCTTCAACACCAAGAACCATCCTCTATCTCACTGAGCTAAGTGGCAAACAGAAATGTCACATGTCGCTTCACAATTTGACTAAGCCAGTCACTTGTGTGCAAGACAGCAGTTGTTAGTGTGTAAAGGCAGATTTCAAACAGCTGTCAAAAATTCAGTTATAAGACAAAAATTCGAAAATACACAAATTGCATCTGGACAGCATGGAGATGTTGGTGATTTGTTTTAAACTGATGTTTAAAGATGCCATTTTTGCATTGACTCCAATTGTTGGCATGAGTTCAAAATGCTGTAAAAAAAATTCAGTTTTTGAGGTAAGTTTCTGATATTTTCCAAACATCATCAACCATGACTCCAAAATTTTGTCATGTTTTTTATTGAACATTGAAAATGTATTTAGCAAGAATTTGCAAGTATATGTTTACAGTACCTTTTGCAGTCAAACATTTTGATGCACTGTAGGCTCAATTTTTGATAAATCAAAAATCTGTGTGGACCGTTTGTGTAGGACAGTCTGACGATGCTCTGTAGCAAGTGGTGTCAATTGAGCAAAAATTGTGGGAGAAGATAAGTCAGTTTTACAGTTTTGGAGTGATGGACATCATAATTTGCAACAGGTTTCAGTATACAAAAGTTTTGTCAGTATTGGGGCTACATTTTGGTGAAAGTTGCAAATTTGTAGCCCATATGGTTGATTTGTTGTGAATTTTCAAAATTTTGAACTTTAGAGGCTTGCTGTAGCGCCACCATCAGGACTATTGGCTTGTTTTTGCTGCTGTGGAAATCTGGCATGGGACTGGACTTTTGTGCAAAGTTTGGTCATTTTTCTCGCATGGGAAGTAGGATTTCCTCAGAAGAGGAAGAAGAACATGCAGCAGAACAATAGGGTCCTGGCAGCTTAGGCTTTTCTCCATGTCAAGGGGCGTGGCCGCTAGGCCGTGACAAACTTTGGCGACTTTTCTTTTTTCTCTCGCCATCGAATTTCGAACAGACCTCACGCCCACATACTTGATCTCAGCAGCTTCAAACTTGCTGGACATGATGATGGCTCTGCCCCGAACGCCCAGATATATTAATATCCCACCTTACTCATAGCACCCCCTGGTGGTAACAGGAAGCGACCAGTTTTTACTTTAACATATACTGATGACACAGATGCACAAACGCCGTCGCCATCAAATACGTTTGGCTTTTTGATGGCTTCACTGGCCTCATATCCTCCTGAAAATTGATACACAGGTCAAGAGTAGCGAGCTCTTGCATCTGATAGGGGCGCCGCCCATGGGGTGGACAAAATGCCTCCCCTTGAAAATTTCAAAAACCCCTCCCCATAGGGTTTTTTTTTGGAGTTGGAACACGAAAATTGGTACCTATGTGTAAGTTGCCCAGACACACAAAAAAGTCTCTGACTACGACCTGTGCTTTTTTCTACATGTTCATCTACTCAACAGGATGTTAGGAGACTAGATGTGTGGTAATCAGCATCTGTTGGTGGTAAAAGCTACTCAAGCTGAAATAGCGACTGAGTAAACTTTTACTTTTTTTAATATGTGGAATATGAATAAAACCAAAGTGAGGAGCAATCATGGGTCTGTTTTTAAATTTCATGTTAACCCAATTATTAAAAACATTGAACAACATTTAATGACTTTCTCAAAGGCTAATATGAAAAGAAAGCAATGTTATATATAAAGGGATAGTTAGACATTTTGGCAAATTCACTGAATGCCGTAATCCCTATAGTCATATGAGTAGGTACATTACCTTTAATTGTCAGTGCCTGCTGTTCTGAGATTGGTGGGACAGAGCTGCCTACTGCTCAGCGCACAAAATGGAGGTGAATGGTACAGCCCCTTCTCTCCCTCAAAACTAATCAAATACACCATCAAATGACTCCAAAACGCTCTACTGGAAAACACATGTGCATTCCCCACGCTATGAAATAATAATGTAGAATTAAGTAACATTACAACACATGAAGCAAATACTCTGAACTACTTTCTTGAGTGAACCACAGGGTGGAGTGACAGTGCATACTTGAGACAGTTTCGTAATTATTGCTTGCAGCCTTGCATTTGCGGTATCGTCAGTTGGATGCACCAGTTTAAGAAAAGTTTACAGAGTGCTGTTGTAAATCATGGTTTACACATGTATTGTAAAAGGTTGCGGTACCAAGCTGAAGACATGGAGCAGAGTGAAGTTTCACGTAGTAGCTACCAACCAAAAATACGGACAGGATGAAACAATGGCTATTTGTGCTGGACATCGACCCCAACACACCTGTGGAAATGGTTTAGGCCAGCCATTTTTTACCGGAGGACTACACTGAAAGGATGGAGCGCAGAAGCTCAGGAATGGTTCAAACGCTTTTCTTGAAAGATACTGCCATACCATCTGTCGGAATCACAAAACGAGCAGACGTGGTAAGCTCAGCAATCTCTTTGCTGTAACGTTACCTCCATGTTGAGTAACATTAGCCTACAACCCAAGCATGGTAAATAAGGCTAAAATGCAAATGTTGTTGTGGTTATGTTATGGATTCAATTCAATTCAATTCAATTCAATTTTATTTATAAAGCCCAATATCACAAATACAATTGGCCTCACAGGACTTTACAGCATACGACATCCCTCTGTCCTTTAGACCCTACAGCGGATAAGGAAAAACTCCCCGAAAAAACACCCTTTACCGGGGGAAAAAAAACGGTAGAAACCTCAGGAAGAGCAACTGAGGAGGGATCCCTCTTCCAGGACGGACAGACGTGCAATAGATGTCGTACAGAACAGATCAGCATAATTAACAAATTAACAGTAATCTGTATGACACAATACAGTAATCTGTATGACATCCTCGGTAATGACAGTAGCTTACAACAACATTCATGAAAGTAATAATATTGTCGTTAGTTAGTAGTTAATAGTTCTGGCTACTGTGGTACAATATGTTGAAAGTATATATTAGTATCTGGCAGTATACATGTATGATAATAATCATATGTGTATAATAACAGTAGAAGTATGACTAATGACTAATGATGGCAGCAGCAGCAGCAGGAGGCATCTGGCAGGACCACGGCAGCAGCACAACCACACACGTCACACTATCCAGGCACTGCTGCAATACGAGTTAACCTGAGAGACAGTGGAGCACAAAGGCTCCGGAGAAGAAGCCGAGTTAGTGACATCCAGAGTGGCCGAGTTAACAAGATACAGTAATAGGATACGAGAGAGAGAGAGAGAGAAGGTGCCCGGTGCATTATAGGTGGTCCTCCGGCAGACTAGGCCTAAGTCAGCCTAACAAGGGGCTGGTACAGGGCAAGCCTGAGCCAGCCTTAACTATAAGCTTTATCAAAGAGGAAAGTCTTGAGTCTAGTCTTAAATGTGGAGACGGTGTCTGCCTCCCGGACCGTAGCAGGAAGATGATTCCACAGGAGAGGAGCCTGATAGCTGAAGGCTCTGGCTCCTGATCTACTTTTGGAGACTTTAGGGACCACGAGTAACCCTGCGTTCTCAGAGCGCAGAGTTCTGGTGGGATAATATGGCACTATGAGCTCTCTAAGATATGACGGAGCTTGACCATTTAGAGCTTTATAAGTTAACAGTAGGATTTTAAATTCAATTCTGGATTTTACAGGGAGCCAGTGCAGAGAAGCTAAAACAGGACAAATATGATCTTGTTTCTTAGTTCCTGTTAGTACTTGTGCTGCTGCATTCTGAATTAGCTGGAGAGTTTTTAATGATTTACTAGAGCTACCTGATAATAGAGAGTTACAGTAATCCAGCCTTGAGGTAACAAAAGCGTGGACCAATTTTTCTGCATCTTTTTGGGTCAGGATAGGCCTAATTTTTGCAATATTACGCAGATGAAAAAATGCAGTCCGTGAGGTTTGTTTTAAATGAGAATTAAAAGACAAATCTTGATCAAATGTTACTCCGCGGTTTCTTATGGTAGTGGTGGAGGCCAGAGCAATGCCATCGAGAGAAACTATGTCATCAGATAAAGAGTCTCTGAGTTGTTTGGGGCCAAGAACAATAACTTCAGTTTTGTCTGAATTTAACATCAGGAAATTGGTGCTCATCCAGGTTTTTATATCTTTAAGACAATTATGAAGTTTAGTTAATTGATTACTTTCTTCTGGCTTCATCGATAAATACAACTGTGTATCATCCGCATAACAATGGAAATTTATAGAGTGATTTCTAATGATGTTGCCTAAAGGAAGCATATATAGAATAAATAGGATTGGTCCAAGCACAGAACCTTGCAGAACTCCAAAACAAACTTTAGTACATACGGATAATTCATTATGAACAAATTGAAAACGATCAGATAAATAAGATTTAAACCAGCTTAGTGCAGAACCTTTTAGGCCAATTAAGTGTTCCAGTCTCTGCAGCAGAATTTCATGGTCAACAGTGTCAAACGCTGCACTAAGATCTAATAAGACAAGTACAGAGACAAGTCCTTTGTCTGAAGCAATCAGAAGGTCATTTGTAATTTTAACTAGTGCTGTCTCAGTGCTATGATGCGCTCTAAATCCTGACTGTAATTCCTCAAATAAATTATTATCATGGAGAAAATCACACAGCTGGTCTGCGACTACTTTCTCAAGGATCTTTGACATAAAGGGAAGATTAGATATTGGTCTATATCCACCTCTGGATCCAGGGTGGGCTTTAGTAGAGGTTTAATTACAGCTACCTTAAAAGACTGTGGTACATAGCCTGTTAATAAGGATATATTGATCATATCTAATATATGGGTGTTAACTAAAGGTAAGACCTCCTTGAGTAGCCTAGTTGGGATGGGGTCTAAGAGACACGTTGATGATTTAGATGAAGAAATCACTGCAGTCAATTCTTGAAGAGAAATTGGGGAGAAGCAATCTAAATAAATATTAGGTGTTACAGCTGTGTTTGAGGTTAGATAGGTACTATCTGAGGACAGGAGGTCATGAATTTTGCCTCTAATAGTTAGAATTTTGTCATTAAAGAAGCTCATAAAATCATTACTGCTAAGGGCTAAAGGAATACAAGGCTCAGTAGAGCTTTGACTCTCAGTCAGCCTGGCTACAGTGCTGAAAAGAAACCTGGGGTTATTTTTGTTTTCTTCTATTAAAGCTGAGTAATAGTTTGCTCTGGCATTGCGTTATAAGTTTTGAGACTGTCTGCCCAGATTAAACGAGATTCTTCCAGTTTGGTTAATCGCCAATTCCTTTCAAACTTTCGCGATATTTGTTTTAATTTACGGGTTTGAGAATTATACCAAGGAGCGAACTTTCTTTGTTTTGTTAACTTCTTTTTAAGAGGAGCTACAGAGTCGAGTGTTGTTCGCAGCGAGCTTATGGCGCTATCAACAAATTGATCAATTCAGGAGAGGTTAAAGTTGGTGCGGGAAACCTCTGTTATTAAAGGACTTGGTATTGAATTTAACGACGGAGTAATCTTTTCCTTAAATTTTGCGACAGCACTATCTGATAAACATCTAGCATAGTAACTGTTGCTGAGTGGCGTGTAATTGAGTAAAAAGAAATCAAAAGTAATCAAATAATGATCCGATAGCGAGGGATTCTCTGGAAAGACTGTTAGGTTATCAATTTCAATTCCATACGTCAGAACTAGATCGAGGGTATGGTTAAAGCAGTGAGTGGGTTCATGTACACCCTGACTGAAGCCAATGGAGTCTAATAATGAGATAAACGTGGTAGCCAGGGAGTTATTATCAACGTCGACATGAATGTTAAAATAGCCTACAATAATAACTTTATCTGATTTAAGAACTAGACTGGATAAGAACTCTGAGAATTCAGATATAAACTCAGAATACGGGCCAGGAGCACGGTACACTATAACAAATAAAAGTGGCTGCGAGGTTTTCCAGGTCGGATGTAAAAGACTAAGAACGAGGCTTTCAAAAGAATTATAATCTAGTTTTGGTTTAGGGCTGATTAACAGACTAGAGTTAAAAATGGCTGCAACTCCCCCTCCTCAGCCGCTGCCTCGAGGAATGTGGGTATTATTATGACTGGGAGGAGTGGATTCATTTAGACTAACATATTCATCTTGACACAGCCAGGTTTCAGTGAGACTGAGTAAATCAATATGATTATCTGATATTAATTCGTTTACTAACACTGCTTTAGACGAAAGAGACCTGATATTTAACAGTCCGCATTTAATTCTCCTGTTTTGTCTTTCTGTCACAGAAGAGGATTTAATTTTTATGAGGGTTGTTTTGCACAACTCCTCTTTGTTTAATTTTAGATTTAAATAATTTAGGTGGTCGGGGGACAGACACCGTTGGTATAAAACTATGGAAACTATGGCTTGGTAAGTGAACTAGAAGCTCAGAGAGGCGTATAGGACTGCGACTCTCTGTCCTGGTCTCAACTCTGGGTTGTCAGGGATTTAATTTGCTAATAAAATTTTCCAGGTTCCTAGAAATGAGAGCAGCTCCATCCAAAGTGGGATGAATGCCGTCTCTCCTAATGAGACCAGGTTTTCCCCAGAAAGTTTGCCAATTATTAATGAAACCCACATCGTTTGCTGGACAGCACCTGGACAGCCAGCGATTAAATGATGACATGCGGCTAAACATGTCAGGCAGAGGCATAACTGAACATGTGGCACACCGGGCAAGAGAGAGCAGAGGGAGAAGCCATCGCTAGAAGTAAAGCTAATGTAGCTACCAAGGCTAGTAGCGTGCAAACAATGGCTAAGAGATTAGCGAGAAAGTCATAGAAAGGAGGAGAGCTATGAGTGCTTAAACAGAACTAGTGTGGGTTAAGACTTGGAGTTGACGTTTTAAGCAACTGAAGTGAGAAAACAGGCTAGTAGAATTCACCAGAGCAGCACAGAGACACTGTCACAGAAACACCGGAAATGACACAACTTGCTTACCGCAATACGTCAGCACGTCAGCGTTGACTTGTGAACATCTCTGCACCAACACCAACACCAACACTCTCCACTATGGATAAGTGCTTGCCCAGAGCATATAGTGAAGTGACTGGCATTACTTCTCATTGTTGGGTATAAACAGACTGCTAGGGAACATTTTATGTTGTTGTTCCCTCAGGACCCGTGGTGATTTATGAGTGTGGAGTTAGCATGTTCTCCCCATGTTCCGGTAGTGCTAGACCCAGATTACACACACATACACAGACACATAAACCCTCATCCAGGCACATGCGCAGTTGCGCACTCTCAGCTGATTGTAAACAGATAAGATGGTGACAAGACGCAAATTCAGTGTTAATTTAAAGCTAGAAGTTTTGAAATATTCCGAACAAATGTCGAGGGAATACGCCGCGGGGCATATGACGCCTGGTTAGCAGAAGAGGGCAACAAGACCTTCACAAAAGGAGGGAACATGAGAGCAGCTGACAAACGGCTTACCAGTGACAGAGAAGTCCTAGTCCAGGTCCAGTAATTTCCTCTTTCGTTGGCGTCATGACTGTCCAGTAGTATCTGGACAACCAAGCTGTGGCGGCACACAGGTATGTGGCGTATCAGAGGAGAAACGAGCTGTTCACATTTCTCTTTGTGTCAGGTAACATCCCACAAACCTCACCGCACTTTAGGGACTGTTCTTTACTTATGGAAGTCCATTTTCGCCAGTAATGGAAAAAAATCGCCATTCCTCATCAAAATTGTGAGATAAAAGCTCACAATTATGAAGTTGGAGTTTTCACATAACCACTTCAGTGATGCGTGCTGCTGGCCCCCCACGGTGGCGCAGGAGAGCGAGGGCCTGATCACAGCGGCTTGCAGCTTTAATTTTTTTTGGAGTAGAAAGATGAAAATTTGTACATATGTTTAAATTGATACTATTACTGCTCTTTTTTGTTGTTTCCACAGACTCATTTTGAAACATTTCATACTTCCAGACGTTTCTTAAACAAGAGCAGCAGGCCCTGCCCAACCAATCCTGAAGACGTTCCCTCGCACTTAGCCTTACAGGGTAGGACGAGAGCCTTTAACACCTCCTTGTACAAAGTCTACACTTGGCTAGAGTATTTTCAGTGCCAGGATAACGCATACTGTTTTGTATTTTTTTGCTCCCCTCTGGTCCTGATCCGTTTACCTCAGATACTGGTTTTTCAAACTGGAAAAAGGTCATGTACTAAGATGGAGGATTCCAGATGCATGCCAAGGTAGAGCACCATCTTAATGCCATGGTGGTATGGACAGAGTCTGAAAGGGATGTCAAGAACAATACATCTAATAAACAATATCAGAAAAAGGTGGAGGAAAACAGAAAATATATCAAATCAATTGCTGATGTACTGCTGTGTACAGCCACCCAGAAAACAGCACATCATGGCCACTGAGAGTCAGAGGACTCAAAGGCAACAAAGGCAACTTTTTGGCCATTATGGAACTGATTGACAAGCATGACTATTTAGTAAAATGGAAAATGCAACATAGCAATGCCAAATATAGAAGTCACCACATACAAAATGAGATTTTGGAAGTGCTGGCTGAGATGGTTTGGAAGGACTTTGTTGTAGAGGTAAACGAAGTGTGAAGTTCAGCTTTCTAGCTGATGAGACAAAAGACTAGGGATGGACCGAAATGAAAATTTGGGGCCGAAGCCGAATAATATTAAACGCTTGGCCAAATACCGAATATCATTGTTTTGTTTTTCATTCGTTTTTGCAGATGAACCCCCTCCAGATTACAGTTGTCACGGTACCAAAATTGGGACCCACGGTACAATACCAATGAAAATATCACAGTTCTGAGTAGTATCACAATACCACAGCAAAAATGAGACAATCACTTTTCTATAATACATTAATGATATTTCAGTGGAATAAATTACTTATTGACTTATTCATACTTCAAAAACAGCATCAATAAGTGATTAACACAGGGGGGATTGAAATAAAATAAATAAATTAAATAAAAATCAACCAGCCCCCCTCCTCCCCTGACAACTAAAGAACAGTTCCTCCATAAGTAAAGAACAGTCCCTAAAGTGCGGTGAGGTTTGTGGGCCGTTACTGACACAATGACAGAAATGTGAACAGCTCGTTTCTCCTCTGACACGCCACATACCTGTGTTCGGCTGGCTTGGCTGTTCAGGTACTTCTGAGCAGTCATGACGCCAAGAAGAGGATATTATTGTAGCCGACTTCTCCGTCACCGCTGGTAAGCCGATGGCCGCCGTATTTGACAGGAATACATTACTGTCCGTTCAACCTACAACCGGTGGGATTCGCCTATCATTTCTGCTGGTGGTTGAAATCTACTTAATGATTTAAGCCTATTTTGCTCGCTCAAATCTATTTTTAGTCGCAAATGCGACTGTGGTGATGGACGGATCGCGACACTGCCAACATTTCACTCCGCCCGTCATGGCACGCTATTTGATTGCGTTATCAAAACACGCCGCGGTTATTCAGCCTTGCTTTTAACTTATTCCACCGAATACCGAATGTGTGGTTTTTTTTGCAGTATTCAGCCGAATATATTCGGTTACCAAATAATCGGTGCATCCCTACAAAAGACTGAAAAAAAAAGAAGAACAAATTTCATAAGTGCTTAGGTACTACTACAAGGGAACAGTGCATGAAATTTTCATGCATTTTGAACATGCTGATAAGCTTGATGGTGCTGGGCTAACGGAAGAAATTGTGACTAGCCTCCAAAAGTACAGATTGGAATACAGAGAGCTGTTGGTTGGGCAAGGCTATGACGGGGCCTCAGTGATGAGCGGAAGACACAATAGTGCATCTGCAACTATACAGTCACTGGCTAAGCACGCCTTTTATGTGCACTGCAATGCACATTGCATCAATTTGGTAATTGTGGACACAGTACCAGAGAGGCAGCCTCAAGAGTTGCCCAGACTCAATGATGTTAGGTGGGCTTGCAGTTTTTATGCCTGTCAAAACCTTATGGACCGGTTTCCTGCTGTTCTCCATGACACTGATGAGGAAAACAATGGAAACGGTACGACATCTATTGCACGTCTGTCCGTCCTGGAAGAGGGATCCCTCCTCAGTTGCTCTTCCTGAGGTTTCTACCGTTTTTTTTCCCCGGTAAAGGGTTTTTTTTGGGGAGTTTTTCCTTATCTGCTGTGAGGGTCTAAAGGACAGAGGGAGAGAGAGAGAGACGTAAGAAGAAGCGCTCACCTTGATCCATAGATCATAGACAATAGGGTGAGATGAACTGCGCCTCGCCTGAAAAGTAAATGGGCGCAGGCAGCCGCAGCGGGGGGCGGTGACAAAATGCTGCGGTGAAGTTGGACAGTTTCCCTTAAGTTTCCAGCAGCCTTCAGTCCATCCAGGAAGTCACAAACACACTAACGTCCTGTCTGGAATGATGTCAGCTGATTAAAAAAGTGATCAGTCCTATATAGGCTATCAGATTGTTTTCAGTCTCCAGTTGTTTTAATTATGATAGATTAATTTATTAAAATGCTTTACAGGTGGTCTGTAGTTTATGTTCATGGTTTATCCTCCATTCTCCTGTAAATCAGCATCATATCAGTTTGACTTGTCCCCTCAACTACATAGGCTGAATAAACTGTGTTTGAATATAAGGTTAATATTTTCATTACCAAGATACAGTCAGGGCTTCACATCTGTACATGTCATTTTAAGACTCCTCACATCCCACTTACCACAAGTCTCTGTGTTGCTAAATACTTCAATAATTAAACCGTCCAATATTAAAATAGTACAGTAGACTCTGTATAGTTTATGGTGAATGTATTCAGTCTCTGACAAGTGAACTTAACCATCAGTCACACATGTTTTCTGTTCACAGAATAAACCTTCAGTTCAGACAAATACAATCGTAATCTCTAAAATTCAACAAAAATGAGTAGTTTATCTAAAACGTCATGTTGTTGAGTCGACATCTTAACCAATCAGCTGTTAGATCAGGTGAGAACCGGGCGGTGCAGTCAGTGGAGAGCAACTGCCTCGCTCTCGCAGTTTTATTGCCGTCCACTTTTTTAATACATCAGAGCAAGTCGGGATGAAGTCGGACACTTCATCTCTCTTCATCTCATCACTTCTCTGCACTGGCTCCCTGTAAAATCCAGAATTGAATTTAAAATCCTACTGTTAACTTATTGCTCGAAATGGTCAAGCCCCACCATAACTTAGAGAGCTCATAGTGCCATATTATCCCACCAGAACTCTGTGCTCTGAGAACGCAGGGTTACTCGTGGTCCCTAAAGTCTCCAAAAGTAGATCAGGAGCCAGAGCCTTCAGCTATCAGGCTCCTCTCCTGTGGAATCATCTTCCTGTTACGGTCCGGGAGGCAGACACCGTCTCCTCATTTAAGCTAGACTTAAGACTTTCCTCTTTGATAAAGCTTATAGTTAAGGCTGGCTCAGGCTTGCCTTGTACCAGCCCCTAGTTAGGCTGACTTAGGCCTAGTCTGCCGGAGGACCACCTATAATGCACCGGGCACCTTCTCTCTCTCTCTCTCTCTCTCTCTCTCTCTCTCTCTCTCTCTTGTATCCTATTACTGTATCTTGTTTACTCGGCCATTCTGGATGTCACTAACTCGGCTTCTTCTCCGGAGCCTTTGTGCTCCACTGTCTCTCAGGTTAACTCGTATTGCAGCAGTGCCTGGATAGTGTGACGTGTGTGGTTGTGCTGCTGCCGTGGTCCTGCCAGATGCCTGCTGCTGCTGCTGCTGCCATCATCAGTCATTAGTCATACTTCTACTGTTATTATACACATATGATATTATCATACATGTATACTGCCTGATACTAATACATACTTTCAACATATTGTACCACAGTAGCCAGAACTATAACGACAATATTATTACTTTCATGAATGTTGTTGTAAGCTACTGTCATTACCGAGGATGTCATACAGATTACTGTATTGTGTCATACAGATTACTGTTAATTTGTTATGCTGATCTGTTCTGTACGACATCTACTGCACGTCTGTCCGTCCTGGAAGAGGGATCCCTCCTCAGTTGCTCTTCCTGAGGTTTCTACTATTTCTTTCCCCCGGTAAAGGGTTTTTTTGGGGGAGTTTTTCCTTATCCGCTGTGAGGGTCTAAAGGACAGAGGGATGTCGTATGCTGTAAAGCCCTGTGAGGCAAATTGTATTTGTGATATTGGGCTTTATAAATAAAATTGATTGAAAATGTGGCAAGGCTGCACTGTAAACTAATACAAGTGAATGGACTTAATTTCACAAAGCACCTTTCAACAAAGAAATTTACATTAATGCCTCTCATTTATTCATTCACACACACACTAATATACTATAAACAGTTAGGCACCAAAAACAATGTATTTGATCTTCTCAGAAGGCTAAGATATATGGGGTGCCGTTTGTAAAGTGGCTCACGCTGAAAATAACATCAACATTTTGCTACATTTAGCTTCAAATAATGTTTAAAAAAATGTTGTACATTTTTTAACGTCACCTTTTACCACATTTACAGCAATATTTGTTAACTTAGAAATATATTAAATAGTTAAATCTAAATATTAAATGTGGCACCTAAATGTTAAACGTTAAATCTAAATATTAAATCTAAATCTAAATGCTAAATCTAAATCTAAATCTAAATGTTAAATCTAAATATTAAATCTAAATGTTAAATGTTAATAACTACCTAAAATAACAAAAAACATGTTTGGAGAAAGTTTATTTGACATGTACTTTCAGTTGTTAGTGTCCCTTCAGAGAGAATCGCCTTGTTGTTTTCAAATACTTACGGGTAGAAAACCAGCAGAGTTTAGCTAAATATATATATGTATATCTCACATTTTTAACGTCACTATATCACCGTTTAGACCAATCTGATGTTTGTAAAGTCTATAAACACAATGATTGAACACACATTACTATTTCTGTGTGCACGTTTGTAATTAATAACATGGTTATCGTAGATTAACTGGGCTAACTGTTAGCTATTAGCCCTGTTAGCGGTGTCTGTAATGATCACAGGGGAAAGTAATCGAACCACAATTCCTCCAAACGCGCATGCCCCAAAGGCAAAGATGATAGCGGACCAAGTGGAGCTGCCAGCTTATGTTGCTGTGTCCTATTTCTGCACTCCTGTAAATCATTCTTTAGACCAAACAGCCTACATCAAGAAATTTTTGATGTAAACCACTAACAGCAGAGTTGGAACAGAGTGACATGCAGGTTTGACTCTGAGCTGAGAGTAAATGATGACGCTATAGAGTACAGGTGGTGCTGTGATTGGCCGGTAACTGAAGCCTGATCCACTGAATCGTGTCTGATAAGAACAGCCCAAATGTGTCTTTATTTTTCGTTTATTTTTCATTTTCATTTCTGCCACACTATCAACACATGCTCATTCTTCCATACAGGTAGGCCTACGTGTGGTTTTGAAATGAAAAGTAAATACATGCTATCTATAACTAGGTTGTAAATAAACCATGAACATCAAATATCGAAACCGTAAACATCAATATCACTGTGGTAGCACATACACAATGAATGGGTTTGTCAGCGGAGGTCTGCGCTTTGTGCGCTCTGTGTGAAAAAGGCTTGAAGCGCCTTCACATGATAAGAACAACGCGCTTCGCTTACCGCCAGGTGCGGCACAACGGCGCGGTCAAAGTTCAAATAATTTCAATACTGAGCGCAGCGCTCAGGCGAAAAATCCGAGCAGTGCACGACGCCAAGGGCAGTGGTGCCACTTTGTCAGGCGTTGCCGCCCTCTCCTTAGACAAACAATGGGACAGCCAACGCAAAGCGGTTTTACAGCTGATCAGAGGCCTTAAGACAGATGAGCTTCCCCAAAGCCTAAGTAGATATGGGACCTCAGCCGAAGTCCCTATTGTTTTTGCTTGTTTATTATTATTATTAGGGACCTCGGTTGAAGGGCGAGGACCCTCTTGTTTTTGGTGCGTTTATTATTTGGGACCTCGGCTGAAGGGCGTTGTTTGTTATTATTCTTTCCTTCTTTCTCCCGCCGTCTCTTTAAACTGGAATTTGACCGCCCCAAACATGCTCCAAAACTCACCAAAATTGGTACACGTCAGGACTGGCGAAAAATTTTAGGAAATGAAAAAAATAATCTGAAAAGTGCCAAAATGGCCCCTCTAGTGCCACGTAGCTGCTTTGGCACACTAAAATGGCCGCTGCAGCTTGTAGGAATGATGTAGAAAGATCAAACCAAAATGGGCGTGTTCGTCTCGAGACCTACAAATCATGCACTTGCACACACAGGTCACATGGGTTATGTCTACAACGTTCAAAATATAAGCTCATACCACCTTAAAAAATTGAGCTTGACAATGATTGCATTCATTTGTTGTACACTCATGCTTTCAACAGGTCAAGAGGTTTTAAAGTACTTTAAAAATGACCTTAAAAGTATTTCCATTAACCCCTTCCCTTTTTTTTAATTTAACAGTCATAGTGGGAGATAAGTCAAATAACATACTCAAAAAATAATGATCTTAAATATAAAACCATTACAAAGTTATGACTTCAACCATCACAAGGACTCAATGAGTCCTTGCTTGTTCCTGTATTGAGCAGCATTTTGGCTGCAATCATGGTTTAGCAGAATGCTTTGGGGAAGTTTTGCCTTTATCTGTTAATGTTGAAATAAAAAAAAAAAGACAAAAGTTGTTTTTTTCATTGTGTAATTAAATGTATAGCTCTCACCCAGAAAGGACTCACTGAGTCCTTGTGATGGTTGAAGTCATAACTTTGTAATGGTTTTATATTTAAAGGGATACGCCAACATTTTTTTTGTTTGCACGTCTTGCCTCACTCCCGAGTCCATGACAAGCAGGTAGATACCATTCTTTTGGCTATACGTGCAGTAAAAAGGGAGAGCCGGGCAGCGCTCGCCCACCGCTAATTAGCTTAGCTCAAATGCTTGGAGTCAATGGGTAGTGTTAGCCTGCCTCTGCCTGCAGTCATCAGATAAACTCTTCAGCAACTCTAAACGGTCCTGTGTGCTTGTTGTGACTCGTTTTTACCGTGTTATGTTACGTTATCTATTTTTAGACTAGGATTAGCACTTTATGTAAGTTTTGAAAGAAATACATAGGAAACTAAACCGCAGTTCTGCACATGCGCGCCAGAAGAAGAAGAAGAGGAAGGAGAAGAGCTCATGCAGTAGATCGGTGAAGGAGTTTGTAGGACACTGTGACACTTTTTTTGAGAGAGGGAGAGACTTATAAATCCCAGTTTTACAAAATGCCTCGTACGTGTACTGTACAGGGTTGCAACAATATGTCACCAACTCCCACTCAGTACAGCAGAAGCACTCATTTTCTGTCAACATAGGTTGACAAGCCCCACATCTACACCACCAGTCCATGCCGGTTCTGACTCTCCCCTCGGCCCCAGGCTGTTCGACTGTCTCAGCTTCTCTTCGTGCACGCTCAGCTTCCAAAACATGTAGTTCCTCCTCTGTATATTCTATTTCAAATAGGTAAGGTTGTGGATCTTCGTCAGTCCCGAAGAAATCATTTTCGTCCTCTCTTAGAAAGTCGGCCATAATCTGTAGTTGCAATCTATGGAGTTAGATCAGTCTCAATATTCACAAATGCACACAGAAGGATTCACAAATACATGTTAAGATTTATATATAAATGACTCTCTCCACACAAATATTTTCAATGCACACACATATATTTAGCATTTTATATAAATGTAAAAAAAATCCACAAATAACCAAAAAAGTTTCACAAATGTATTTCTGATGCACACACAAATATTTATTGTTTTAAATATATGCAATAAAAATCCACAAATATATGTATTTAAAAAGTATTTGCAATTTTCATCAAAACATATGTGGATGTTGATACATTCATTTACAAATGCTTTTATTTTGTGAACCTCCGCGCATTTGTGTGTGAACCTCCGCGCATTTGTGTGTGAATCTTTTTGAGACTCTCCTGACGTGACCTGATCCACAAATGCATTTTTTCTACCAAGGGGATATAGGTAGCCAATCAGATGTCTCCTTCCTCTTCAGCCAATCACATGAGCGTCCCGCCACCACCCCCACATGGGGTATGTTTTAACGTCGTAGCGTCAGAAGGTGGCAGTAATGCACCACTACATTGTTTGCGACCGCCAAATTAATACGGAAGAGAAGAACAAGAGCGTAGACATGGTCAAGAGGTCTAGATTGCAGCATGGCGGCCGACAATCGTGCACCTGTAAGGAGTAGCATCCAGCTGCAGCCCCGGAGCACAAGCCCCTGACGTGACGGAAGTGATACTGGATATTATTGTCGCGGTCTTTGTGTGGAACTGAGCTCGCAGGACACAGCATCTCAACGCAGCAGGTTTCAGGTAAACTAACTGGAATAAATTGGCAGAAAAATAGCTATGTTGTTTATTCTGTGACCGTTAGAAGAGGATCCTGGTGAGTGGCGAGGGCAGGGCTCGAGACTTGGGATCCCCTCACCTATGGTCCCGCCCGGGCCTGGCGACCGCAGCCCTCCAGCCTGACCTCCGCGGCCTGGACGGATGCTCAAGCATGGGTGAGAGGTCAGGCCGGCGGGCCGACACCGTGTAGTCCGGCCATTACAACGCTAAATTAAGCAGAGTGACGGACCCAAAGCCTTCAATCTGGCTATAAGACAGCTGAAATGCAAAACAAAAAAATACAGTGGTGAAGTTGGGATTTGTTTCTTGAAGTTACGTGCTCATTGTCTTTTCTGTCTCTTGCAGGCTGCCAGGAGAAGCAGACTGGCCATCAGATATTGTTTGTGGAAATTTGAAAATAGTTTGTCAAATTGACTTTTGTCTCTTCATTGTGTTCACTTACACACGAAATAGGGTAACAGTCAGCTATTTTTGAATGTTAGCACTGATTTCTCACATTGAATGGTGAAATATTTGTAGTTTGAAAGGTCCGACCTAAATGAATACAGGTCGTAGTTAACGAAGCATATGAATATTAATATAGAAGCAGCGCCCACTGAGCGCAGCTTCTTTTATTCATGGTTGAACGTGGCGATGTGGTCAAAAACAAACAAAAAACAAAGTTGACTTGTATGATTAAATAAAGGTAAAATAAATGGACAATTCATCAATTCATATACGCTATGTTATGCAAATTTACTTAAAAAAGTTGTTAGAAAAAAAAAGCCAGAGGCTTGTGTCACGTCAGGGGCTTCTGCTCCGGGGCTGCAGCTGGATACTGTTGCCTGTAAGTGTATCCACTTGTTGTAAATCATGACTCTTTGTTGAATTATTTGTGATTGGTTTTGCTAAAGTGTGTGGTAGCCCAGTTGATTAGCAAATTATCTGAAACTTGCTTAGTTGGTATAATTGCACCGTGTAACTGACGCTAACGTACACCGTGCAACGCACACCGGCGCGGTGCGTTGTCCGTCAAGTGCCGCCCCCCAACACACATCGGCAGCGGCACCTTCGACACTATTTCCCTCCCCAGCCTGCTGCTCCGGGACGGACATAAAAGGCTTTTCTCGCAGTGCCGGCCGCGCTGGAAATAGAGCAGAGCTTAAGCTCTCTACGCTTTTCTTCGTTCTTCTTCTTCTCTTCCGTATTAATTTGGCGGTCGCAAACAATGTAGTGGTGCATTACTGCCACCCTCTGACGCTACGACGTTAAAACATACCCCACGTGGGGGTGGTGGCGGGACGCTCATGTGATTGGCTGAAGAGGAAGGAGACATCTGATTGGCTACCTATATCCCCTTGGTAGAAAAAATGCATTTGTGGATCAGGTCACGTCAGGAGAGTCTCAAAAAGATTCACACACAAATGCGCGGAGGTTCACACACAAATGCGCGGAGGTTCACAAAATAAAAGCATTTGTAAATGAATGTATCAACATCCACATATGTTTTGATGAAAATTGCAAATACTTTTTAAATACATATATTTGTGGATTTTTATTGCATATATTTAAAACAATAAATATTTGTGTGTGCATCAGAAATACATTTGTGAAACTTTTTTGGTTATTTGTGGAGGCAATCTTCTTCTCCTAAACAGAGGCTTTGTTCTGTTTACCTACTTCCAAGCACATCCGCGGTGGTTTGCGCATGCACAAAAACTGCGGTTTAGTTTCCTATGTACTTCTTTCAAAACTTACATAAAGTGCTAATCCTAGTCTAAAAATAGATAACGTAACATAACACGGTAAAAACAAGTCACAACAAGCACACAGAACTGTTTAGAGTTGCTGAAGAGTTTATCTGATGACTGCAGGCAGAGGCAGGCTAACACTACCCATTGACTCCAAGAATTTGAGCTAAGCTAATTAGCGGTGGGCGAGCTCTGCCCGGCTCTCCCTTTTTACTGCACGTATAGCCGAAAGAATGGTATCTACCTGCTTGTCATGGACTTGGGAGTGAGGCAAGACGCGCAAACAAAAAAAAATGTTGGCGTATCCCTTTAAAGATTATTATTTTTTGATTATGTTATTTGACTTATCTCCCACCATGACTGTTAAAATGTGATTTACCACTCATTTTTATACAAGAAACACACCACAAAAGTGAAATAATTTGTGTTTATAAGAGGCTGTAGGGAAAACTTTTAATTCTTAAATCTGCCTGAGGTCAGTCAATTTTCGTGCAGAATATCAGTTCATATGCATTTTTGCTTATTGTACAGTGTAAGATTAAAGTAAAAGACTCATTGAGTCCCCTATTCAATTCCATGTAATTTTTTTGAGAACAATGGGAGAACCTTTGTCTGAAACAGTTACTGAAAAAGTTAATTGAAAAATTTCAGTCCAGCCTCTTGTTAACTGAAATTATTTCCCCTTATTCTTCTTGTATACAAATGAGTGATACATCACAGAAACTGGTTTGTAAAGGGTTAATTAACTATTTTTTTAGTTTAACAGTTATGGTGGGATAGACGTTAAAATAACATAACAAAAACTATAATAATCTGAAAATATAAAACCATGTAAAAGTTATACCTTCAGCCATCAGGAGGATACAATGAGTCCTTAACTGGGTGAAAGCTTTATTTTGTTTTCAATCTAACACTACAAGGTTTCTACTGTTTTTTCCCCTGTTAAAGGGAGTTTTTCCTCATCTGCTGCAAGTCCTAACAGAAGGATGGTGTATGCTGTAGAGCCCTTTGGGGCAAACTGCGATTTGTGATATTGGGCTTTATACATAAAATTGATTGATTGATTGATGTCATCGTCAGTAGTTTGGTTTTCAGAAGCCATCAAAGTTCTACTCCCAAGTCATGGGTTCATTGTCAAAAATGACCTTGCGTTCTATTGATATTGCTTGTTTTATTGACATTTGGACTCTTACGGAGAGGCTAATTCACTTTGGCTATGTGAGCTGGAGGGCGACAGCGAGAGGCTGAGGTCCCGCCCAATGCTGCTTGCAGCTTTAATTAGGGACCTCAGCCGAAGGGCGAGGACCCTATTGTTTTTCACACTAAAAAACGCTGGGTCAAAAATTACCCAACTGGGGTTATTCATGTGATTCATGTACCAACACTGGTATAGCATATCTCACACCCAGCATTGGGTCAAATTGACCCAGCATGTCAATGACCCAGCATGCTTCATTAACCCAAATGCATGGTTAATTTGACCCAGCATTGGATTGGTTTGACTCCTTTGCTGGGTCATTGTCATTCTTCTGTTTTCATCTCAATAAATCCAAATGCAAGGTTAATTTGACCCAGCATTGGATTGGTTTTTACACTTGCTGGGTCATTTTAGGAATGAATGATCCATTTGACCCAATAGTGCACTAATTTTTAAACATTTGTTGGGTCATTGTAATTCTTGGTTTTTGCCTTTATTAACCCAAATGCCTGGTTAATTTGACCCAGCAGTGGATTTAATTTTACACCTTTGATGGATAAAAAACAAAATGCTGGCTAGGGGAAAAATAAATTGTTGTATGCTTGTGTGACAAAGGTACAAACACATGCACAAACTATGTAAACTGGTCAACATTGTCTGAAAATAAAGCACCACTTCTTATGGCAGCACCATCAATAAACAGAGAGGCAAACGCGATGTCAGCACAATCATGCACACACATGAAGAGTGCAAACATCCAGGGGAAGTCCCAATAGCACTTGTTGCTCGGAAGCGGTCAAGCAGAGGCAACTTGCACGAAATATCAAGTGTTAAGGGGGTCCAATACAGTATGTATGTATGTGACTGTGTAGTTCAGTAGTAGGTAGCTTAGCATTAACCTTTAACTTCTAGGGCTAGATTTTATATTTCTGAACTCAGAGAATTAGTATAATCATGCTGAAGTCTCATTTGCACCTGAATAAGCCTGTGTTGACTATAGAAAATATTTAAAGTAAATTTCCAAAAACCCATTTGAACTTCCCTCCTAGATTTCCCCAGAAGAACCCGGATTAGACGTCAGGACTACAGAAACACGGTGCATTCTTGTGCTATCTGACTCATTGGAGATAATGTGGTGCCGACCTGTAACGTTTTAGCTTCGGCAGTATGTGCACTAAAAATGGAACAATCAATAAAGATACAGTTAAAGTGGCTGGGACTGCAGTGCAAAGCATCTTTGGTAGGCAAATTGTGTAGTTATCTAGAAGAATATACGTCAAGGGATTAATTTAGCTGGCACTGCAGCTGGGTAAAAATTGATCACTTAAAAAAATAGAAAGAATAGAAAAGTAATCAGTAACACCAGCTGAACCAAGGCAAGTGAGGTTATACCGTTACAGCCCTAACACACACACACACATACACACACACACACACACACACACACACACGCATGCGTGCACACACACACGTAAACACACTACACAGGCTGCTCAGAGGGTGCTGCTACAACAGACTGGGAGCACAAACTGCTTCGGAGAAAGCGTACTGATGGGGATTCGGGGCCAGGGATATTATAAATCGCAGACTGTAAAAATTGCCAGACTGGGTAGGGTACTCTATATCAAAAACAAAAAAGGACTTAAAACAAATGTCGACTTCCCCCAGTAGTGTTGTGTTAAGCAATGCCTCGCCTCTCATGACAGTGAATGCCTGGGATCCAATGACGGCGACGAATGGCTCAGACCGGGCTTGAGCTCTGAGGGATGTTGGTTCCAGCCTGTCAAGTAGAAAAAGTAATAGAACAATAATAAGTATTTAAATGATAATGCAGGCAGAGACTATTCTCTTACACAGATGCCAAAGTCATCCCGCTATGGCTGCCTAGGTGTCTGCAGACATTCAACTACTGCTGGCTCAAAGCAGGAACAATCTGATCGGTTCCAATATCGTTTCAATCAGTGCATTTGCGTTCTTTCTTGACCATTGACTGTGTTAGCTCTGGTTCACACCTTCCCTTGTGGAACTGCATTGTTGTGTGTTTGAATTGTGTTCAAAGCCCATTGCATAACATGGTGTGCATATCATTAACGGTGGGGATGCCGAGAATGAATAGAGAATGTCTCCAGGCTCTCTTTCAGGAGTCTGGTACTGACACGTGTCACCCTGGTAGTTACAAGCACATACCCCATTCACTTCAATGTATTTCCAAATGCGAAAATAACGGCTGTCGAAAATAATCGGTGCCTATGCCTGATGAGTTTATAATTCCAGTAATGTAGTATGCCTGTTATTTTTACTATTTTCGTTTTACAAGTGTTTCATTTTAGCTCGAAATATAATGTTGGAGTCAATGGCAACTTGCGCTTTTACCCAGCCCATTACGTCACACTTGAAAACATGGCGCCCATGTGAATAAGGCAAATAGGCAAACCTAAAAATGTGCAGATCATACAATCTACACCACTGACAGAGACTAAGCTGTGAACGTGCATTCAAACTGAAAGTGAAATCAGGCGGGGTGAAGAATATCAAATGCTTATGATGACACGACAAAGTCACAACTGTGCATTTGAGCTTGTCAAATAACACAATTCATATTGCAATTTTCAGACTGAATTCTGGTCTACACTTACCGGTTGTGTGTCGATAAAAGCTTTTCGGGCCTCATCTACACTTGGGCGCACTGTCTTCTTTGCCACCTTGAACACATGTCCTGGCAGCAGCACTCATAGTGCCATGTCACCTCTGTCATCTGAAATGCACAAGATTATGATGTAGACCACAGAGGAGTTTTTTACTTCTCCAATCAGATTGTTTTGATGATACGATGACAAATCTATCTTTTATTGCTCTAACTAGTTGTATACAGCTACCTCTAGAGGCCTGTTGGTCTAATTATTAATAAATCAGGAGCTCCAGGCAACTCACATATTTGTGAATTGGGTCTGGTGAGGCTAAGCTGATATGTACCTGCAGTCGCATCTTCCTTCAGTTGTGTTAGGAGGCTCTGTGCATTTCTCTCTTTCTTAGCTAACTGCAGGACCTTGGTGCTGAACATCTCTACCCAGCTGGTAGTCAGCTTCTCACTTTTCTCTGGATAGAGAATTGCAAAATCTTGTGCTATCTGCAGTACAGGGACAAAATAGAAATGTGAGGGATTCATTATCTTGACATCATCAACTAATTTCTTTAAATTGAGGCCAGCTACTGTCTAAATTCCCTTTTGGTGCTGTCTTTCTGGTTGTAAATTGAAAATAGACTGCACTTGCACCAAACAGAACCCAAGGCACTTTACAATGACCTCTCATTCACCCATACACACACATTCACACCAACAGGGATAGTTCCTAGGCAAGATTCTTGCCACAACCCATTGGGGCTGTGTCTGGCCCATGTACACCTCTGACATGTGGACAGTCAGAGCCAGGAATCAATCAATCAATCAATTTTATTTATAAAGCCCAATATCACAAATAGAATTTGCCTCACAGGGCTTTACAGCATACGACATCCCTCTGTCCTTTGGACCCTCACGAACCATCAATCCTTCGATCAATAAACACACCATTCCTGGAGTATCCAAAAATCGTGGGTATTCAGCCAGGATCTCAGGGAGACTTTTGGAGCCGTCACTACGAATCCACTGGGCCCGGTGGATGGCGGTGTCTGCCATGTAGTCTCTGACTTGTTCCTGTGGCCAGATATTGTTTTTCAGCCACTCCTTCATCTCCATTGCCCGGTCTTGAGAAATGTCAGATTCTGTCAAGAGAGGTACAATCAATAGAAGTTCACCATACAGCAGGTTTTAAGTGGCCAGGTCGAGGCTTAACAATAATTCTCAGAGAGCCTCCAACTGCAGACTCGGAAGGGCTGCAGACAGAAAACAAAGTCTAAATTAAAATCCCTGAGTCGACTGATGTCTCACAAATAGACAGAACTCACCAGGTAGAATGGGACTCTGGCGTCTAGCGCAATTGCTGTACGAGGGTAGGGGCTCTGCCTGCCAGGGATGTGTTTCCGCCGATTCCTGAAGCATTCCCCAAGGAAGCCAACAGCAGGATGATGGTTACGGCCTGGGCAGAACCAAGCCTCCTTTAAAACAAAACAAAAACTTGGACATTTGAGATCAGGGAATTTCCACTCAGGGATATTCTCACTGCTACTGTCGCTTATAGGGGTTAGTTAGGCCTGCCGGAAAAAATCTTTTCTTAGACACATCGCAATTCTTAACTAGAAGATACTGAATCAATGCAGTTATGTCAGATAATCATTTTTTCTATTTTAAAAAATAAAGTAGACTGTGTTAATTACTGGTAATTGACAAAAGTGACTTGCCCTTGCTTGCTAGGGCCTTGAGTTATCTCAGAATAAACACAAATACCAGCACAGGATAAGCTCAATTATTTTCTCAACAGGCTTTTAAGCTGTTAGAGCCTTCTTAACTGATTGAGATACAAAATAAACATGTGTGGGTAGGCTAATATAAAAAAATTTAAAATACATTGTATCGAGATGCATCATAGAATCGAATCGGATCGAAACTTAAAGGGCGGATATCCCTATATGAATATGACAGTCCATTAATTGTTGAGCATTTGGGGAGTTGAAATCCATTGGAATTTTTAAAATAGGTGCTTCCGAGTAGGTAGTTCCAACAGCTCACACAATGAAATAAAATATAAAGTGATAACACAGATAATCCCACTAAATCACTTGGGCCCCACTAGATATATGGTCTATTCAAAACATAACAAAATTAAATAAATTGTCTGATTTTCTGCAGAGTTCCCTTTCTGTTTATGTTTTTGTTGTGGTTTCCTTGTTGCCACTGGCCACTCAAACCACAACAAAAACACAAACAGAAAGGGAACTTGGCAGAAATATAGAAAATCTATTTAATTTTGTTGTTTTGAATAGACCATATACCTAGTGGGGCCCAAGTGATTATTTAGTGGGAGTATCTGTGTTATCACTTTATATTTTATTTTTGATGGGGCAAACTACCCAGTACACCTTTAAGTAACAGAGTGAGGATACAAGCTGCCCCACCCATCTACCTACACCCGCCCCAACAGTGACAGGTCTGGGTCATATAGCTCCCTCCCAGAGCAGTCCTCGCCGAAGGCAAGGACCCTATTTTTTTTGGTGTGTTTATTATTAGGGACTGAGCCTAGAGGCTCGGCGAAGGTGAGGACCCTATTGTTTTTGGTGCGTTTATTATTATTATTATTATTGTTGTTGTTAGGGACTGGGAGTTGTTAAGGAGTTTTTCCTTATCCGCTGTGAGGGTCTAAAGGACAGAGGGATGTTGTATGCTGTAAAGCCCTGTGAGGCAAATTGTATTTGTGATATTGGGCTTTATAAATAAAATTGATTGATTGATTGATTGATTGATTGACTGAGCCTAGAGGCAGAGGACTCCTCACAGAGGCAAGGACCCTATTGTTTGTGGTGCGTTTATTATTTCTTTCTTTCTTTCTTTCTTTCTTTCTTTCTTTTTTCCGCCACCTCTTTGAACTGGAATTTGACCCCCTAAACATGCTCAAAAACTCAGCAAAATTGGCACGCACATCAGAACTGGTGAAGAATTTTTTAAAAAAATCATGAAATTAACCCCTAAAGTGCCAAAATGAGCTCTCTAGCGCCACCTAGGCACACTAAAATGGCTGCTACGGCCTGTAGGAATGTCGTAGGAAAATGAAACCAAACGCCCCTGACCTAAATCCAACAGGAAGTGAGATATTTACCCTTTCAAAGTAAGATTTTGCCTTAAAACTGCCTTTCCTAAAAAATCTTCTTCTCATACATCGTTTATCCTATCAGCTTCAAACTTGCAGGGATGACAGATCAGCTCATTCTAATCAAAAGTTATTTATAACTTCTTCATTACTCGATTAGTTTGGATTTTATGGGCTCCTGAAGGTGAGATGTCAGAAAGACGTCCTGACGATCTTCAAAAGCTGACCTATAGGAAATTAATGGCAGCAGGGAGGAGAAAGAGACTAATCTTTGGGCTTTTTCTAGCCTTTACAGTGTCTCTATACTTTGAGCTACAGACTCCATTCCAACTCTCAAATGTTGCCACAGGTCTCATCTATTCACTCATGTTTTCATCTTTTCCATATCTTTTACCATTTTTAATCTGTCCCTCTCAAAGTACCATGAGCAAAAGTGGAGAAGTTGTCAGTTTATAATGGGTGTGTATTGCATGGAATGCTGTGAGCTAAAGTGGAGATAGCTCTAAAAATCGCCTAAAACTTTTATCTTTAACTCGCCGCCATGGCCACAATTTTCACTGTACAGACACAATTTATACCACAAAACGTAGGAAAATTTGTCCTGGTCACAGAAATGTTGACATGGAATCTGTCACACGTACACATTTTTGCTGAGAGGCTCCAAAGCGAAGGGAGTGCCGATTTTTGTCTCATTCACTCCCATGTAAAATGAGAGGAGAAATTTCTGGAAACAGCTTAGGTGCAACATATTTGTAACTCGCGCCTGTGACCACATTTTTGACTCTAGAAATATAAAAATCGCCACGTGCGTTCACGAGGAGTGGCTGTCTCTCATCATCACTTTATTTTCATGATCGGACCAACGGTTTGGCACTCAAAAGGATTTGTTTCAGGAGTTAAAAGCCATTATAAACAGCCTTTGCTGATATGCTCTCTCATGAGCTGTCTGTGTCCTTCAAGTGCAGGCAAGTCATTAAGCTCCATGGCAACGGCTGCACACACAGACAGCCACACAGCCCTCTACTCATACTTGAATTTTTTCTTCAACTCGCTCATACAGCCACAATTTTCACTGTACATACACAATTTATACCACAAAACGTAGGAAAATTTGTCCTGGTCACAGATGTGTTGACATGGAATCTCTCATACGTACACATTTTTGCTGAGTGGCTCCAAAGCAGAGGGAGCGCCGATGTTTTTCTCATTCACTCCCATGTAAACTGAGAGGAGAAATTTCTGGAAACAGCTGAGGTGCAACACATTTGCAACTCGCGCCTGTGACTACATTTTTGACTCTGCAGATGTAAAACTTGACACGTGCGTTCACGAGTAGTGGCTGTCTCTCACCATCACTTTATTGTCATTATTGGACCAACGGTTTGGAAATCAGAAGAATTTGTTCGAGGAGTTAAATCTCCACTAAAAGAAGTCTCTTCTCTGTGTTCTGTCTGTCTCTCTCTGCTCTTCTGCCAGGTGCACCTACTTTATTACCATGGCAACTGCTGTGCCACACAAACTAACAGAAACATGATGTGTGTGCGTGTCTACATGTTACATGCAGACATGACAGGAGCACAATCTCCATGTTAACCCTTTAGGTGCCAGAGTTTAATGAGGAAAATATTCATTTCAACATTTCAAAAGGCTGTCACTTGAAAGTGGTGAGAGACAAAGGCATACTGTAAATGAGAAAACTATTTATCATGACCCAAAGTTTGTGATAGCAGTAGATTCACTCATCCAATTTGCATATTGTGGCGTCAGCAGGCGGCGGACATATTGGATTTCATAAATCTCAGTAAAACAGCATTTTAAACATATTTACACAGTAGTTTTCTTTTGTTTTGTGCTGTTTTTGTCGTCTCATCCTCAAAATAAAGGACGAGGAATCTGATGGGAGTAAATTAACTCATCTAATTTGCATGTTGTAGCATCACTAGGCGGCGGCCATATTGGCTTTCATAAATCTCAGTAAAACATTCACATCATTCAAACTTCATTTTCTTAAAGGCAGCTATTCAGTGTGGCGTCAGCTTTTCAACAAACTTTCACACATTCAAATCATTCAAATTTTGTTGTATTCAAGGCAGCATTGCAGCATGGCTTCAGCTCGCAGCATTCACACCCGCAATTTCTTCAGAAATTGCTTCTTTAGTTTTTCTTATTATTCTTCTTCATTTTTTGACTTCAGTTATCTTCAACACTGACAAGAAGTGGCTGTCTCTCACCATCACTTTATTTTCATTATTGGACCAACGGTTTGGGAATCAGAAGGATTTGTTCGAGCACTTCAAACACATTATAAACAGCCTTTGCTGATCTGTTCTCTCATGAGCTCTCTGTGTGCTCCTCAGGTGCAGGCAAGTCATTAATCACCATGACAGCGCCTGCACACACAGACACAGCCACATGGCTCTCTGTCTGTGTGTCTCACAATCTTTAAAGGGCAAGTGTGTAAAATGGGTTGAAAACAGTGACATCAGTGGTCAAATTTCTAGATTGCAGGGCTCACTCGCTCACCCCTCCCGTCGGGTAAATGACGGCGGGCTCGTAGGGACAAAAAGCCTTGTGCACAAGTTTTTCAGGAGTAGGTCTATCTAGCCACAGTTGAATGTTTATTTAGAAATCTAAGCCATGTTACGATATTTTAATGAATCCCTTACGAGCAGGAGACCAGAGGAGCGTTCGGGAAAAAGGCCCGTTTACTTGAGCACTCCAGAAACTCTGGTAACACTCCACTCCGTCCCAAACTCTGACTCTTAGTGTAACACACTTCATAACTTTACACACATACTCGTTTACAATACCGAGTGGGGACCTCCCCCCCCTCTCTGCTCCGGCAATCTCCAGCCCGCACGCTCACTGTCAGCGTAGCTTGTAAACAGAGCTCAGCTGTTTATTTAGCCTAGCGATATCTCCGGACTGCAGCAGCTGCAATGGACGACTTTGAACGCGATTTTTAAGAGTTTCTTGTAGCGGACACAGACCCAGAGCCATACCTGTTTGAGCTGGAGCATACAGATGAGGAACTCCATGTGTTGGAAGCTGAGCGGGCAAGACGAGAGGCTGAATGCACAGAATGGGATTCGGTGTTACTGCTGCCATTGTTGGGGAGATATATGACCAGGAGGAAAAGCGCCGCAGAGAGTGCATCACAAGGAGTGAAGTTACGTCTTCTTTTCCTCGCAGATGACGGTTCGGGTTCATTCTCTCCTGTTGCGTGGTAAGTGTGGTCCATTTGCAAACTCTTTAAGTAAAAAAAACTTTTTACTACTCTCTATCGACGAACTTCTAACACTCTCTGCTGTTTCCTCCTCCTTCTTCCTTCCTCCCGCTGTCTTCGTTGGTTCATTTATACACGCGAAACGCGTTCTCTGGCTGGCTGGATTGTCCGCTTGGTCTGCCGTACATACATGGCGGCACAAGATGGCGACCTCTCTAAAGCAAGGTCCTTGCTATATACATATAAAAGCATGACTATAAGGCTACGAAAACCAAACAAATTTTATTTTATAGCGATTATACACTTGTATAAACATATTAATGGGTAGAAGATTCGGATTCAAATTCAGATTGACAATAAACCATGCCAAATATTACAAACTGGCCCTTTAAAGGACAGATTACAGCAGCAGAATCTTCATTTGAAACAACAATTACACATTATTAACCCCTGAAGTGCCAAAATGGGCTGTCTAGCACCACCTAGGTGCACTAAAATGGCCACTGTGGCCCGTAGGAATGTCTTAGACAGATCTAACCAAAACTGGCGTGTTTGACTTACAAATCACGCACTGACACCCATGACCTAAATCCAACAGGAAGTGAGCCATTTACCCTTTCAAAGTAAGATTTCCCCACAAACATGCTCTTAAAAAAAACATTTCCTCCTACACTGTTTATTGTATCGGCTTCAAAGACGCACACATGCCAGCTCAACTGCTGTTAAACAGATCTTCTGTATAACTTTATCTCTCTCATCATCACATTATTTTGATGATTGGACCAACGGTTTGGGAATGGGAAGAACTTTTTTGAGGAGTTAAATCTCCACTAAAAGAACTCTCTTCTCTGTGTTCTGTCTGTCTCTCTCTGCTCTTCTGCCAGGTGCACCTACTTCATTTACACACAAACTCACAGAAACGTTTGTGCGTGTCTACAGCTGGAGGCCAACAGCGAGATGCTGAGGTCCCGTCCAACGATGCTCGCAGCTTTAATTTTTTTTCTACTTATTTCTTTCTTTTTTTTTTTTTTTTTTTATTTGTCTTCTTTTTTTAATCATATTGGGATGGGGTGAGAGAGTCTGTGGGGGATGGGGGGATCTATTTTTGACATGTAAAGCACTTTGTGCTACATTTTATTGTATGATGTGCTCTGTAAATAAAGATTCTAAAGTCTTCATCCTGTTTATATTGCCATGGTACAAGGTTTGATACACACACACACACACACACACACACACACACATATTGTCTTAACAGAGATAGTGGCATTTGGATTTGGTTGTGGCAGATGGGCAGTAATTTGAAATGGAATGAAGCCCACAGACTGCAGACAGTACAAAACAGTAGTCGAATGTGCCACATCCGCCCACAGCACAATGCTCTTATAGCCCTATGCTATCAAAAGCTGGCAAAATACATTTATTTTATTTTATGGCCTTGACGTTAACCTATCGTATTGTTGAATAATCAAAGACACTTTCGTGTTTTTGTGTATATACAGGAATGTTAAAGATGTCATTGAGGAAAACAAGATTGAAGATGTCAGAAATGAGCACAGGAGGTTGGACCCAAAAGCACGACCAGAAAGACACGTTCAAAGTTACACACAGTTTATTAAACACTTCAAAAAATACTGAAGGGGTTCCTGGGGGGCAGGAAGGCCCGAAGGAAACGAGACGAGACGAGACACGTGGGTCAGGCAGGCAGAGTCAGAACCAGGAAATCAGAGAGTTATGCAGAGGTACAGACTAGAGACAGGCAGAGGACAGTTATCGAGGCAGGCAGGGTCAAAACACAGGTTGGCAGGAATCTTGGCAAAGGTACAGATGAGGAGCAGGCAAAAACGGGCTACCATGAGAGCAGGCAGGATCATACACAAGCTGAACAGGTAAACAGGCAACGGAACCGACAAGGAACAGGCAGGACTCAGGAAACGGGTCACAAACAGATTTCTCACATGAAGCCAGGCAGAAAACGCTGGTAAGTATCTCTCTCTCTGGAATCAATAACAAACTGGCAACAGAAACAGGGGAACACAGGACAAAACAAACACGAAACACTAACGTCTGGAGCATAGGCGTTTCTAGCCCATTTTTGGGGGTGCTGAAGCATCCCTAAATTGAATCCCAGCACCCCTAAAATTTGAGGGATTTTTTTTTTTTAACTGTATGTCCTTTTTTAACAAGCTAGAAAAGTGTCAAAACCATACAGTACTTGGTTGCAACGTAATATTTTAACAACAAAAATACAGCAAAGCCCCCCCCCCTCCTGAAAAATGGTTTGATCCACCCCATCCCTCCCACCTTTCCCCGACTAGGGCTCTGAGCACTCTATCTGCACAGAGCAATGTGCTGCCTTCCAGAGTGGAAGCACATTTCTTAACTTCTACCACTCAATACCAACGCATTATTATCAATACCATTCCTCATTTTTGTTGCATTTAATCGTAGGTCACTGTTTATGTTGTTCGGTAGGAGTTAGCTGACATTTCTTCTAGCTAGGAAATGTTACAGGTGGTCAGTACCACTGTCTTCTGTTTGAATTGGAATGAGAGAAGCTAGCTGTTGTGTCATGTGCATGTGTTAATATTAAAGCCATGGTGCTACTGACTAGCTAACTGACTGGATGCCCATTAACATTATAACTCCTATTGTGTGTTTGTGTGTGTGCATACACTGTATCATAGGCAGGGTTGCCTCTCTTTTATGATTTTATTATTATTATTTTGTAGATTTCAAGCACTTTTCTTTTTTTGAAGTATATTTTTATTTATGTATTTTGTGACGAAGCGGGTAAGAATGCACCTTCACTCACCACTTGTCCCTTACATGCTCAGTGTACACAGTATACTATGTTACTTTTACATACATTTATTTTGCTATAATTTACCATTGCTTTCGTAACATTACACCACTTACTATCCCAGCTTTGTTTGTGTTCTCGTTAGGTTACAGTTAATATCAGTGTATATGAGTAAATTAAAACAAACACACAGTCATAAGTTGGTTTCAGTTACCTTTATTGTGTTTCAGGTTTGAACTTAGTCGAATTGTTTGTTCCTTTGTCTGTACTTACCTCTGTTTGTTCCTTTGTTCAGACCCACCATGCAGGATTGTTTGAAAGGCCGCTGCCCAGCACTTCCTGTCTTTTATAGTTTTAGTGATGTCATCAATGACATCATTGGGCTGAACTAAGTGGAGGGGTTTTCTTTTTGTAGGAATATTTCTTTTGTTTGTTTAGTGCAGTTTAAAGTAACTGGTTAGGATTATTTACTGTAATGTAAATAATATGTAATGTAATGTAAATACTGTAATGTAAATGTGCTTGTAAGTTAATCCTAGGTGTTTATTTGATTTCCTTGTGTTAAAGGCTAAGTTCAGTTTTTTGACACCTGGGCCTTATTTTTAGGAATAAATACGCTCGTAGACTCACCCAGACAATTTTGGTGGAGCTCGGAGCCGTTTTCGAGCAATTTAGATCCATCCGACGGCGTTTTCTCTCATGCCATAGAAGCGGACGGGGCCAGACATCGAAGCCCCTAAATTAGACATTATCTGCTGCGAAACTTGCTCATTTCACCTACATTTTATAAATGAATGGCCAGTGTTATCACCATGTCAGCTCAACTTCCTTGTTATGGTCATCCGGGGCTTTACAAGGATGGGTAACTTTTGGTGACGTCATAGACGTGCGCCGCAGGAGCACAGTCCAGCCAGCGCTAGGCTAGGAGCTACACGGGTACAAACATGGTTCGTCATTGCGTTTTTCCACTTTGTCCAAACAAAATGACTAGTTGGACAAAGTTCACATTCCACAGGCTTCCTTTGAAAAACCCGGAGTTACTAAAGCTCTGGCTTGTTGTCCTGAAAATGGACCCGAATATTCCTATGGAAGAACTGAGGAGGGTCAGTCACCGGGTCTGCAGTGCTCACTTCGCTCCAGAAGACTTGATTATGAAGATGACAAAGATAAAAGGCCAGGAAGCTCAGCGTCAGTACCTCAGGAGGAATGCCATCCCGATTGTTTCAGAGGGCAAAACAGACGCAGCGGAGGTAATGCATTTCTTTTGAAGATGTAATAATATTGGTCGATAACCAGTGCACGTCGGCCAGCGTATAAAGCTCCTTGTATGAAATGAATAGCTATCTTCACGACCTATGTCTGAGCAGCCCCGGATGACCATAACAAGGAAGTTGAGCTGACATGGTGATAACACTGGCCATTCATTTATAAAATGTAGGTGAAATGAGCAAGTTTCGCAGCAGATAATGTCTAATTTAGGGGCTTCGATGTCTGGCCCCGTCCGCTTCTATGGCATGAGAGAAAACGCCATCGGATGGATCTAAATTGCTCGAAAACGGCTCCGAGCTCCACCAAAATTGTCTGGGTGAGTCTACGAGCGTATTTATTCCTAAAAATAAGGCCCAGGTGTCAAAAAACCGAACTTAGCCTTTAAGGTCACTGTGTATTGCAACCTCCTTTTGTTCTGTTCGGGGCTGAGGCAGTCTTAAGTGTGAGTCAGTCCCTCTATATAAAGGCAGTTGAGGTTTGGGCTCGAGGCTAAGAGGAGAGGCCGTGCTGCTGTGAACATGTGCCCTTATGTTTGATTTTTTATGAGTTAATTTTCCTCAGTTATTTGCTTGACTTGACTTTGTTTGGGTTTTTGTTTGTTTTTGCCTAATTTTCACATGTAATGGCGAGCACTGTAAATAAATTTACACTTTGGTGGAACCAAGAAGTCTGCTGAGTCTGCCTACCTACCACCTTCCTTGACACTCGAGCTAAACTATTTCACATATTTGTATTATTTAATACAGACAAGAAGGAAAAGGGCAGAGACAAACACTGAAAAAGTCAATTACTGTTAATATTACATGTTGTGCATTGCATTTCAAATAAAAGTCCAAAAAATAAACCCAAGGTCAATTTTTGTCATTTTTGGTACTCACTATAGGGGGCTGGTTTACTCCAGAAACATACATACTGTTTATGTTATGTTGAGGACCTGCTGTATTAAAATGAGTATCAATCCATTCCTCTTTTGCTGTGGCTCAGCATTTAAATAATCTTTTTAAGATTTGATGGTTTAGTCGCAGACTTTCCCAAAAAGTGCTGTGCTTTTCTTTCACAAATGTGGGAATGAAATTGCGTTAAAATGTACAAAACAGTGAAATTCATCTTGCCTGGCCAGGCAGCTCTCTGGGTGCTCAGTACCCCTAAACCTCTGATCCTAGAATCGCCCCTGGTCTGGAGACAGTAGTGACAGTACCCCCCCTCTACGGCCAGCACCGGACGGCCCAGGAGCCTCAGGGTGGAGACGGTGGAACTAAGCAATGAGGTCAGGGTCCACGATGTGGGAGGAGGGACCCAAGAGCGCTCCTCGGGACCGTAACCCTCCCAGTCCACGAGGTAATGGAACCCACAGCCGCGGCGACGAGATGCCAGGAGCTGCCGGACCGTGTAGACAGGCCCTCCCTCAGTGAGCCGGAGAGGAGGTGGGGGACGCGAAGCTGGAACCAGGGCACTCTCCCTGGCAGGCTTGACCTGGCTGACATGGAACGCGGGATGCACTCTCATGGCAATGGGAAGCTTCAAACGAACAGCCAGATGAGATGGCGACACCAGGAGGACGGGTTCTGGGTAGGCAAACATCAGGGACTGGTTTCCAACTCTTGGTTTAGCCTCTCCATCTGGTCGTTGGTCTGCGGATGGTGGCCGGAAGAGAGGCTCACAGAGGCGCCAAGGGGAGCTTAGGCATAGGGATAAAGTGCACCATCTTAGAACCATCTTACCTTCAGAGACAGGAAGTCCCGTGACGAAGTCCACGGAGATGTCCGACCAGGGTCTCAGTGGCACGGGCAGGGGGTGCAGAAGCCCAGCAGATGGCTTGTGAGAGGGCTTACAGGAGGGGGGCAGGCGGCGACGTACTCGGCCACCTCCTTCTCCATAGCCGGTCACCAAAACGGCTGTCGGATAACGAACATGGTACGTTGAACTCCGAGGTGACAGGAAATGCGAGAGGTGTGGGCCCAGTGGATGACCTTGGAGCGGAGAGAGACAGGCACCAACAAGCGGTTGGGCGGAACACCCTCCGGGACTTGACAGTTAGTTAAGGCATGTTTTACCTTTCCCTCTATCTCCCAGGTTACAGCCCCAACAACGCAGGAGGCAGGAAGGATGGGAGAATGGTCAGGCTCGAATCTCTCGGATGAGAATACTCGGGTGAGGGCCTTGGGTTTTCCATTCTTGGAACCAGGTCTGTAGGACAGATTAAAATGGAAGCGGTTAAAGAACAGTGCCCACCTGGCCTGACGAGAGTTGAGGCTCTTGGCAGTTCTCAGGTACTCAAGTTCTTATGGTCGGTCCAGACCAGGAATGGAAGTTCAGCCCCCTCAAGCCAGTGACGCCACTCCTCCAGAGCAACCTTGATGGCCAACAGCTCTCGGTTTCCCACATCGTAGTTCCTCTCAGCACTGGAAAGCTTCTTAGAGAGGAAGGCGCATGGGTGGAGCCTGTTGTCAGCAGGAGAGTGTTGGGAAAGAACAGCCCCCACCCCGGTATCAGAGGCGTCCACCTCCACCATGAACTGCAAGGCAGGGTTGGGGGTGGAGAGTACAGGCGTCGAGGTGAAAGCCTTCTTGAGGTGTAGGAACGTCTCCTCAGCTTGGGAGGTCCAGGAGAACAAAACCTTGGGCGAGGTAAGCACATGCAAAGGGGCGGCAACAGAGCAGAGAAAATTTCTTATGAACTTGCGGTAGAAATTGGCAAAGCCTAGGAAACGTTGTACCTCTTTTTGAGACGAAGGGAAAGGCCAATCTGCTACAGCGCTGACTTTAACTGGGTCCATCTTGACGCTTCCTTCCGCGATGATGAGCCCCAGAAAGGAGACCAAGGACTGGTGGAACTCACACTTCTCAGTTTTAACTAACAGTTGAACCAACTGTTAAAACTGAGAAGTGTGGAGGAAGCGCTCCAGAACCTGACGGACATGGTGGACATGGGAAGACTCGTTGGGGGAGGAGATCGGGATGTCATCCTGGTACATGAACACAAAAACATTGAGCATATCTCTGAGAACATCGTTAACCAGGGCCTGAAAAACTGCAGGAGCATTGGTGAGACCAAAAGGCATGACTAGGTACTCATAATGACCACTAGGGGTGTTAAATGCGTTTTTCCATTCGTCCCCCTCCCTTATTCTTACTAGGTGGTAGGCATTACGAAGGTCCAGCTTAGTAAAAATCTTAGCACCATGTAACATTTCAAAAGCCGATGACGTGAGAGGGAGGGGGTACCTGTTGCGGATGGTGATGTCGTTGAGACCTCGGTAGAGGCGAAGAAGAGGGGCGAATGAGACCAGCAGCCAGGGACTCCTTGATGTACTTGGACATGGCGGTGGTTTTGGGTCCTGACAGGGAGTATAGCCTTCCCTTGGGAGGGGAAGTTGAAGGCGCAGTCATAGGGTCTATGAGGGGGGACAGCAGTAGCCCGAGACTTATTGAAAACTTGTTTTAGGTCATGATAACAAGAGGGTACCTTATGGAGAGCAGGGAAATCCTTTTCCAGGTCCACAGGTTCAGCAGGAGCAGGAGTCTTCGGACGGCAATGACTGAAGCAGGGGAAACACCCCACAGGCCCGGGAGCACCCAGGACCCCAGGCTAGGATCCATCCTGTTTCCCAGTCCACATGAGGGTTGTGCAGAATGAGCCATGGTTGGCCCAGGATGAGCGGATGCATAGGGGAGTGATACACATAAAAGGTTAAAAGTTCTGTATGTTGATCAGGGAACCTGAGGGTGAATGATTGAGTCCAGTGGGTAACTCGACAGATGACCCTTCCATCGAGAGCGCAGGCCTCCATTGGACTTTGGAGCCAGAACAGGCGGAGACCCAACTTCCACTTGGCTAGGGAGGAGTCAGTAAGGTTAGCGTCAGGCCCTGAGTCGACTTACACGGGTTGCTGGAGAGAAACAGAGAGGGAGGACAAGGTAACTAGAGGTTGCAAACGAGAGGGATTAGAAACAGTCATAATGCGGCTCACCAGTGCCCTCTCTCTCACTGGTGAGACTGGCCTTTAACAGACACGAAGCAATCCGGTGACCCTGTTCACCGCAGTAGAAACAGAGTCCCCCCTCATCCAGTGTTGCCGCTCCTCAGCAGTCAACCTGGTGTGGCTGACCTGCATGGGCTCCTCCACAGAGGGAGCCAACGAGACAGACAAGGGGTGAGAAATAGGGGGAACAGCCACTGCCGAAGAGCGCCCCTGGTGGAATGGAGGAGGACGTTGGAAATGGGTTCTGGATCTCTCACTCTCTCGATCAGAAAGGCGCTTATCAATCTTAATAGCCAGTTCAATGAGTGAATCCAGGTCCGGAGGGAGATCCAGTGGAGCCAGTTGGTCCTTGAGAGGCTCAGATAGGCCCTCGAGGAAGGCGTCGAACAGTGCGGGGGGGGGGGGGGGGGTTCCAGGAGCTCTCGGAACCCGAGCCCGCCAGGGTGCGGAACTCAATGGCATAATCCATGACTCTATCTCTCCCCTGCCTCAGTTGTACCAATGCCCGGGCTGCCTCACATCCGGGGGTTGTGTGCTGGAAGATCTGGGTTAAGACCTAGAGACTGATACACTGACAAAGAGCGACCCCACTCGGCAGTAGCCCAAGCCTCAGCCCGACTTGACAGGTGAGTGATGATATAGGCGATCTTTGCTCTGTCTGTGGGGAAAGCATCTGGCTGGAGTTCAAAATGTATCTCACACTGGGTCAAAAAAGTCTTAAAATCTACAGACTCACCAGAGAAACAAGTGGGTTGAGAAAGGTGGGGCACAGGACGTGTACTGGGCTGAACTGGGCCTGCAGTCACCGGGTTAGAAAGTTCAGGGAAGTGGGAGAGGACTGAGGAGGCTCACCCTGCCGTCTGGACAGCTGTTCCACCAGCTGAGTGAATTGGGAGCCAAATGACGTCATCATTTCCTCCTGCCGGGTCTGCAATTCCAATAGCTTGTGACAAACAAGGTTGATTTTCTTGTTCTGACGGTTAATGTGCTGAGCCGAGGCAACAAGGGCAGCACAGCTGGCTTCTGGGTCGGCTGGTTCCATTTTTGGCCGGTTTGCACTGTTAGAACTGAGCACAGGAGGTTGGACCCAAAAGCACGACCAGAAAGACACGTTCAAAGTTACACACAGTTTATTAAACACTTCAAAAAATACTGAAGGGGTTCCTGGGGGGCTGGGAGGCCCGAAGGAAACACAGTGGGAATCCAACGGGAGGGGTCAGATGAGAGACGTGGGTCAGGCAGGCAGAGTCAGAATCAGGAATCCAGAGAGTTATGCAGAGGTACAGACTAGAGACAGGCAGAGGACGGTTATCGAGGCAGGCAGGGTCAAAACACAGGTTGGCAGGAATCTTGGCAATCGGGTTACCATGAGAGCAGGCAGGATCATACACAGGCTGAACAGGGAAACAGGCGACAGAACCGACAAGGAACAGGCAGGGCTCAGGAAACGGGTCACAAACAGATCTCTCACAGGAAGGCAGGCAGAAAACGCTGGTAAATATCTCTCTCTCTGGAATCGATAACAAACTGGCAACAGAGACAGGGGAACACAGGGCATATATACTGCAGGGAGGCAGGTTAACGAGACACAGGTGAAACACATTAGGGAGGAGGGAGGCAATCACACAGGAGGAAGTAAAGACACCAGATATGACACAGGAGAGAATATACCAAAACAAAACCGGAAATGACAAGACAAACACAAAACACTAACATCTGGAGACAGTTGTGAACCAGGGAATCCATGTGTCCACTGCGACAATGGATCCTAATTGACTTTACATTGGCATTATTTCCGTGGTACCGGCACGTAATTTTAACTCATTACATGCTGCCACCACGGAATGCGGTGTTAAGAGGTCATGGTCATTTCACGTATTTCTGTGAGATCAGGTTGAAATATTTACTTGCACGTTTGTACATTACTCACACATCCACTAAGCTGTATTGCAGTATTTATTACATTTGCACCATTCATTCCATTTGCACAATAATCATTTACTGCACAAGAATAATAATCATTTACTGCCCCTATACTTGAAGTTGCTGCTTGTGTGTTTTTCTTATGTTTGTCTTTCTTTAACTGCACTGCAATCTACTATTTGTAACATTTCTTTTCAGTACTTATTTACTTTTACTGCCAATACTACTTTTTTCTATTCTTCTGTTTGTGTACTTGTATGTTTACACTGGAGGTCTGTGAGAAACAGCAGATCAATCCCCTCTATGTCGTGCACATACGGCAGACCTGACAATTGAGTTGACAGTGACTATCTGTGGGACATGCTGGTACCCAAGAGGTACCCCCAATCCGTAGTGGGGCCTCCTTGATTGGACGTGGCTCAGACCCATTGAGGCATGGACACAGGACGTCTGGGAATGTCCTGTGTTAGCAGCAGATGGTTTGAGTCCTGTGGGTTGTGAGGTGGTGTACTGGCACTTCCCACAGATTCTCAATCAGATTGGGATTTGGGGAATGTGAAAGCTAGGTCAAAGCCTTGAGCTCATTGTCACATTCCTCAGGCCATTCCCAGCATAGCATTACATTGTAACAAGATGATCAATGTTTCAACAGTCAGTGGTTATAATGTTGTGACTGATCAATGTAAAGTGATTTTCTAATATAGAACAAATGAAAACTGGCAGTATGACAGAGCAACCAGTCAGATGATGAAAGGCCAGCTTGATACTGGTAAGTATGTACAGCTGGAGCCTCAGGCTTTTGATTTATGGGTTTGTAAAATCTTAGTTTGAAACTAGATTCATTTATAGTGAGCACTTATTTGATTGCCTTTATAAGACCTTTCCTCCAATAGATTTGTAATTCAAGAATGGAGAACCCAGCTTAATGTGAGTGACTGTAGCCTGTGTGTGTTTAATCACAGGTGCAGCTTTGGCTTAAATAAAAGTTCTTGTAATGAGCATTACAGGTATGGGTGGGTGCGGGTTTTCAAAAATTGACCTGTACAGGACTCTGGTAGAGATGCACTGTCAAAAGAGAAGCCGACATTTCTGGTTGTAAGGAAAAAACACTTGAATAAAACTTGATGGAAAAAATAAAACAGCTGCAAAAATGATGACACTGATAAATCCTGACAAACCAATGATTAAAACATCATGTGTCCCTGCTTTCTAAAATCTGGCTTGGCACCTCTCTCATCCCTCTGCTCTTCCACATGCTGACTGAAGCTATGCATGACTCCAATGCAACAGAGAGTCCATGTTACCAGGCTGATGCATAATCAATAGGACAAGCACTCTCCAAATAGGGTTTTAACTTTTATTGAGCTCACTGAAGAATGAGTGCCCCACTCTGTATACATGCACAGTTCTGCTCTGTCAGACCTAGCTGTTTTGTCTGAGATTCGGGCAACTTTTAGTGCTGACTTCTGCTCACTGTGATGAAAACCTTGAATAAGAGAGTGTAGCGGGCCCTGATCGATACATGACAGAGGTCTTAAAACAAAGAAATCAATCTGCTGTGTGTCTGAAAATGACCAAGCATCCTCAAGGAGAAAATAAAGATGCTGATTAGAATTACCAGAGAATTGTGTTGTGTAATTTCTCTTATTAATTGGCTCCTCTCCTCTCACCAGAGTCCTCTGCTCTGTCAGATCAGTATTTAGAAAATAGAGTCACCTGGTTGAATGGTGCTGTCCAGGTGTTATGTGTGGCCATAACTTGTGCTATATTGTATTGCACACCTAATACAATATCAGGGTTCCTACAGCTTAAGGCAAGAAAAATGTAAGACTTTTTAAGACTGTTTTAATGCCACTTGAAATGAAATTTAAGGCCAACAACACAATCAACACAAATTAAATAAATGAATAAATCTAAAACTCCCTCATTTGACTTGTATGATTGGTGTTTTGTCACGGTGTTTGGACACCACAGTACCTTTGCTTTTAGCGTAGGTGTGCACCCGAACACTAGTTTTGTTCAAGATGAGCCAGGCCTGTGCAGATTCGATCACCCGCGATTGGCACACAATGCATGCCGGTTAGTTTTGTGTCCGACTTCATCCTGACTTGCTCTGACATATTACAAAAGTGTACGGCGATAAAACCACGAGAGCGAGGCGGCTGCAGTTTTTAGAGCCAGGCGCTGCAGTTGCTCTCCACCGACTGCACCTTCTAGCTCTCACCTGATCTAAGAGCTGATTGTTTCAGATGTTGACTCAACAATATGTTTTAGATAAACTACTAATTTTTGTTGAATTTTAGAGATTAAGATTGTATTTGTCTGATTTGAAGGTTTATTCTGTGAACAGAAAACATGTTGTGTGACTGATGGTGAAGTTTAGTTGTCTGAGACTTAATACATTCATCGTAAACTATACAGAGTCTACTGTATATTAAACTTGACTTAATTACTGAAGTATTTAGCAACACAGAGACTTGTGGTCAGTGAGATGTGAGGATTCTTAAAATAATGTGTACAGATGTGAAGCCCTGACTATATCTGACTGAGTCTTAATGAAAGCTGTTCTTTCAGCTGTTAAGCTATTTTTCCTCTGAAAATATTAACCTTATAGTCAAGCACTGTTTATTCAGCCTGTGTAGTTGAGGGGACAGGTCAAACTGATATGATGCTGATTTACAGGAGAGTTCATGTCAAATGCAGGATAAACCATGAACATAAACTACAGACCACCTGTAAAGCATATTAATCTATCATTATTAAAACAACTGGAGACTAAAAACAAACTGATATGGGTCTGATCACTTTTTTAATGAATTGACATCACTCCAGCCTGGATGTAAGTGTGTCTGTGACTTCCTGTATGGACTGAAGGCTGCTGGAAACTGTCGGGAAACTGTCCGACTTCACCATGGCTTTTTGTCACCATCCCCCGCTGTGGCTGCCTGCTCTCGTCTACTTTCCAGGTGAGGCGCAGTTCATCTCGAACAAGCCTATTTGTCACAGTCCCTGCCTCTCATTCCCCTCCTGTCACACTGCCTCAGTATTTTTCCACTCTCCCTCCCTCTGATTCCACTCTACCTGTCAGCCACTCCCACCTCATCAGCCCAACTCTGCTCACCTGCCCACACAGCTGCAGCTCATGCCAATCAGGCCTGCATATAGTCTCTCCAGCACCTTCACTCCTTGCCAGATTGTTCTTCAGCGTCATGCGAGACTTTCCAGCGTTCATTCCCTGTCTGATCTCCCGGTGTCGACTCTGCCTGTCCCTGACCTGCCATCCTCGTCTGCCTCCCGGTAAACTCACCTGCCTTCTGTTCCTGACCTCGTGCTCTGCCTCAGCGTCGCTGGTAACTGCCTGCTCGTCTGGTTTTGACTCCTCTGCCTGGCCTCGTCTCCTCTCCTGCCTGCTCCCCAACGGTGCCTCTGTCTTCGCTGACTGCTCACCTGGCTACGACGGCCTGTCTCCGACCTCTCTTCAGCTCACTCCTCGCCGGCCTCACAGCACGTGCAGCCAGCTCTCCAGACCGCAGAGCGTCCTGCTCGTCTTCTTCGGCTGAAGTAAGCTACATCTCTTCCCCTCACTACGAAAGAGAATCGAACTGTGTGGAACCGGGGGCTCAGAAGCCTCCCCTCGGTTCCGCGGCTGATCCCAGTCGCCTCCCTTTCCCTCCTCTGAGCCCCAGAGACTGTGTGAGGGCTCTCAGCCCGAAGAACGAACTTTATTCTGTGCCTATTCTGCCTGCTGCATACCCTGTTTGCTGTGGTGATAATAAAGGTCATTACCAACTGTTCCTGTGCGCCTGTGTACTGCATTTGGGTCCAAACAACACCCGTTTCACTAGATTTTGAGGCTTTGTGTTTTGCGCTGTCCATGTGGGACTCCACTGCCTTGATTACCATTGTGCCGAGTTTAAAACATTTCTTGCACAAAATATACCGTGCCTCGTGTAAATTGCTTGGTACCGGTTTCAGCCATCCAGAAAAGTCTTTGTTGGACAGCCAGTTTTCATTAAATTGGTTGTTTTGTTGTTGTTTTGTCCCCCTCTCGCTCTCTCTTCTCTTCCCCTTGTTTCATCTCTCTTGCTCCTCTCTACCTATCTCTCTTTGCAGGGGTGCAGCACCTGAACAACTGAGAGGAGCTGTGTCAGACACACAGAGACACACAGAGAAACGTGCCCACAGCAGCAGCACAACAGTAGTGGGGAAATGGTTTTCTTCCTGTCTTGTTTCCAGCATCGGTTAGCTTGTTGGGCTTTGTTATTTTCATTTATTATTTTAGTTTGGGTTGGAGATTACCACTGGAACACACTGGTGTGGTAACCCAATTCATCAAAGAGAAACAGGAGAGCAGAGGTGAACTGGCATTATTGTGGCTGGACCTGAAAACAAACCTCATGGACTGCATGTCTTTGGATCTGCGTAATATTAGGCCTATCCTGACCCAAAAACATGCAGAAAAATTGGTCAACGCTTTTGTTACCTCTAGACTGGATTACTGTAACTCCATATTATCAGGTAGCTCTAATAAATCTTTAAAAACTCTCCAGCTAATTTAGAATGCAGTGGCATGTGTACTAACAGGAACTAAGAAACAAGATCATATTTCTCCTATTTTAGCTTCTCTGCACTGGCTCCCTATAAAATCCAGAATTGAATTTGAAATCCTACTGTTAACTTATAAAGCTCTAAATGGACAGGCTCCATCATATCTTAGACAGCTCATTGTGCCATATTATCCCGCCAGAACACTGCACTCTGAGAATGCAGGGTTCCTCGTGGACCCTAAAGTCTCCAAAAGTAGATCAGGAGCCAGAGCCTTCAGCTATCAGGCTCCTCTCCTGTGGAATCATCTTCCTGTTGCAGGTCGGGAGGGAGACACCTCTCCACATTTAATAGACTTATGACTTTCCTCTTTTATAAAGCTTACAGTTAGGGCCGGCTCAGGCATGCCTTGTACCAGCCCCTAGTTAGGCTGACTTAGGCCTAGTCTGCCGGAGGACCACCTATAATGCACCGGGCACCTTCTCTCTCTCTCTCTCTCTCTCTCTCTCTCTCTCTCTCTCTCTCTCTCTCTCTCTCTCGTATCCTATTATTGTATCTTGTTAACTCGGCCATTCTGGATGTCACTAACTCGGCTTCTTCTCCGGAGCCTTTGTGCTCCACTGTCTCTCAGGTTAACTTATATCGCAGCGGTGCCTGGATAGTGTGACGTGTGTGGTTGTGCTGCTGTCGTGGTCCTGCCAGATGCCGCCTGCTGCTGCTGCTGCCATCATTAGTCATTAGTCATACCTCTACTGTTATTATACACATATGATTATTATCATACATGTATACTGCCAGATACTAATATATACTTTCAACATATTGTCCCACAGTAGCCAGAACTATAACGACAATATTATTACTTTCATGAATGTTGTTGTAAGCTACTGTCATTACCGAGGATGTCATACAGATTACTGTATTGTGTCATACAGATTACTGTTAATTTGTTATGCTGATCTGTTCTGTACGACATCTATTGCACGTCTGTCCGTCCTGGAAGAGGGATCCCTCCTCAGTTGCTCTTCCTGAGGTTTCTACCATTTTTTTTTCCCCGGTAAAGGGGTTTTTTTGGGGAGTTTTTCCTTATCCGCTGTAGGGTCTAAAGGACAGAGGGATGTCGTATGCTGTAAAGCCCTGTGAGGCAAATTGTATTTGTGATATTGGGTTTTATAAATAAAATTGATTGATTGATTGATAGGGATGGTGTCAAGCTTTGTACTTGATTACATGCATTTAGTTTGCTTAGGAAATGTGAGAAAACTTGTCAGTCTGTGGATCAAAGGACCTTTAAGGTGTCAGGTTTCTGCAGCCACCATCACCGTTATCTCCGGCCATTTAAAATCAATTCGAGAACATCTCCAAAGGAATTTTTCACGCAAACCACAGTCACTTATGGAATACAGTCAGTGGAAGGCAGACAATTTCTGTTGTATACAGGCCCTGTGGTTCTACAAGGTCCAACTCACCCAGAGTTCCCTGCTCGTATGCAGTACAAGAAGTATAGACATGAAGCAAATATTATTTCCTGCTCGAAAGGCAACAACTGCTTTGATGTTGAGGGCAGAGTTGCTGTTGTGAGGAATATTCTAGAGGTGTTATCAGGAGCTATGTACACTGTTTGTCAGTTTTATGAGAGACAAGGATGCTTTTACGATTACCCTATTGATTTATCTTGTGTGGGGATCAGAACAGTGACACAACTCTCTGACCAGCTTCATGGTGTGCCTGGAACTGACTTAACAAAAAAACTCATACTGCTTCCTGTGCGAGAGGGGTGTGTGGCTTTTCCACAATTACATGATGAGTGATTGACCTTACTAACATTGCAGCATGGCCCTCTTAAGCGTCGTGGAGTTCAGAGATGAAGAATCAAGAGAAGGGAAGACTCTAGTGGATATAATCCCATCGTGTTGGTTTTCTGATTAAGACAAGACAGAATTATTTTCAGCCAAGATGATAACTAAAAATTTCCTGCCTGTCGTGGCTGTCACATGTGAGATGAATTATAATTTCACATTTTGGACTGTTTAAAATTGAACATCTATCTATCTATCTATCATACAAGCTTTCTCTCTTTCTGTCTGGATTGTACAGGTTGTGGTGTGACTGTGCATCTCTCTTTTTTGTGAATAAAAACTCGGTCACTCACTCACGTAAACACACACACACACACACACACACACACACACACACACACACACACACACACACAGGATTACAGTTCATTAATCATCCTCTGAAGTTTTAAACATCTCTAACTATCTATTTCTCTTACACACACACTTCAGTATGTTTTCTTCCTGAATTCTGGCTTTTCCACCTCTTTTAGACTTGTAACACATTTATTTTACATTTACCTTAAACTATTTATTTATTTATTTATTTATTTATATATCTATTTATTTATTTATTTATTTATTCAGGTATAACTCTTCCTTTCTTTCTTTCTTTCTTTCTTTATCACAGATACACACATTCTCTCTCTCTCTCTCTCTCTCTCTCTCTCTCTCTCTCTCTCTCTCTCTGTCTGTCTCTCTCTCTCTCTCAGACACACAGCACCTTTACAGCTCTCAGGTCAGACTTTATTGTACCTACCTATGTACCTCCCTTTTGTTTTGAACGGATTTCGTCTCTCAACTCATCCAGTTTAACTCTTTATTAACTGCACTGTAACTGTAACAAAGGATATGGACACACCATGCGCAAATTGTGCAGAAAATGATCATGTCAGAGCCACTTTCCCTGCCTTCTTGGCCACAAAGTCAGCAATAAGATCTTTATAATCCAGTCTGTCTGTCTCTCACTCTCTCTCACTCTTTCTTTCTCTCTCATACACTTTTATTTGTCTAGTACACCTATAACTTTGTTTACACTACAGAGGCACTTTTCAATCATTTCACGCCAATAAACTTGCTGCTTACTTGTTCTAATTTCCTCGGCTAATACTGAGTCTACATGCTTCCACAAATTGTTCCTCTGCTGTCAGTACAATACATTACAATGTATTTGAGTAGGCTCTAACTTAAAAAAAAAAAAACAGATTCAGGTATTTTCCAAACTTTTCGTGTCATTCAGTCCCCTGCTTACAAGTTCTACTTTTACTTTTATTCCTTAATCTTTATCAATATATGTTAATATGTTCAACAATGTTTTCAAGCTGTCAGTTTTAAGATTTCAACTTTTCGATTTCTTCATAGTACTTTTCAACAATTCAAGTAATTTCCAGCTATTTCTTTTTAATCTATTCTCACTTGTTTCTTCAGCCATGTTAGTCATGTCACTTCTTCAAGATTTCAAATTTTCAAACTCTTCAAATATTACACTTAAATCTATAATTGTTACTCTGCCTCTTTAACATTTCTACTGCTTTAAGCCCTTGTAAAGTGATTTAGAGTTCTCAGCTTTAGTGTTAGCCTTTTTCAACACTGCTTCAGCAGATTCTTCAGCTAATTCAGCATTGTTTCAACAATTTCTTCAGCTCATTCAGCATTGCTTCAGCAATAGCGTTCAGCTGCTTTCAGCATCCATACGTATTTTCTGCAGGAAATGCTTTCTTTTTCTAGTTCATCTCTAGTCCCTGGCCAGTTACTGTACAGTTTCATCATGAATCATATTGAACAACATGTACAACAGTTTCAGTTTCAGTTTATTTGGATCCACCATCCAAACAATATCGATGATTAACAATATTCAGTGATTATTTGGCCATTGTAGGCTCATATTTGACTGTGCTTCCCTAAACTTATGTGTATGCATACCTGTAGTACTTGGACCACACTGACACATTTTAGGGTCTTACACCAAATTCTTTACAATAATTAATAATGCATAATTGATGATTGATGCTAATGTTGTCCCAGTATATTTACTAAAACATTGCTATGCATGAGTAACCTGTAAGTTTTTTATTTGCTAAAATATCTTTTACCTGAGTGAGGTAGTTCATTGGATGATGCCACCAGAAGAATGATGGCATTCCTCATGTCCCATGAATTGGCACTGCTTTTTGGACATCATGGCAAGAACAGTTTTCAAGAGCTGCGTCTTTTTGATCTTGTATATGGTAAATTTCAGTTTATGTTACCTAATGTAACTTCCTTTATCTTTCTAGCTTAAAATATTGAAATTTGGCAAAATATCTGATCTACTGAAGTAGATGCACGCTGAAGCTTACAGCTGGCCTAGCTGATAAAAAGAGGGCACAACAAATCTGAGCAGAGGCCACTGTTTGCAGTTCATGTGATTTTCCGAATTTCCAACATGCACCATTCATGTTTCTTCTGATGGTGGCTCATGAACTTTGTTATTCTGTGCTACAACTTGGTGATTTTCTTTTTTAGCTTTGTGTTATTAGGCAATTTATGATAGTCCTTCCTATACTTTGTAAAAGTGGTGGTGGTCATCAGCATGAGGGTGAGTCCATAATGACTGAATTTTGTTTTAGGGTGAACTATTCCTCTAAAGTTTATTCAGTTTTGTTCCGCAGAAATTGAGATGCTGGTATATCAGCTAACTTTAAGAAATGCGTAGTGAGTTGTTGACTTGTGGGAAATTTCATAACCTCCTGTCCCCTCTTGTAAATTTGGAAAATGTAACTGTAATACAAATTTGAAAAACAAGTATGTCCTTTTGAAAAATGTCCTCGTAAAATGTTTTGCCAGTCATCAGCTACACAAAAGAGAACTCATAAAAGGAACACAGGGGGAAATTAATGAAATATGTTCACTCAGTAGTGCTGAATAACACATCTTTTGTACTTTAAAGCTATGATCACAAAGTATACACTCCTGTAAAAATTAGCATGTCCACCCAGGTGTTATGTTTACTGTATGTTACTGTTGATTGGATCTGGAGCTGATATCAGTGACAACTGCAGAGTCATTTGACTGGGGACGTAACACTGATATGCATTTAAAAGAATGTTTTCATTGTTTTTGTCCTGCTGTAACAGCCAGGGCCAGAGTCATTTATGTTTTTTGCTGGACTTGAACTCATTAGATTGTGGAGATCAAAGGTTAAGCTTACTGTCACCTCATGTTTCTGTGGCTCATTCTTGCGAATGCAATATTTGCAAATGCAAATTTTATGTTTTAAAAGAAGTTTTATTAAACATGTTGATTGAAAAACAACTTTATATTGGGGTGTTTGTTGCTAAATTGTAGCACTTTTTTGTATTTGCTTAAATATGAATATCTGACCTGAAATATGGGTTATTAGCCTCACTTTATAACCCCTATTTTTATACTTTATATAGCACCAAATCACAACATAAGTCATTTACGTCACCTTTCCTACAGAACAGGTCTAGACCTTGTCCTTTTATTAAACAAACTAAATAGCCTTATGTTATTTATCTTATTTATGTGACGGCATTTCATTTCTGTCTCTACATTGTTCCCCCCCAAAGTAGTAAACTAGGGGAAACACTCCTTTATAATCAAAGCCCATGTGAGCAGAGGTGGGGCCACTTTGGCACCTGTATACAAATCCACTTAAATTTAGCCTGACCTAAGGCCCAGTAAAATCCCTCAAGCCCATATGGGAACACACAGGTGGAGCCTACATGGGTCTGATAGAATTGACCCACTTAGGCCCCACCTAAAACCCAGCCAGAGCTCACTTCAAGACCTTACATGGGTCTCATAAAAGTCTCCTGCTTGGGTCCCACTTGAAGCCCAGTCAGATCCCTCTTAAAGTCACACAGGTGGGGCCTAAATGGGTCTCAGGTACAGTGCCCAGTTGGGCCCTATTTAAGGTCTATTCTGATCCCACTTTGAGCCCATATGGGCAAACATATGGGACCTACATGGGTCCTGTGCAACTCACCATGTTGGGCCCCACCTGAAACCCAATCAGAACCTACTTGAAGCCCATATGGGCAAACACGGGTGGGGCCACTATGGAAACTGCGGACAAACCCACTCGAAACCCATAATGTAGCTCATTTGGGTCCCACTTAAAGCCCAGTCAGATCCCTCTAATGGGCACACAGGGCACAAACCCACTTGGCACCCATTTTGCAGCCCAAACTTAACCCTTATGGGCCCCACATGGACATGCTGGCAGGGTCTGTTCTTAGGACCCAATGAGACACAAGGGGAGACAGAGAGAGATGATGGTAATGACAGTAGCTTATAACAACATTAATGAAAGTAAAAATATTATAATTATAATACTGGCTATTGTGGTACAACATGTTGAAAGTATATATTAATATCTAATGGCATACATATGTGACAATAATCAAATGTTTATAATAAGAGTAGAAGTATGACACACACACACACACACACACACACACACACAGACGTAGACACACACATACTATGAGGGGTCAAACGTTTCACCCAACCACAATACAACGCGTCACTTGCGCCTACTTAGGACACGTCAGATCTGATCAAACCGCGTAAGCGCACGCCTTCATTTTACATAGGTTTACTATGGAGACACGAGTGTTACACACACACCCGCTACATGACGTGTAGGTGTTGTTCACTCCACTCACATGACGCGCTCACACGGCTTATCAGTATGCGTGCACAGCGCGTTACAAACGCTACACATACACTACACTTACGAGTGCGTCGCTATGCTAACTAGCTTGCTACGCTAATCAGACGTGCGTGTGTTTACACGTCATGTGAGCGCAGGGGTCAAAAGTGTCAGCTGCGAAGCAACAGCGCGTCGTGTTACCGACGTGTGACATGTAGCATCACTATGCTAACTAGCTTGCTATGCTAATCAGACGTCCGTGCGTATACACGTCATGTGAGCGCAGGGGTCAGAAGTGTCAGAGTGTGAAGCAACAGCGCGTTGTGTTACCGACGTGTGACACGTAGCATCACTATGCTAACTAGCTTGCTATGCTAATCAGACGTCCGTGCGTATACACGTCATGTGAGCGCAGGGGTCAGAAGTGTCAGAGTGTGAAGCAACAGCGCGTCGTGTTACCGACGTGTGACACGTAGCATCGCTATGCTAACTAGCTTGCTATGCTAATCAGACGTGCGTGCGTAGACGTGTCATGTGAGCGCAGGGGTCAGAAGTGTCAGCGTGTGAAGCAACAGCGCGTGTTGCTTCACGCGCTGTTACGGACACGTCCGTAACACGACGCGCTGTTGCTTCACACGCTGACACTTCTGACCCCTGCGCTCACATGACACGTCTACGCACGCACGTCTGATTAGCATAGCAAGCAACAGGGCAACAGCATAGCAAGCAACAGGGCAACAGCTTTGGTCCCTGTGCACTTCCTGTCAGTTACTGGATATATATATGGATATATATATTTTCTTTCCTTGTTCAGGCACTATTTTCAACACTTCTACAACAGATCATTTGTTAGCCTATAATAATAGGATACTTGCAGCTTTATATCAAGGGGAAGAAATTGTCTCATGAAATTGTTAAATTATTTATTATACCTACTTATACATACTATTTCCACAGCAGTTGGGGTGCTGTGTGTTGTTGCCTGTTCTTGCCACAAGGTGGAGTCTGGTTTGAGTTACCTCCCTTTTTGAAACAGACTGAATTTTCACTAAACCTGCTTTGTGGAACGGACCCCTGGTGATTTGCTGAACGATCGTGACGTCGCTACAGCTGGAAGGTCGAGCAAGGGGCTCGACCTTCAGTGTCAACAGTCACCTGGGTAACGAGCGTGACGTCATCGCTGCCGGATTGGTTGAGCGGGGGGCTCGGCCTTCATAATGCCGGCCACACGGGAGCCGCCTCCTCTCTCGTAGCCTATAAAATTACGAGATCCTGATCTCGTAATTATGAGATCAGGAAAAATTTCACTGTGGCCACTGCTTCGCTCAGAACCACATACTACACATCCACCAAGGGGGTTCAGAACTACTGTAACTACCTGCCACTCGGGTGTTGCCATCTTGACTATATCCCATATCTTTATTATAATGTGTACATATTGTAAATTATGACGGAGTATTACACTCAGCAAGGACAACAGTGCACACCGTATATATTTTGATCTATTTTATACTTCAGATTTATATTGTTTGGCATTAATTGGCGACAGAAAAGAATGAATTTCATTCTGCAGGGAAACGCGTGTCCTTACTGTGCATATTGGATCTTGAATCTATGTTTAATGAAGACCCTGTGTGCGCTCAGAGCTGTGGCACAAGTTACGCACTGAAATCTGGCGGGAGAAAAATAATAATGAGACGAAAAATAAGTAAATCTCGCTCACACGATGTGTATACGCACGCACTTCTAATAACCACACGTCTAGGCGTGTACAGGCATTGCACGTGCAATGCACGCGAAACAAGTACACGGTGATGGTTGCACAGGTAATATACACGTATCAAGTACGCGGTGAATGCAGTGTGTGCATGTTCGCTGATACGTTTCACCCCTTATACACACACACAGACACAGACACAGACACACACACACACACACACACAAACACACACAGACAGACAACCACACACACACACACACACACACACACACACACACACACACACAGACAAGCACACACGCACACACACACACAACCATGTAGTTAGGTGACAGCCCAGGCACTTCAAGATGAGTTGACTAATGAAAGCAGAATCAGCAGGTGGCATTTGACACCACAGCAGCAGCACAACCTCACACCTCACACTATCCAGGCAGTGCTGTGATAGAAGTTAACCTGCGAGACCGCGGAGCACAAAGGCTCTGGAGAAGAGGCAGAGTTACTGACATGCAGTACAGCCAAGTTACTGACATGCAGTAACAGGACATGTGAGTGAGAGAGAGAGAGAGACAGACATAGAGAGAGAGAGAATATTAATAGTAGAAGTATTTCTATTTTCTCCTGCTTCCCCAGTAGAGCAAACACACACTAAATAATAAGCAGTAAAATTACCTGTATTTTTCTCCTACTTTTCCATTATTGAGGTTTACAAGCCATTGTTGCAAAGAAAATAAAATAAATGCCATGTTAGTGTTGATATGGATGTGTGGGTTAGGGGTTAGGCAAAAGAGTTTGACCTGGAGATCTTGTATTTTTTTTAAGTTTTTGGTATCAGGCATTTATTTAAAAAGTTTTAGGAATGAGCCACGTGAGCTGGACAGCTTGGTAAATGTTATACTGTCAGGTGTATGTGACCACACACACACACACACACACACACACACACACACTTGTGTCTGTCAGAGTGAAGCTTTTGTTATGCTAATTAAGGACCGCATGCAGCTGACAGAGACACAGGGTTTATGATGTGTTGGCCCTCATCTTTTCTTACAAAATCATCATGAAGATTTGTGTGCTGCACCTTAGAATACTTCTAAAATCCAAACCGTTCCAGTAATGACAAAGTAATGTTCACCAGGGGTCGAGCTGTAATGTGTGCAAGTTTGAATCCGCTAGTATAAACGGTGTAGGAGGAAATAATTTTTGAGAGACAGAATTTGTGAAAAACATCATCTTACATTGAAAGGGCAATCGTGCACTTCCTGTTGGACTTAGGTCAGTAGTCACAGCACGTGATTTGTAGGTCTTGATGACACAAATGAGCCAGTGTTGGTTTGGTTTTTCTATGGGATTCCTACTGGTCGCAACAGGCATTTTAGTGTGTCTAGGTGGCACAAAAAATCATCAGGAGGTTTTGTACAACATCACCTGGAAGACGCCATAAAATCCAAACCATTTGAGTAATGAAAAACTTATACAGAATATTTTATAAGGAGGAGTTGATCTGTGATGTGTGCGAGTTTGAAGGCCATACGATAAACCGTATAGGAGAAGTTGATCTTTTTAGGAATTTTGAAAAAAAGCATTTTTGAGGCAAAATCTTACTTTGGGTTTAGGTCAAAGGTGCGAAATCTTACTTTGAAAGGGAAATAACTCACTTCCTGTTGGGTTTAGGTCAGAGGTGCGAGTGCATAATTTGTAGGTCCTTCGGCTGAGGTCCCTAATTGAAGATGCAGGCAGCAATTAACAGGCCATCTCACCTTCACGCAATTCGGGGGGCTGGCAAGACGCCTTCTGACGTATCAGTTCCTTTCTGTCAAAGTTAGACATCACATGCAGGAGCGACTTAGCATATCCTTGACACAGTGCTGTAATGACATATTTCACATTGTGTATCACTTCCTCTTTCCACTAGATGGAGTTGGAGAGCGCACTAATTATACATCATGTTTTTATACATCAAATATACACCACAGCATTAAACTTTCAGATAAATAAGTGTTTGATGAGACCTACTTCCTGTAGCCACAAGGTGGCGCTATGACTATCACCGTATATTGTTGTACAAATATGTTCAGGGTGGGACTAATATGAATCATGTGAAATTTGGTGGACATCGGACCATTTACTCCAAAGTTAGAGCAATTTCCTGTTTCATGGCGAGACATCAAAATTAAACCCTCTGCAGCACGCGTCTACACGTAGACACTAATGTTATATCATGTTTGTGTACATTAATTATAGATCACAGTATTGAAATTTCAGGTAAATCCAAAGTGTCTGAAAAGGAGTCCTTCCTTTTGCCACTAGGTGGTGCTATGACTATCATCGATATTGGACCACTTACCCAAACTTAGAGCAATTTCCTGTTTCATGGAAATACCTCAAAATTCAACACTCCGCAGTGGGCACGCCATTCAACATTTGACTGATCCTGTAACAACTTTTGGTCACAACGTAGTCAGGCTCACATAAACCAAGTTTGGAGCAATTCTGATTAAATCTGTAGGACAAGTTCGTTATATTACAACACGTGTGAAATGACAAAATGACCACGGAATTCAAAATGGCCGACTGGTTTGGAGCATGGCACCAAGAGGCTTTTTTGTACGTGATGGATTGTTACAGGTGCCTACCAAGTTTGATACATGCAGGTCAAACCAGCTTTGGGGGCTGCTTAATTGAAATATCCTAGGGGGCGCTGTTGAGCCATCTTGGTGCATCAAAGCAAAAAAATCACTTCAGAAAACAAGGCTTGCGACCTGTGAGGTGTATGCCACGTTTGGTGAGTTTTCAAGCATCCTTTGTCCCTTCAAAACAACATCGTGTTTGATGGTGAACAAGGCGGCGACACGGTTACAGCGTTTGATGAAAACCCCAAAGCTTCATTTTTAAGTATCATCAAGGTCTAAGGACTTAGACCAGCAAGTTTGAGGTGGGTCTGATTAACCTGCGAGAAGAGGGACATCAAAGAATGTATAAAGTAACTTTCTGTTGCCAGTAGGTGGCGCTATGGCGTTGATTCAAAATTCCTCTGTAGATGTGTTCAGGGCTGGACTGTCATCATATGTGTGAAGTTTTGGCAAGATATTCCCTTGTGGAGTCAAGTTACAGTAACGTTTATCATCCGGCAAAACATCAAAGATCGCCACCAGGCCGTGGCCACGCCCTTTGCCGAAAACTCACAGTTTCCACAATAATGCATCATCAACGTCTTATGACTTTTTTAACCAAGTTTGAGATGGATCTGTTCAAGTCTGTAGGAGATGTACATTAAAGTCTAACATGACATTTCCTGTTGCCAGTAGGGGGCGCTATATTTATCTCTAATTATTGATATGTAGATGTGTTCAGGATGGGACTGGCAACAATCCTGTGAAGTTTGGGCAAGATTGGACCATGTATGCTGGATATATAAAGTACTTCCTCTTTAGTGGTGAGACCCCTAACTTTGACGCCATCCCATGGTCACACGCATTGACGAAATTGATAACTTTTCATCTTGAAGGTCTTGGGATGGGACAGACAAAGGTTTGAAGTTGACTAGATGAAATCTCTCGGACTAGTTCATTCATTTATGAACCCCGGAAATGGCCAAAAATGCATTAAAATTGCACAGTAAATTCAAAATAGCTGACTTCCTGTTGGGTTTAGAGCATGCCTCCAAGAGGCTTTTTTGTACGTCTCAGAGGTTTACATAAGCCTGCCAAGTTTCATACATGTAGGTTAAACTAGCTTCAGGGGCTGTTTCCTCAAACATTTGTAGGGGGCGCTACTGAGCCATTTTTTGGAACCCGCGCACGAGACACTTAAAATATCAAATTTTTCACCAGTTCTGAGATGTGTGCAAAGTTTCATGAGTTTTCGGGTATGTTAAGGCCCCCAAAAAGGCAATTCATTTGGAGGAATAATAATAATAATAATAATAATAATAAAATATCCTTGCATTTCAATAGGGTCCTCGCTTCGCTAGGTGCTCGGGCCCTAATAATACTAGTAATAAAAAATCCTTGCATTTCAATCGTGTCCTCGCACCGCTAGGTGCTCGGCCGAGGTCCCTAATTAAAGCTGCAAGCAGCTGTTATCGGCCCCTTGCTCTCCTGCGCCACCGCGGGGGACCAGCAGCACGCATCACTGAAGCGGTTATGTGAAAACTCAGAGTAAGTTAATCCCGATGTGGTGTGATGTTTCATCTTCCTACTCCAAAAAAAACCCTATGGGAAGGGTTTTTTGAAAATTTCATGGGGGTGCTATGGAGCCATTTTGTCCCCCCATGGACGACGCCCCTATCAAATGTAAGAGCTCACCATTCTTGACCTGTGTATCAATTTCATGAGGATATGAGGTCGCTGAAGCCATCAAAAAGTGAAATGTATTTGGTGGCGAGGGTGGTAGCTCTGCTACACATTCTAAGTTTGCAAAGCTTTTACATTTTCAGCTTTTGTCGTAGCGGGCGGTATTGGTGTACTGGAATGCAATTTATTTAAAAGTGTTCCTAATATTTTGCTCCCCTCAATTAGAGAAAATTAGGAGGCAACCCCAGTACACCACCACCATTCACTATGACCTCAATAATAAACAAAGTAGAATCACCACTTTCTAGACAATGTCAACAATAACCGAAAATTTATAAGCTTCAAGGAACAAATCATGGTATAGTCGTTCTACTGGATTGCATTAGATTACACAGGTGTACACAAAGTGGCCAGTGACTGTATGTTATGTACCGTATGTTATGTACCGTATGTACCATATGTACCGTATATCCTCAAATAGTAGCCGGGGCTGCTATTAACAAAAAATTAGTTTGGGACCAGGCTACAAATAGGGGCAGGCTACTATTTAAAGGAGGCTTTTAATAAAAGAAAAAAAAATCTCAGCCAAATTTGAAAATACTGTATTTTTTTTTTTTTTTTTTTTTGAAGCAGCAGAAAAATTTATGTAAACTTTTCTTTACAATAAAAATGTATATTTTCTATATAGTATTAAAAAATAAAGTACTGAATTATTTACAGTAGCATACTTTAACAGTAAAAATAGTTTTTTGGTGTTTTTGTAAATCACTACTATTTACTGTTTACTACAGCACAGTGTACTAGTTGTCCTGCCTTAAAACAGTGAATCATCTCATCCTCTGTGCCATCTGCAGCCACCGTGATGCCACACACCTTACAAGACAACATGCCACAAATTAATTTTAAAACTAGGCTACATTCATAATTGTGACTTTTTATCTCACAATTTTGATTAGGAATGGCGATATTTTTCCCATTACTGGCGAAAATGGGCTTCCATAGATAAAGATGGTATTGTAAAAATATCAGTGCCAGAGGCGGTCCTGGCTAGTTTTACGCCCTGGGAGAACCATCCCTCGGCGCCCCCTGCCCCACCCCCCACGGTACGATACCAGTGAAAGTATCACGGTGTTCTGAGTAGTATCACAATACCACGTCAAGAATGAGGCAGATGTGCCTTTTGTCATTTATATAAAGATAAATCACTTTTCTATAATACACCACTGATATTTCAAAGGAATAAATTACTTATTGACTTATACTTACAAAACAGCATCAATAAGTGATTAACATAGGGGGGATCAAAAGAAAATAAAAAAATAAAATAAAAATCAAGCAGCCACCCTCCTCTCCTGACAAGTAAAGAACAGTCTCTCCATAAGTAAAGAACAGTCCCTAAAGTGCAGTGAGGTTTGTGGGCTGTTACCTAGGGTGACCAAATTTTGATTTCCAAAAAAGAGGACACTCGGCCGGCCACCACATAGCCTACTTAAATGATACTCGCAGTTTACTCAAATTTTAATATATTCAAAATGTATATGTATGGATGGAAAATTCAGTTATATTACAAAATAATATCTCTCAAAGACAGAAATTCAGATAGGCCCGGCCCGACTTGTTATAGCTATATAAAATTTATTCTGGCTGGGGTCAGATTCAGTCAGCTTTCAGTAAAAATGTAGTGTCAAAATAAATAAAATCCTATTGTTTGTCCTGTTTAGTGCTTGGGCACTGTTATTTATGCGAAAACACCTGAACATAACACACACAGACACACACTGGCTGTTTGTTCCTACCTCTCCCCACGCTGGAAGTCTTGGACCTCCAGCTGCCTGCCTCCGCCTTGATTAAATGCTGAAAATCAAATTGCTGAAAATCAATTTTCATAAGGAGATGATGCCATTGAAGCCATCAAAGAGCCAAACATACATTGGCATAGAGAAAAGCTTTTAATAACTTTTGACCAGTAATTAAAAGCCCTGCCACTCTTGCTCCTCACGGACGACTTCGTCATTGCTCGGGCCCTAAAATAAACAGCGCGATTTTAATAGGGTCCTCACGGATGACTTCATTGTCGCTCGGGCCCTAAAAAATTAAAGCCACAAGCAGCTGTGATCAGGCCCTTGCTACCCGATGCAACTGCGGGGCCTGAGGCTACGAGCATAACAAGATGTGGCCAGGTGCGTTCAGGGGTGGACACTTATCACACATGTCAAATTTCGAGGAAATCGGACATTGCATTAAGGATTTATACCAAGTTGATGTTCCATGGCGAAAGGATGAACAGTCGCCACCGCCGCAGCGGCAGCCTGCAACATGACAGGATACATGTGTCACTGTGGAGATTCATCCACTTGATCGTCATGTGGCCACAAAATGTGGTTGGTGTTAGTCAGTGTAAAAGATGGCATTTCCTGTTTCCACAGGGGACATCATGAGTGAGATTGCCTATGAGCATATGGAGGCGTTGAGGGTGGGGCTGTTATCATGTCCAGAAATTTTGAAGCAGTTTGGATGAATTATGTGGGAGAGAGAGCTGCTTGAATGCATGCCGATGGATCAAAAATGGCAGCGCCATAGCAGCCATGCCCTTTGACCTACAGACATGCAGAGCACAACTTTTGATCAGCATGGTGTCTGGATGATCTGTAAAAAATCTGAAGTCAATTGGATGATATCTCTAGGATTAGGTCATGACAATACAACATGTGGAAATCACGCCAAAATAACAAATCAAAATCAAAATAGCCAACCTGCTGTTTGGAGTAGAGAATTGGTGCCAAAGACTTTTTTGTGCATCTGGGCAACTTACACATATGTACACATTTTCACCTTCCTACTCCAAAAAACCTCTATGGGGAGGTTTTTTTTGAAAATTTCAAGGGGGCGCTATAGAAGTATTTTGGCATGGGACTGGACCTTTATGAAAAGTTTGGGTAAATTTCTCATATGGAAATGTTGCATGAGCTGAGGCTTGAACTCACAGGGCTCTAGTTTCGCAGACCGGGCAAGGCGGGGGCGCACCACTAGTCCTGGGAAACGCGTCTGCTTGCATATGTGTTCCCCAGGCCCCGCGGGCTTGGACCCCTGACAATGATAATAATAATAATAATAACAATAATAAAAATCCGAACGATAACAATAGGTTTCCCAGCACTGCTTGTCCTGGGAAATGTGTCTGCTTGCATACGCGTTCCCCAGGCCCCGCTGGCTTGGACCCCTAATTATGGCTGTTGTGGTATGTTGTAAAAAGGAGAGGAGGAAGGCATGTCCGTAGGCAGAGAGAGAAGAGGGAAAACAAGAGTCTCGAGAGTAGGGACTTTGAATACTTTCTTCCAGAAGATGTAGGAACATAGGGTGACTTATAAGACCGGAGGTAGCAGCACACAGGTCGACTACATCTTGTGTAGATGATGTAACCTGAAGGAGATCAGTGACTGCAAAGTCATGGCAGGTGAGTGTGGCCAGAGATCATAGGATGGTGGTGTGTAGTATGACTCTGGTGGTGAAGAAGATGAAGAGGACAAAGGCAGAGCAGAGGACAAAGTGGTGGAAGCTTAAAAAGTAAGAGGGTTGTGTGGTTTTCAGGGAGGAGTTGAGATAGGCTCTGGGTGGCCAGAAGGTGCTCCCAAATGACTGGACAACCACAACTAATGTTGTCAGAGAGGCAGGTAGGTGAGTACTTGGTGTGTCATCTGAAAGGAAAGGAGATTTCAGAGTTTATACAGAGAAAGAGGTTAGCTAAGAAGAAGTGGAACACTGAGAGGACCGTAGAGAGTAGACAGGAGTAGAGGGAGATTTAAGCGTAAGGTGAAGGTAGAGGTGGCAAAGGCCAAACAACTCATATGCCAACTCATATGAACAGCAAGGGCTAAACCAAGATGGCCGCGCACACGTCCTCGCGTTGTTTACTCTCTGGCTCAGTGTCTTTTGATGGTGTTTTAACGAACTTTTACTAACTTTCACCAAGTGTGATATTTCTAATTCTTATTTTAATTGTTTCTAACTGGACTCATCTCCATGTGAACACTAAATCGAGCTAATCTGTGAGGAAATTAATCATCAACAAAGTACTGCCTGCCTACCGGCTTCTTACCTTCTTGGTCCACCTGTGAAGCCCTGCTGAGTTTACGCTGCTGTCGTGCTGGAAATCCCTACTAGCACTGTACTGGATGCAGATACCTACTCCAGGGTGTCCATCTGTTGCTGCTCGCTCCTGTCTTCCTTTTGGATCCTTCACCTGTGTCCACTCTCCGCTGGATGCCGAAGCTAAAGCCGTTGATTGGCCTGTTAGCTGCCGGGTCCTGTAGCTACACCGGGATCCGTCTTCCAACACCCCGGATTGCTGGCTGTTAGCTGGTGTGTTAGCCACTAGCGGTTGCCCGGAGAGTTGGCATCTGGTGACTCGCTGGTAAGCTAGCTGCTGACTGTCAGCCGCTGATAGCCCGCGTCGTGGGAGAGCACAGCGGTCCTGCTGCAGACCACTCTACTCAGCGTACCCATGCAGGTGATTCCACAGGTGACTCTGCATCTCACCTCTCTGCCTTCCACTCCTAACACTACTAGCATCTTTAACTGCATGACTATCATGCATAACAATGAAATTATTACTTGCACTGTCCCTATTTCTCGTTCTCTGGTCCCATGGAACTGTAATCCATCGTAATGTACCCGCTAAGGGGCCCCGCCCACCTCCTTCCTAAGGCAATGACTATTACCTGGTCCTCTGCTCCTGCTGAGCTGACTGAATATGTGTCAGTGTCCTCTTGTGGGCCAGTTTTAAATGATCTTAAATTGCTTCGTTCAATGTGTAATCTTGTCTTGAAAAACTATTTTTTTCTCACAGAAGCATCATTTATTGACCTTGCCATGTCAAATAAGGGTGACTCTGTATCATTTCGTGATCTTAAGAGAAAATATTTCATTCTGCTTTTGCTACTTCTGTCTGGCAATGTTCAGCCTAACCCAGGCCCCACTCTGAATTGTATTGCTACCCCTGATGACTTCAGTGCCAGATGTGGCCTTGGCATTCTCCATCTAAACATACAAAGTTTGCTCCCAAAACTAGACTTTGTAAAAATTTGGATTCAGTCAACTGACACTGACATTCTTGTCCTGTCTGAAACCTGGCTGACAAAATCAATTTCAGACAATGACATTTTAATAAAAGGCTATTGTGTCTTCTGCTGTGATCGTCCCAGGAAAGGCGGGGGTATAGCCATTTATGTTAAAAATAGGTACCACGTGTCTATCCTATCCTCTGTGTCCTTGAGCAAGCAATTCGAGCTTCTTGCCCTAAAACTTGATTTTGCACGGGATCAGTCTATAACAGTTATGGGTTGCTATAGACCACCTTCAGCATGTAATGAAGCCCTTTCGTCACTGTCAGATATTATTTCCAGGTTTAACATGAGTGAACTTGTTTTGGTTGGAGATCTAAACCTTGATTGGCTGACATCCGCATCAAATGGCTTGAAATCTGTTTGTGACTCATTTAATCTTGCCCAGCTAATTCATAGTCCAACCCGCCCTAATGCAAAACAGCCCACCAGATCATCATTAATTGATTTAATCATAACTAATGTTCCCCACAAGTACACTGGAGTAGGTATTTTTGCGAATGATTTAAGTGACCACTGTGCTATTGCTACTGTGAGAAATGCCAAGCTCCCAAAAACTAAGCCACAGCTTCTGCTGAAAAGGGATTTTAAACACTTTTATGAGCAAGCTTTTTACCATGATTTGTCAGTTTTTGATTGGAGCAGAGTTTCGCTCTTTGATGACGTTGAACTTGCTTGGAAATATTTCTATGATGAATTTCTGAGATTAATTGATAAACATGCACCCCTAAGTAAATTTCGTGTTAAGGGACGAAATAACCCCTGGTTCTGTCCAGAAATTAGTCATTTACTTAAGACAAGAGATACTGCCTGGGCCAAGGCAAGAAAAACTAAAAATGAGGCCGACTGGCTCTCCTTCAGGCAGCTTCGCAATAAATGTACATCCTTTATTAAGAAGGCCAAGTCAGAGTTTTACCTTTCTGAAACAACCAAAAACCTAAACGACCCCAAGAAATTTTGGAAAGTTGTGAAGAGTTCTGGTCTTGGATCATCAACTGAACTCCCAAATTTTTTGATGAAAGGTTCATGTACTCTGACTAAAAAATCTGACATGTTGAACTGGTTTAACGAACACTTTATTTCTGCTGCAACTTTTTTACCTCTGCTTGATTATGGTGATGTTTTGTACATGACAGCTTCAGCTAAATGTCTACAGTCCTTGAACACCATCTATCACTGTGCGCTGAGATTTGTCACTGGCTGTAGCAGACTCACCCATCACTGTGATCTCTATGCCAAGTCTGGATGGCCATCTCTGAGTGTCCGCCGCCACATACACTGGTTGACTTTCATTTATAAAGCTCTTCTTGGCCTAGTTCCAACGTACTTGTGTATACTTCTGCAAAGAACTAAAAGCCATTACGCCTTACGCTCTGGTGATATCATTCACCTGATTTCCCCTGTTCAGTCCTGACACGGGGGACAAAGAGCTTTCAGATTTGCTGCCCCATCAGCGTGGAATACCCTCCAGTCTGATTTAAAAATGTCGGAGCTTATTCCATTGGAGAACTTTCGCTCTCCCTTGACTGACAGACTTTGCGAGACCTTGGAACAGTGCTTATGTTTTTAAAATTGTTATTGTGACTTCCACTGCTGCACTTTAAATGTCAACCTTTGACCTTAGGCAATAAACAATATGATAGAGCAGCCAATAACTGTCTGTTATTTATTGTGACGTGGGCTGCTGACCTCTTGGCCAGGTCCCCCTTGTAAAAGAGATCTCGATCTCAATGGGTCTTTTACCTGGTTAAATAAAGGTTAAATAAAAAAATAAAATAAAACAAGGTGTACAGCGACCTGTATGATAGGTTGGACAGTAAGGAGGGAGAGGCTGATTCATACAGGTGATGGGAATGTATTGACAGGTGCCACAAGTGTGATGGGAAGATGGTACTTTAAAGAGTTGATGAATGAGAAAAATGAGAGAGAACAAAGAGTAGAAGAGGTGACCATTGTGGAGCAGGAAGTAGCAAAGATTAATAAGGATAAAGTGAGGAGGGTATTGAAAAGGATGAAGAGTGGTCCTGATTATATACCTGTGGAGGTATCGGAGTGTAGGAGAGGTGGCAGTAGAGTTTTTGACTAGGTTTTTCAACAAGGTCCGAGTTAGAGGATGCCTGAGGAATGGAGGAGAAGTGTGCTGGTGCCAAGTTTTTAAGAACAAGGGAGACATGCAGAGATGTGGCAACTACAGAGGAAAAAAGTTGATGAGCCATACAATGAAGCCATGGGAAAGAGAAGTGGAAGCTAGACTAAGATCAGAAGTGAGCATCTGTGAGCAGCGGTGTGGTGTCATGCCAAGAAGAAGTACTACAGATTCAGTATTTGCTTTGAGGATGCTGATGGAGAAGTACAGAGAAGGTCAGAGGGAACTACATTGTGTCTAGAGAAAGGAAATGACAGGGTGCCGAGAGAGGAGCTGAGAGGAAGTCTGGAGTGGCAGAGAAGTATCTTAGAGTGGTGCAGGACATGTATGAGAGCTGTCGGACAGTGGTGAGGTGTGCTGTAGGTGTGACAGAGATTAAGGTGGAAGTGGGGCTGCATCAAGGATCAGCTCTGAGCCCCGTCTTGTTTTCTATGGTGATGGACAGGTTGACAGATGAGGTTAGACAGGAATCTCCATGGACTATGATGTTTACAGATGAAATTGTGATCTGCAGTGAGAGCAGGGAGCAGGTGGAGGAAAACCTAGAGAGGTGGAGGTATGCCCTGGAAAGGAGAGGCATGAAGGTTAGTCGTAGCAAGACAGAATACATGGACCCAAATGGAATGGTGAGGTTACAGGGAGTAGAAACAAAGAAAGTGGAGGATCGTAAGTACTGAGGGTCAACAGTCCAGAGCAATAGAGAGAGTGGAAAAGAGGTGAAGAGATGTGTGCAAGCAGGTTGGAATGGGTGGAGAAAAGTGTCAGGAGAGATGTGTGATGGAAGGGTCCCAGCAAGATTAAAAGGAAAAGTGTACAAGACAGTGGTGAGACCAGTGATGTTGTTTGGTGACAGTGACAGTGACAGTGACACTGAGGAAAAGACAGGAGACAGAGCTGGGGGTAGCAGATGAAGATGTTGAGGTTCTCTTAAGGAGTGATGAGGATGGATAGGATGAGGAATGGGTACATCAGAGGGACAGCTCATGTTAGATGTTTTAGAGATAAAGTGAGAGAGGCCAGACTGAGATGTTTTGGAGATGTTCAGAGGAGGGATAGTGAATATATCAGTAGAAGGATATTGAGGTTGGAATTGCCAGGCAAGAGGCCTAGAGGATGACCAAAGAGGACATGAAGTCAGTTTGTGTGAGAGAGGAGGATGCAGAAGAAAAGGTTAGATGTAGGCAGATGATTCGCTGTGGTGACCCGTAAAGGGAACAGCCGAAAGAAGACAAACCTTTATACAAACACACTTGACTTCCATGCCAAATATCAACCTTGTAGGGTGAAAACTGAGAATGCTAAAGGGTAGAAACATTTTTGTGGACCCACTAACTGACAGACTGTCACAGCAAATAGTAGATGCAACTTGAGTGCCTCATCAGAAAGTGGCGGAACTGAGTAGCAAGTAACTGTATTTAGCTGGACAGAAACCTGATCTGCCAGTACTCTGAACCACTGAAAAGGTGTCCAACTTGCATTGAAAACAGTACAAGTAAACACAAAGCAAAATATGAGCTGCTTAACATAGCTTAAGGGACTGAGACACAAACAATCTGAGCAGGAGGGACAGACAGAAAATGAAACAAAGATGCAGACAACACAGGACAAAGTGATAGAGAGCAGAGAGACAGAGAAAGATGTCATCCTATTAGAGTTTGGTTCTCCGTTGAAAGTGGGTCACAAAGAGCCGGAGGTTAAAACTGTGACAACAGTATTTTGCTTGTTTCTGTAAGACCTGTGCTTTTTTAGCAGAGAAAGCTATTTGGCCAAATTGATTTCTGAGGAGGAAGTGAGAGCGGCAGAGTCAAACTGAAAGACAGTGGGGCACGGAAAAGGAAAGTGGTGCAGAGAGAAAGCATCAGAGTAAATAGCATAATAGCACAAGAGAGAGAGGGAGAGAGGATTGCAGACATTATGCAAATGAAATAGTTTCAGTTTGTGAAATAAATTGAATGAATTATGCTTTGCCTAACCCCTGGGCACTCTGTTACATTCTCCCATTTTTCTCTCTGGAATTATTAAGTATGTTTATATAACTTTTCCTTTGTGCAGGTGCAGGTCAAATAAGCCTGCCAAAGCAACTTTTCAACACATAAAAATTTAGCTTTCTTTAACTTTCTGTTATTGCAGAAAGTAATCATATGCAATAAAGAAAATAGTCCGTAAGGTAGCATGCTTTAAATTAAAAGCCTTTTTTCTATAGAATGCTCATTACCTGTGAAATAAGTGAACAGAGAGATGGGGATCAATACTGTGCATCAGTAGTATAGGTGCTGCACAAGCTGCAGGAAGCTTCTTGGGAAATGAAAACAACTTTTGAGGAAGCAATGACAACAAAGTGATACTTAAAGGACAGCTGTATGAGGACATTCTTATTTTACTTGGTGGTCAAAGGTCAGGGTCTAATATAAAAGAACAACCTTCCAGCTGAAAGGAGTTGTGTGCTATGATTGAACTACTCAACATTTACAGTATGCTGGGGTACCCACATACTGCAGTGTTCATTTTGTTAAAAACTGACAAAAAGTCTTTTTCCATGATGAAGATGGAGCATTGATGAGTTAAAATGGGGAGGATAATAAAAGCTATGAGGAAATCTGTTTCATGCTTGTTGACGAGACAGGCAGGGTATTCTAACAAATTTTCCGTACGTGTTCCTACAAAAAACAATGCACCTAAATGTGTCCTGAGCACTTGTAAAGAGGCAGGTTGGGGATGTAGATGGGTCACAAACCAGACTTTTGCCTGGTACTTTCCCCTAGAGTCACACGTTCAGATCTGTGTGAACTTTAAGTGAATTTGAGTCATTTTAAGGCATGTCCTTACCATGTTTCTTTTCCTTGACCTAACCACAATAACTGTTATTGCCCAAATCTAACATCCATAACTCTATGTTAATTACCTTAATGTACATTAAGGACACAATGTCATTCGTGGGGCACAAATTTACAGGATATCACACAAACTGTTGTATGAGAATACATTGAGACAGGGCAAATTGTCAGCAGAGGACTATTAACATGCACTAGCTGTAACTAGCTGTAAAGTCCAGTAAATAGATGGCACCAGATGTTTTACAAGCTTGCAAACACAGTCACCGGAGAAGCGTCAGCTGTTGCTGCAAGTTGTGAGTTGTAATTTAGCAGTCAATAAGCAGTTGTGTGTGTCTGAATGTGGATGGTGAAGCTGCTGAATAGATTTGCGGGTTTTGTTAGTTGCAGCGATGGCTGTTAGCAGCTAGTTCCACTTGTTAGCCGGTTAATGGCAGTGGAGCGAGCAGCCACACGCCGCAGGCCTGTCTTCATGTGTGTTGATCCCAGCAGGACTCAGTTTCAGACTGTCTTGAGAAGGTTTATGGGTTGATAATGTGTGACAGGCAGGTAGGAGGCTCAGTTATCTGTGAGTGTAGCTGTGCTTTAAGTAAACAGTCTGATCAGTTTTCTCTGACAGCTGAAAGTTTTGTCCGCCCCTATCAGGTGCAAGAGCTTGCGATTCTTGACCTGTGTATAGATTTTCATGAGGATATGAGGTCGCTGAAGCCATCGAAAAGCCAAACGTATTTGGTGGCGAGCAAGGCGCCATAGTTGTCACGCCCCTTGACATAAAGAAAAGCTTCAGCATGGTCTCTGGATGATCTGTAAAAAACTTTGAAGTCGATTGGTTGAAATCCCTAGGACGAGTTTGTTAAAATACAACATGTGGAAATCACGCCAAAATGACAAATCAAAATCAAAATGGCTGACTTCCTGTTTGGAGTAGACCATTGGTGCCAGAGACTTTTTTGTGCATCTGGGCAACTTACACATATGTACCAATTTTCATCTTCCTACTCCCAAAAAAAAAAAAAATCCTATGTGGAGGGGTTTTTGAAAATTCAGAGAGGCATTTTGTCCCCCCCCCCCCCCATGGGCGACACCCCTATCAGATGCAAGAGCTCACCATTCTTGACCTGTCTATGAATTTGCATAAGGACATAAGGTCGCTGAAGCCATCAAAAAGCAAAACGTATTGAGTGGCGAGGGATCGATAGTTGCCACACCACCACACAGACGCCATTAGATGTAGCTTCAAAGCATTCATAAGGTAGCTTCACCAACTTGTTCTGCATGCATTAGAAGTGGAATGAAGTTGATGGGGTCAAGTTTGTGGGATCAGTACATGTTATAGTAAAAACTGGTCACTTCCTGTTTCCACCAGGGGGCGCTATGAGTAAGGTGAGATATTAACATATTGGGGAATTCAAGGCGGAGCCATCATCATGTCCAGCAGGTTTGAAGCTGCTACGATCAAGTATGTGGGCGTGAGAGCCGTTAGAAATTGAATGGCGAGAAACTGAAACGTTGGCAAAGTTTGTCACGCCCTAGCAGCCACGCCCTTTGACCTACAGACATGCAGAGCACAATTTTATTTATTTTTTTCCCTACTAACTTTCCTACTTCCTACTAACCCCAACCTCCAAGCAACTGCAGCGCCAGGCCCCCGTAATGGTCCCGACCTGGGTCACACCGCCAGCAGCAAATCGACCCCCGGCAGAAGGACGAGACGCGCCACCAGGGAGCACGGACGACGAGCCCCACCCAGCCCCCCAGAACCCCGATGCGCAGGAGCACAGGCCAACCCGCAACCCCGCCAGTACCCCCCTCAGACCGCCACAGACCCAGAGCCGGACCCCCAGCCCATCCGACCTGCCCCCCACACCAGCCGCACACCAATGGGCAGGCCTACACTGCGCAGCACCAGAACACCCCCCGCGGGCAGCACCCAGCCCCCACGCCAGGCCCCCCAGCCCGGGGGAGGACCCCGGGCTCGCCCAAGGCCGGGAGAGAGGGGCAGGGAGGGACAGGTAGAGGGGGGAGGGAGGAGGGATAGTTTGGATGAAATATTTATGCCAAGATATCTTATGTTGCTCACAGGGAGAGAAAATTTTTGGTCTGCAGGATTCCAAGAGTTCTCCATTATTGGCAGTATTGTCGATTTGGACCAGTTGATGGAGTAGTCCAAAAGTTTAGAAAAATTTGTTATGAGATTAAATACTTCATGTAAAGACAATTTCGGTTCCTGTAGATAAAGTAAAATGTCATCGGCATATAGATTAATTTTATGCTCTGAATTGGCGGAATGGATACCTATGATCTTGCTGTTCTGACGGACTGCCATAGCCAATGGTTCGATGAACCATTATTACTTGAGTGTCTGCCATTAATGAAGCCCGTTTGATCATTTTGAATTATTGATGCGATTATTTTCTCCAGTCTAGAAGCAAGTGCCCTTGAGATAATTTTGATATCACTGTTGATTAGTGATAGAGGACGGTAACTAGAAGGAAGTGTGGGGTCTTTGTCTGGCTTTAGTAATAATTTGATTGCTGCTGTATTCATGTGAGGTCTTATACCTCCGTTCTTTTTGATCTCTGTCACTGTCCTGATGAAAAGTGGTGCTAATATTGTCCAGAGATGTTTTATAAATTCAGCAGGAAAGCCGTCTGGACCTGGAGCCTTACCTGTTGGCATTTTGTGTAATGCGCTCTGCAGGTCATTAATAGTCAGGGGGGCATCTAAAATATTTCTGTGTTCCGTGGATAATTGAGGTAAATTTAGGTTGTCGAGAAAAGCCTGAATATCTTCTGGGTTTGGATTGTTTACTGTTGAATATAAGTTATGGTAGAAAGAATAGAAAATCTGATTGATCTCCTGAGGGGATTGTGTGTAATTTCCGGACGGCTCAGAGATTTTTCTTTATTACGTTGGAGCTGATTAGCCAAAATTTTTCCTGATTTTTTACTGTGTTCAAAGTTATTATATCTTAGTTGCTGTATAATAAATTCAGTTTTCTTTGATAGAATATTGTCCAATTGTGATTTTGTACACTGTAATTGGGTCCATACCTGATCACTTGGATTGTTTGTATATTCCTGTGTTAGTTGTTTAATTTTTTCCTCAGTGTTTTTTTCCACTTGCAATTCCTGTTTCTTCTTGTAGGAGGAGTATGATTTAATTTTTCCTCTGATTACTACCTTTCCAGCCTCCCATATTAAAAGATGGAGATAAATTTGGAGAGTCATTATCTTCAAGAAAGTTTGCCCACTCCCGTCTCACCATTTTATCAAAGTCTGGGTCTTTAAGTAAAGAGATATTAAAGTGCCATGTTGGGGACCGTTTATGGATGGTTTCTATTTGCAGATTGAGTGATATTGGTGCATGGTCGCTGGTAATGATCGGGTGTATTTTTGTGGTAATTTTTTGTGAGATGGAGTAATTTAAGAGAAAAAGGGTCAATTCTTGAAAATGAGCGATGCACAGGAGAGAAGAAAGTATATTCCCTCTTTGATGGGTATTTGAGTCTCCAGCCATCGCCAAGCCCAAAATCATCCATATATTCCTGTATTACCTTAGCTGATTGTGATTGCTTTGTGTGTACTGAGTTACTAGATCGGTCTAATGAAGCATTTAGGACTGTGTTAAAGTCTCCTCCAATTATAGTTGTCGAGCTGTCTGATAGGTTAGATAGTAGAGAGAAGACTGTGTGAAAGAAGGCTGGATCATCATGATTAGGGGCACACAGATTAACAATTGTATATAATTTGTTAAAGATTGTTGCCTGAATAATGATGTAGTGGCCTTCTGGATCTGTTACCGTGCTGTTTAAAGTGAATGGTAGTCTCTTGTGGACCATGATAGAGACACCTCTTTGTCTGTTGTTATAGCAGGATGAAAAAATTTGATTAAAATTTGGATCTTTAAGAGATTTTTCTTCTGACTTTAGCAAGTGGGTTTCTTGTAGGAGGAAAATATTTGTTTTCAATTTTGTGACAAAGTCCATCACTTTAATTTTTTTCACCTGTGAGCGGATGCCATGTACATTCAAGGAAACCAAGTTTAGGTGTGACATTGACAAAGTGGGGGTTTTATCATACTGTGTGTGGGTATGGCAAATAATCTGTGTGTTTCTATGTGAGTTTCTATCTGCGTGGATTTTGCATGAGTAGATGTAATTGTTAAGTGTATGTATTACAGACAACCGATGTGTCATGGTGAAGCATTGCAGAGTTATGGAGCAGAGCATTGAGCCTTGTATTCCTTTAGCCCTTAGCAGTAATGATTTTATGAGCTTCTTTAATGACAAAATTCTAACTATTGGAGGCAAAATTCATGACCTCCTGTCCTCAGATAGTACCTATCTAACCTCAAACACAGCTGTAACACCTAATATTTATTTAGATAGCTTCTCCCCAATTTCTCTTCAAGAATTGACCGCAGTGATTTCTTCATCTAAATCATCAACGTGTCTCTTAGACCCCATCCCAACTAAGCTACTCAAGGAGGTCTTACCTTTAGTTAACACCCATATATTAGATATGATCAATATATCCTTATTAACAGGCTATGTACCACAGTCTTTTAAGGTAGCTGTAATTAAACCTCTACTAAAAAAGCCCACCCTGGATCCAGAGGTGTTAGCCAAATATGGACCAATATTTAATCTTCCCTTTCTTTCAAAGATCCTTGAGAAAATAGTCGCAGACCAGCTGTGTGATTTTCTCCATGATAATAATTTATTTGAGGAATTACAGTCAGGATTTAGAGTGCATCATAGCACTGAGACAGCACTAGTTAAAATTACAAATGACCTTCTGATTGCTTCAGACAAAGGACTCGTCTCTGTACTTGTTTTATTAGATCTTAGTGCAGCGTTTGACACTGTTGACCGTGAAATTCTGCTACAGAGACTGGAACACTTAATTGGCCTAAAAGGTTCTGCACTAAGCTGGTTTAAATCTTATTTATCTGATTGTTTTCAATTTGTTGACGTTCATAATGAATCATCCGTACATACTAAAGTTTGTTTTGGAGTTCCGCAACATTCTGTGCTTGGACCAATCCTATTTATTCTATATATGCTTCCTTTAGGCAACATCATTAGAAATCACTCTATAAATTTCCATTGTTATGCGGATGATACACAGCTGTATTATCGATGAAGCCAGAAGAAAGTAATCAATTAACAAAACTTCATAATTGCCTTAAAGACATAAAACCTGGATGAGCACCAGTTTCCTGATGTTAAATTCAGACAAAATTGAAGTTATTGTTCTTGGCCCCAAACAACTCAGAGACTCTTTATCTGATGACATAGTTTCTCTCGATGGCATTGCTCTGGCCCCTACCACTACTGTAAGAAACCTCGGAGTAACATTTGATCAAGATTTGTCTTTTAATTCTCATTTAAAACAAACCTCACGGACTGCATTTTTTCATCTGCGTAATATTGCAAAAATTAGGCCTATCCTGACCCGAAAAGATGCAGAAAAATTGGTCCACGCTTTTGTTACCTCAAGGCTGGATTACTGTAACTCTCTATTATCAGGTAGCTCTAGTAAGTCCTTAAAAACTCTCCAGCTAATTCAGAATGCAGCAGCACGAGTACTAACAGGAACTAAGAAACGAGATCATATTTCTCCTGTTTTAGCTTCTCTGCTCTGGCTCCCGGTAAAATCCAGAATTGAATTTAAAATCCTACTGTGTTAACATATAAAGCTCTAAATGGTCAAGCTCCGTCATATCTTCGAGAGCTCATAGTGCCATATTATCCCACCAGAACTCTGCGCTCTGAGAATGCAGGTTTACTCGTCCCTAAAGTCTCCAAAAGTAGATCAGGAGCCAGAGCCTTCAGCTATCAGGCTCCTCTCCTGTGGAATCATCTTCCTGTTACGGTGTGGGAGGCAGACACCATCTCCTCATTTAAGACTAGACTTAAGACTTTCCTCTTTGATAAAGCTTATAGTTAGGGCTGGCTCAGGCTTGCCTTGTACCAGCCCCTAGTTAGGCTGACTTAGGGCTAGTCTGCCGGAGGACCACCTATAATGCACCGGGCACCTTCTCTCTCTCTCTCTCTCTCTCTCTCTCTCTCTCTCTCTCTCTCTCTCTCTCTTTTCCTTATCTGCTGTGAGGGTCTAAAGGACAGAGGGATGTCGTACGCTGTAAAGCCCTGTGAGGCAAAAATTGTATTTGTGATATTGGGCTTTATAAATAAAATTGATTGAAATTGATTGAAATTGACCATTAGAATATATACAAGCATGTTCAACAACCAGAAGCGCCTGCATGTTGAGGTATTCACAAACCTGCATTTGAGCACAAACTTTGATCAGCACTGTCTCTGGATGATCTGTAAAAAAATTTGAAATCGATTGGATGAAATCCCTAGGATTAGGTCATGACAATACAACAAGTGGAAATCACGCCAAAATGACAAGTCAAAATCAAAATTGGTCGACTTCCTGTTTGGAGTAGACCATTGGTGCCAGAGACTTATATGTGTGTCTGGACAACATACACATGTGTACCAATTTTCATGTTCCAACTCTAAAAGAAACCCTATGTGGAGGGTTTTTTGAAAATTTCAAGGGGGCGCTATAAAGGCATTTTGTCCCCCCCATGGTCGATGTCCCTATCAGATGTAAGAACTCGCCATTCTTGACCTGTGTATCAATTTTCATGAGGAGATGAGGTTGCTGAAGCCATCAAATTGCCAAACGTATTTAGTGGCGAGGGATCGATAGTCGCCACGCCGCCACATGGACACCATTAGACGTAGCTTCCCAGCATTCATAAGGTAGCGTCACCAACTTGTTCTGCATGCATTAGATGTGAAATGAAGTTGAGGCAGTCAAGTTTGTGGGATTAGTACATGTTAAAGTAAAAACTGGTCACTTCCTGTCACCACCGGGGGGCAATATGAGTAAGGTAGGATATTAACATATCTGACCATTCGAGACAGAGTCATCATCATGTTCAGCAAGTTTGAAGCTGCTGAGATCAAGTATGTGGGCGGGAGAGCCATTCGAAATTTGATGGCAAGAAATCGAAAAGTTGCCAAAATTTCTCATGCCCTAGCGGCCACACCCCTTGACATTGACTTTTGATCAGCATGTTCTCAGGATGATCTGTACCAAATTTGAAGTCGATCGGACAAAATCCCGAGGAGGAGTTCATTCAAATTTAACTTGTGGAAATCGCCGCAAGGAAAAAAATTCAAAACAAAATGGCCGACTTCCCTGAGAGGTTTTTGAAAATTTGTAGGGGGCGCTATTTCGGCATTTTGCGTCGACCATGTGCAACCACCCAAAAATATCGAATTTCGGATGAGGCCGGATGAATGTGGAAAGTTAGAAGCATTTTGAAATTTGGGAAAGGGGCAAAATTGGGGCACAAAGTCGGGTAAAGAATAATAATAATAATTAAAGCTGCAAGCAACAATGAACGGGCCCTCGCACCTTCACGCAACTCGAGGGGGCTGGCATGATGCCTTCTGGCATGTCAGTTCATTTCTGTCAGAGTTAGACATTGCATACAGGAGTGACTTGGCATATCCTTGATACAGTGCTGGAACGACATATTTCACATTGTGTATCACTTTCTCTTTCCACTAGAGAGAGTTGGACAGCACACTAATTATACAATATGTTTTTATACATCAAATATACACCACACCATTAAACTTTAAGATAAATCAAAAGATAAGTGTTTGATGAGACCTACTTCCTGTCACCACAAGGTGTCACTATGAGTATCAGGAAATATGGTCATATAAATTTTATCAGGGCAGGACTAATATGATTCATCTAAAGTTGATGGAGATCAGACCATTTATACCAATGTTATAGCAATTTCCTGTTTCATGGTGAGACATCAAAATTCAACCATCTGCAGTGGGCGTAGACAATAATGATATGTCATGTTTGTCTACATCAAATATAGACCACAGCATTGAAATTTCAGATAATCCAAAGATAAGTGTCTGATAAGAAGTATTTCCTTTAGCAACTAGGTGGCTCGACGACTATCACTGTATATTGTCATAAAAATGTGTTCAGGGTGGGACTAATATGAATCATGTAAAGTTTGGTGGCCGTCGGACCATTTACTCCAAAGTTAGAGCAATTTCCTGTTTCATGGCAAGAAATCAAAATTGAACCCTTTGCAATGGGCGTAGACACTACTGATATTTTGTGTTTTTGAACATGAAATATAAATTTCAGGTTAATCTAAAGATAAGTGTCTGATGAGAAGTACTTCCTTTCGCCACTAGGTGGTGCTACGACTATCATGGTATATTGTCATAAAAATGTATTCAGGGTGGGACGAATATGAATAATGTGACGTTTAGTGGACATCGGCTCATTTACTTCAAAGTTAGACCAATTTCCTGTTTCATGGCAAGATTTCAAAATTAAACCCTCCACAGCGGGTGTAGACACCAATGATATGTCATGTTTATGTACATCAAATATTGACCACACCACTGAAATTTCAGGTTAATCCAAAGATAAGTGTCTGATAAGAAGTACTTGCTTTCGCCACTAGGTGGCGCTATGACTATTGCGGTATATTGTCATATAAATGTGTTCAGGGTGGGACGAATATAAATACTGTGAAGTTTGGTGGACATCGGACCATTTAGTCCAAAGTTAGGGCAATTTCCTATTTCATGGTGAGACATCGAGATTAAACCCTCTGCAGCACATGGAGACACTCATGTTAAATCATGTTTGTCTACATCAATTATAGACCACAGCATTGAAATTTCAGGTTAATCCAAAGATAAGTGTCTGATAAGCAGTATTTCCTTTTGATACTAGGTGGCGCTATGGTTGTCAGGCAATTTGCTAATGAAAATGTGTTCAGGGCGGGACTAATATGAATCATGTCAAGTTTGGTGGAGATTGGACCATTAATGCCAGAACTACAGCAATTTCGTTTTTCATGGCGAGACCTCAAGAGTCAATGCTCAGTAGCGGGCGCGCCATTCAACATTGGGCAAATCCTGTGATAACTTTTGGTCACAACATAGTCACGCTTACATACACCAAGTTTGGAGCCAATCTGATTAAATCTGTAGGACAAGTTTGTCAATTTACAAGCCCTGGAAATGGGCAAAAATGCACAAAAGTGGCACAAGTAAATTCAAAATGGCTGACTTCCTGTTGGGTTTGGAGCATGGCTCCAAGAGGCTTTTTTGTACGTAATAAAGTGTTACAGGTGCCTACCAAGTTTCATACATTCAGGTCAAACCAGCTTTGGGGGCTGCTTAATTGAAATATTGCAGGGGGCGCTGTTGAGCCATTTTTGGTGCATCAAAGCAAAATCACATCAGACAACAGGACTTGTGACCTGTGATGTGTCTGCCACGTTTGGTTAGTTTTCAAGCATCCTTTGTTCCTTAAAAACAACATCGTGTTTGATGGCGAACAAGGCGGCGCCTCGGTGACAGCGTTTGATGAAAACTCAAAAGCTTCATTTTTAAATATCATCAAGGTCTAAGGACTTAGACCAGCAAGTCTGAGGTGGGTCTGATTAACCTGCTAGAAGCGGGACATCAAAGAATGTATAAAGTAGCTTTCTGTTGCCAGAAAGTTGCGCTATGGCGGTGATCCAAAATTCCTCTGTAGATGCGTTCAGGGCTGGACTGTCATCATATGTGTGACGTTTTGGCAAGATATTCCCATGTGGAGTCAAGTTACAGCAATGTTTATCATCACAGCGAAACATCACAGTTCACCGCCAGGCCGTGGCCACGCCCTTCGACGAAAACTCACAGTTTCCACAATAAAGCGTCATCAACGTGTTATGACTTTTTTCATCAAGTTTGAAGTGGATCTGTTCAAGTCTGTAGGAGATGTACATTAAAGTCTAAAACATGACATTTCCTGTTGCCAGTAGGGGGCGCTATGTTTATCTCTTATTATTGACATGTAGATGTATTCAGGGCCGGACTGTCATCAATTCTGTGAAGTCTGGGCAAGATTGGACCATGTATGCTGGAGTTATAAACTACTTCCTCTTTAGTGGTGAGACCCCAGACTTTGACGCCATCCCACGGTCACACGCATTGACGAAAACTCAAGCTTTTGATAAATTTTCATCTTCAAGGTCTTGGGATGGGACAGACCAAGGTTTGAAGTCCATCGGATGAAATCTCTCGGACTAGTTTGTGCAATTTTGATGCATTTTTGACCATTTCCAGGGGTCATAAATGAACGGTCAATTCAAAATGGCTGACTTCCTGTTGGGTTTGGAGCATGCCTCCAAGAGGCTTTTTTGTAAGTCTCAGAGGGTTACATAAGCCTGCCAAGTTTCATACATGTAGGTTAAACTAGCTTCAGGGGCTGTTTCCTCAAACATTTGTAGGGGGCGCTACTGAGCCATTTTTTGGAACCCACACACAAAACACTGAAAATATCAAATTTTTCACCAGTTCTGAGATGTGTGCAAAGTTTCATGAGTTTTCGGGTATGTTAAGGCTCCCAAAAAGGTAATTTATTTGGACGAATAATAATAATAATAATTAAAGCTGCAAGCAGCGTTTGGCGGGACCTCGCCCGTTTCGGCCTCCAGCGAACGATGTACAAATATCGCACACATTGCCACAAACATCAGAAAATTCTCACAGAGCTGATCGTTTTGATGTTTGAATGGTTTCTGTAGCTGTAGCTATGTAGAAGTGATATGACAATATGCAAATTAGATGAGTGAATTTTCTCCCATCAGATTCCTCTTCCTTCATTTTGAGGATGAGATGACAAAAACAACACACCTACAGGCCACAGCGGCCATTTTAGTGTACCTAGGTGGCGCTAGAGAGCCCATTTTGGCACTTTAGGGGTTAATTTTATGATTCTGAAATTGTTGACCGGTTCTGATATGCGTGCCAATTTTTGTGAGTTTTTGAGCATGTTTAGGGGTCAATAGGATCCTCGCCTTCGGCGAGGACTCCTCTGTCTCCAGGCTCGGTCCCTAATAAATTTTTTCTCATTTACAGTTTCCCTTTATCTCTCACCACTTTCAAGCCACAGCCTTTTGAAATGTAGAAATGAATATTTTCCTCAAATAACTCTGGCAACTAAAGGGTTAAAATGGAGATTCTGTCGCTGTCATGTCATCAGGTCAGTTTTAGAATCACACACACATCATGTTTCTGTGAGTTTGTGACAGTGGTTGCCATGATCACTAAGTAGGTGCAGCTAGGGTCAGAGTGAGAGAGTGGTTTGATCTGTCTACCACATGCCTACAGGCCGCAGCGGCCATTTTAGTGCAGCTAGGTGGCGCTAGAGAGCCCATTTTGGCACTTTAGGGGTTATAATGTGTATTTGCTGTTTCAAATGAAGATTCAGCTGCTGTAATCTGTCCTGTAAAGATTGTGAGACAGAGACAAACACAAAGACAGACACAGACACATAGACAGAGACAAACACAGACAGACAGACAGACAGACAGACAGACACAGACAGACAGACAGACACAGAGACAGAGAGCTGCTGCTCTGTGTCTGTGTCTGTGTCTGTGTGTGTGAGCAGTCGTTGTCATGGCGATAAAGACTTGCCTGCACTTGCGCCACACAGCCAGATGATGAGAGAGAAGATCAGCTCAGGCTGTTAACATGGGTTTTGACTCCTCAACAAATTGCTGTCACGACCAAACCGTTGTCCAAAAAAAATAAAGTGATGTGAGAACCAGCAACTTGTCGTGAACGTACGTGGCATTTTTTTATATTTCTGGAGTCCAAAATGTGGTCAGGGGAGCGAGTTTAAAATGTGTTGCACCTTCAGCTGTTTCCAGAAATTTCTCCTCTGAGTTTACATGGGAGTGAATGAGAAAAAAATCGGCACTCCCTTCGCTTTGGAGCCGTTCAGCAAAAATGTGTACGTGTGTCAGACTCCATGACAACATTTCTGTGACCAGGACAAATTTTCCTACGTTTTTGTGATAAAAATTGTGCCTGGAAAGTGAAAATTGTGGCCATGGCAGCGAGTTAAAGACAAAAGTTTTAGACGATTTTTGGAGCTCTCTCCACTCTAGCGCGGAACATTCCGCGCAATAGACACCCATTGTAAACGCACAATTTCTCCACTTTTGCTCATGGTACTCGGAGAGGCAGCGATGAAAAACGATAAAAGATTGGGAAAAGATGAAAACATGAGTGAATACACGAGACCTGTGGCAACATTTGAGAGTTTGAATGGAGTCTGTAGGTCAACGTATGGAGACGCTGTAAAGGCTAGAAAAAGCCCAAAGATTGGTCTCTTTTTCCCCCCTGCTGCCATTCATTTCCTATGGGACAGCTTTCGACGGCCGTCTGGACGTTTTTCTGACATCTCACCTTCAGGAGCCCACGAAATCCAAACGAAGGGAGGAATGGAAAAGTTACGAATAACTTTTGATCAGAAGGAGTTGATCTGGCATCCCTGCAAATTTGGAGCGGGGGATAAACGCTGTATGAGAAGATGTTTTTTTATGGAAAGGCAGTTTTATGCAGTTTTAAGGCAAAATCTTACTTTGAAAGGGCAATTACATCACTTCCTGTTGGATTTAGGTCAGGGGTGTCAGCGCGTGATTTTTAGGTCTTGATGAGACGAACACGACAGTTTTGGTTTGATGTTTCTACGATGTTCCTACAGGCCGTAGCGGCCATTTTAGTGTGCCTAGGGGGCGCTAGAGAGCTCATTTTGGCACTTATGGGGTTAATTTCATGATTTTATTAAATTTTTCACCGGTTCTGATGTGCGTGCCAATTTTGGTGAGTTTTTGAGCATGTTTAGGGGGTCAAATTCCAGTTCAAAGAGGCGGCGGAAGAAAGAAAGAAATAATAATAATTAAAGCTGCGAGCAGCGTTGAACGGGGCCTCGACCCACGCCATTTCGGGGTCCGGCGTACGTCGAAAGCGAGCGTCGCGTTCCGTTATGTCAATAGAACGCAAGGTCATTTTTTTTTACAATGAACCCATGACATGGGATAGAACTTTGATGGCTTCTGAAAACCAAACTACTGATGAGGACATCAATCAGTCAGTCAGTCAATCAATCAATCAAGCAATCAATATCACAAAGCACAATTTGCCTCACAGGCTTTACAGTAACAACATCCCTCTGTCCTTCAGACCCAATGAAACAGAAGGGGAGACAGAGAGAGATGTAGGACAGATGGTCATGACAGTAGCTTACAACAACATTCATAAAAGTAATAATATTATAATTTCAATTCTGGTTATTGTGGTACAATTTGTTGAAAGTATATATTAATATCTAATGGTTTACATACGTGACAATAATCAAATGTGTATAATGAGAGTATAAGTATGACACACTCAGACACACACATACACAGACAGACAAACACACACACACATACACACTCACATGTATCTGTCAGAGTGGAGCTATTGTTATGCTAATAAAGAATCACGTAGTTAGGTGACAGCCCAGGCACTCAAGATGAGTTGACTAATGACTAATGATAACTAAATCAGCAGGTGGCATTTGACACCACAGCTATAGCACGACCTCACATGTCACACTATCCAAGCAGTGCTGTGGTAGAAGTTAACCTGTGAGGTAGTAGAGCACAAAGACTGTGGAGAAGAGGTTGAGTTTCTGACATGCAGTCAGCCGAGTTAGTGACATGCACTAACAGGACACGAGAGAGAGAGAGAGAGAGAGAGAGAGAGAGAGAGAAAGGGGACAGTGATTGGAGTGTGTTTTTGTGTCTGTATCTAAAAATTAGAAATCACACACACACACGTATCTGTGAAGCCATTTTTATGCTAATTAATGACCATGTACTCAAGATGAGTTGACTATAACTAATGATAACAACATCAGCAGGAAGCATTTGACAGCTTACAATGACCTACTGGAAAGTATTAATATTATAGAAGAATTTTAGAAAAAGTTTACAGTGGAGTTACATTTTAGGAAATTGATTTAATTTTGAGATATTCAAGTATACACAACAATGTTATAAACATTTATGATCAAGGCTTAATATGAATTGGCTGTGGAACATGTGTATTGAGATATAGCATTGTCAATAATGGAACTGTATTTCTCCTAATAATGTTGATTTCAAAAGGAAACATACAAAGTTTCATAGCATATAGGCATTGCAACACTGTATTTTCCATAAATAGTGAGTAAATGATGTTTTACATGTAGAGTTTTGTGATAAAATATACCTTTAAGATGAACACACGTGTTGTGTGCTCTTGGTGATTGATTCCTGTTTACACAAAGACAGTATGATCTGCAGCACAGATGTAGCTACAGATTTGATTCCAATTGTTAATGAGGCAAAAAAGTTACACCAGGGAATGTTGTATTTACAAATTTTTTACTATCAGGCATTTATTTAGGAAAATTAGGAATGACACACACACACACACACACACACACACACACACACACACACACACACACTCACACTTCAGCTTTTGTTATGCTAATGAAGGACTGCATGTGGCTGCAGGCAGACAGCAGAATGGGCTGAAAATCTCACAAACTAGTCCTTTTAGATGCCAAACTGTGAGTCACATTTTCAATCTGAAAGCATCACCAGATAGATAATTTTGTTCTGAACGCAGTGATATCAAGCTTGTATGTTTATGGAATAAAAAAATGTGCCTTAGTCACAAGTTTAGGATGTGTTGTCACCCATCTTTTCTTACAGAGATCATCATGAGGAGTTGTGCTCTGCACCTGCAAACGCTTGTACGATCCAAACCGTTCAAGTCAGGACAAAATCCTTCGCAAGTAATGTTCACCAGGGGTAGATCTGTAATTTGTGAAACTTTGAAGGAGATCTGATAAACGGTGTAGGAGCAAAAAATCTTTGAACGACAGAATTTGTCAAAAACGCCATCTTACATTCAAACAACAACAGTGCGCTTCCTGTTGGAGTTAGGTCAGGGGTTGCAGTGCGACATTTGTAGGTCTTTATGAGACGAACACGACAGTTTTGGTTTGGTCTTTCTAAGTGGTTCCTACCCGTCGCACCGGGCATTTTTGTGTGCCTAGGTGGCACAACAAGTCGTCAGGAGGTAAAGGGAGCACATCACACAAAAGAGGCCAGTAAATCCAAACGCTTCAAATGGTTAATAATTCACGCAGAATAATTGACAAGGACCAATAGATCGATAATGTGTGCGAATTTGAGGCCGATACGATAAACGGTTTAGGAGTAGTTCGATTTTTAAGGAATTTCTTGTTTTTGAGGAAAATTTTACTTTGAAAGGGAAATACCTCACTTCCTGTTGGATTTAGGTCATTGGTGCGAGCACGTGATTTGTAGGTCTTGATGAAACGAACACACCTGTTTTGGTTTGGTCTTCCTACGACATTCCTACTGGCAGCAGCGGCCATTTTAGTGATTCAGTCATTCTAGGTGGCGCTACAGAGCCATTTTTGCACTTTTTGAATTAATTTCTTCATTAGATAAAATTTTTCACCAGTCCTGACATACGTGCCAATTTTGGTGAGTTTTGAAGCATGTTTAGGGGGTCAAAATCCACTTTAAAGTCGCGGCGGAAGAAAGAAATAATAATAATAATAATAATAATAATAATAAACGCTACAAGAACAATAGGGACCTCGTCCTTCGTTCGAGGCCCCTAATAAACATTACAAAAACAATAGTGTCCTCGCCTCCGGCGAGGACTAGTCAGCCCCTAATGCACAGTTTAGATGCATTAGAGTCCTCGCCTTCGGCGAGGACTCCTCCCTTAGTAGTGTTTTGGCTGTGGCATGGTTCGTATTTGGCGTTCAAAATACAAGAGGGTCCTCGCCTTCGGCGAGGACTGCTCTCTGAGCAGTCCTCTGCCTCTAGGCTCGGTCCCTAATTAAAGCTGCAAGCAGCGTTTGGTGGGACCTCGCCTCGCGCCCATTTCGGCCTCCAGCGAATGATTTAGAAATATCGCACACATTGCCACAAACATCAGAAAATTCTCACACAGCTGAAGATTTTGATGTTTGAATGCTTTCTGTAGCTGTAGTTATGTAGAAGTGACATCACAATATGCAAATTAGATGAGTGAATTTTCTCCCATCAGATTGCTCTTCCTTCATTTTGAGGATGAGATGACAAAAACAACACACCTACAGGCCGCAGCGGCCATTTTAGTGTGTCTAGGTGGCGCTAGAGAGCCCATTTTGGCACTTTAGGGGTTAATTTCATGATTTTCTAAAATTGCTGACCGGTTCTGATATACGTGCCAATTTTGGTGAGTTTTTGAGCATGTTTAGGGGGTCAATAGGATCCTCGCCTTCGGCGAGGACTCCTCGCGGAGGACTCTTCTGTCTCCAGGCTCGGTCCCTAATAATGAAAACTTTTCTCATTCACAGTTTCCCTTTATCTCTCACCACTTTCAAGCCACAGCCTTTTGAAATGTAGGAATGAATATTTTCCTCAAATAGCTCTGGCAACTAAAGAGTTAAAATGGAGATTCTGTCGCTGTCATGTCATCAGGTCAGTTTTAGATTCGCACACACGTCATGTTTCTGTGAGTTTGTGACAGTGGTTGCCATGATCACTAAGTAGGTGCAGCTAGGGTCAGAGTGAGAGAGTGGTTTGATCTGTCTACCACATGCCTACAGGCCACAGTGGCCATTTTAGTGCAGCTAGGTGGCGCTAGAGAGCCCATTTTGGCACTTTAGGGGTTAATAATGTGTATTTGCTGTTTCAAATGAAGATTGTGCTGCTGTAATCTGTCCTGTAAAGATTGTGAGACACATAGACATAGACAGAGACACAGACAGAGACATAGACAGAGACACAGACAGACACATAGACAGAGACAGACACAGACACAGAGACAGAGACACAGACAGACACATAGACAGAAACAAACACAGACACAGAGACAGAGACAGAGAGCTGCTGCTCTGTGTCTGTGTGAGCAGTCGTTGTCATGGCGATTAAGACTTGCCTGCACTTGCGCCACACAGCCAGATGATGAGAGAGAAGATCAGCTCAGGCTGTTTAACATGGGTTTTGAGTCCTCGAACAAATTGCTCTCACGACCAAACCGTTGTTCAAATCAAAAAAATAAAGTGATGCTGAGAACCAGCAACTTGTTGTGAACGTCCGTGGCGTTTTTTTATATTTCTGGAGTCCAAAATGTGGTCAGGGGAGCGAGTTTAAAATGTGTTGCACCTCAGCTGTTTCCACAAATTTCTCCTCTGAGTTTACATGGGAGTGAATGAGAAAAAAATCGGCACTCCCTTCGCTTTGGAGCCGTTCAGCAAAAATGTGTACATGTGTCAGACTCCATGTCAACATTTCTGTGACCAGGACAAATTTTCCTACGTTTTGTGATAAAAATTGTGTCTGCAAAGTGAAAATTGTGGCCATGGCGGCGAGTTAAAGACAAAAGTTTTAGACGATTTTTAGAGCTCTCTGCACTCTAGCGTGGAACATTCCGCGCAATAGACACCCATTATAAATGCACAATTTCTCCACTTTTGCTCATGGTACTCGGAGAGGCAGCGATGAGAAACGATAAAAGATTGGGAAAAGATGAAAACATGAGTGAATACACGAGACCTGTGGCAACATTTGAGAGTTTGAATGGAGTCTGTAGGTCAAAGTATGGAGACACTGTAAAGGTTAGAAAAAGCCCAAAGATTGGTCTCTTTTTCCCCCCTGCTGCCATTCATTTCCTATGGGACAGCTTTCGACGGCCGTCTGGACGTTTTTCTGACATCTCACCTTCAGGAGCCCACGAAATCCAAACGAAGGCAGGAATGGAAAAGTTACGAATAACTTTTGATTAGAAGGAGTTGATCTGGCATCCCTGCAAATTTGGAGCCGGTGGGATAAACGCTGTATGAGAAGATGTTTTTTTTATGAAAGGCAGTTTTATGCAGTTTTAAGGCAAAATCTTACTTTGAAAGGGCAATTACATCACTTCCTGTTGGGTTTAGGTCAGGGGTGTCAGCGCGTGATTTTTAGGTCTTGATGAGACGAACACGACAGTTTTGGTTTGATGTTTCTACGACGTTCCTACAGGCCGTAGCGGCCATTTTAGTGTGCCTAGGGGGCGCTATAGAGCTCATTTTGGCACTTTAGGGGTTAATGTCATGATTTTATTAAATTTTTCACCGGTTCTGATGTGCGTGCCAATTTTGGTGAGTTTTTGAGCATGTTTAGGGGGTCAAATTCCAGTTCAAAGAGGCGGCGGAAGAAAGAAATAATAATAATTAAAGCTGCAAGCAGCGTTTGGCGGGACCTCGCCCGTTTCGGACTCCAGCGAACGATTTACAAATATCGCACACATTGCCACAAACATCAGAAAATTCTCACAGAGCTGATCGTTTTGATGTTTGAATGCTTTCTGTAGCTGTAGTTATGTAGAAGTGACATTATGCAAATTAGATGAGTGAATTTTCTCCCATCTGATTCCTGTTCCTTCATTTTCAGGATGAGATGACAAAAACAACACGCCTACAGGCTGCAGTGGCCATTTTAAGAAAGTAAGTAAGTAAGTTTTACCGGTTCTGATATACGTGCCAATTTTGGTGAGTATTTGAGCATGTTTAGGGGGCCAATAGGATCTTCGCCTTCGGCGAGGACTCCTCACGGAGAACTCTTCTGTCTCCAGGCTCGGTCCCTAATAATGAAAACTTTTCTCATTTACAATATACTTTATCTTTTACCACTTTCAAGCCACAGCCTTTTGAAATGTAGGAATGAATATTTTCCTCAGATAACTCTGGCAACTAAAGGGTTAAAATGGAGATTCTGTCTCTGTCATGTCATCAGGTCAGTTTTGGAATCACACACACGTCATGTTTCTGTGAGTTTGTGACAGTGGTTGCCATGATCACTAAGTAGGTGCAGCTAGGGTCAGAGTGAGAGAGTGGTTTGATCTGTCTACCACATGCCTACAGGCCACAGCGGCCATTTTAGTGCAGCTACGTGGCGCTAGAGAGCCCGTTTTGGCACTTTAGGGGTTAATAATGTGTATTTGCTGTTTCAAATGAAGATTGTGCTGCTGTAATCTGTCCTGTAAAGATTGTGAGACAAATAGACAGACACAGAGACAGAGACAGAGACAGACACAGAGACAGAGACAGACACAGACACAGAGACAGAGACAGAGACAGACACACAGACAGACACAGAGATAGAGACAGACACAGAGACAGAGACAGAGACAGAGACAGACACACAGACAGACACAGAGACAGACACAGAGACAGAGACAGACACAGAGACAGACACAGAGACAGAGACAGAGAGCTGCTGCTCTGTGTCTGTGTCTGTGTCTGTGTGAGCAGTCGTTGTCATGGCGATTAAGACTTGCCTGCACTTGCGCCACACAGCCAGATGATGAGAGAGAAGATCAGCTCAGGCTGTTTAACATGGGTTTTGAGTCCCCGAACAAATTGCTCTGACAACCAAACCGTTGTTCAAATCAAAAAAATAAAGTGATCGTGAGAACCAGCAACTTGTCGTGAACATACGTGGCATTTTTTTATATTTCTGGAGTCCAAAATGTGGTCAGGGGAGCGAGTTTAAAATGTGTTGCACCTCAGCTGTTTCCAGAAATTTCTCCTCTGAGTTTACATGGGAGTGAATGAGAAAAAAATCGGCACTCCCTTCGCTTTGGAGCTGTTCAGCAAAAATGTGTACGTGTGTCAGACTCCATGACAACATTTCTGTGACCAGGACAAATTTTCCTACGTTTTGTGATAAAAATTGTGTCTGTAAAGTGAAAATTGTGGCCGTATGAGCGAGTTGAAGACAAAGGTTTTAGACGATTGTTAGAGCTCTCTCCACTCTAGCGAGGAACATTCCGCGCAATAGACACCCATTATAAACGCACAATTTCTCCATTTTTGCTCATGGTACTCTGAGAGGCAGCGATGAAAAACGATAAGAGATTGGGAAAAGATGAAAACATGAGTGAATACACGAGACCTGTGGCAAAATTTGAGAGTTTGAATGGAGTCTGTAGGTCAACGTATGGAGACGCTGTAAAGGCTAGAAAAAGCCCAAAGATTGGTCTCTTTTTCCCCCCTGCTGCCATTCATTTCCTATGGGACAGCTTTCGACGGCCGTCTGGACGTTTTTCTGACATCTCACCTTCAGGAGGCCACGAAATCCAAACGAAGGCAGGAATGGAAAAGTTACGAATAACTTTTGATTAGAAGGAGTTGATCTGGCATCCCTGCAAATTTGAAGCCGGTGGGATAAACGCTGTATGAGAAGATGTTTTTTTAAGGAAAGGCAGTTTCAGGCAAAATCTTATTTTGAAAGGGCAATTACATCACTTCCTGTTGGATTTAGGTCAGGGGTGTCAGCGCGTGATTTTTAGGTCTTGATGAGACGAACACGACAGTTTTGGTTTGACGTTTCTACGACGTTCCTACAGGCCGTAGCGGCCATTTTAGTGTGCCTAGGTGGCGCTAGAGAGCTCATTTTGGCACTTATGGGGTTAATTTCATGATTTTATTAAATTTTTCAGCGGTTCTGATGTGCGTGCCAATTTTGGTGAGTTTTGAGCATGTTTAGGGGGTCAAATTGAGGTTCAAAGAGGCGGCGGAAGAAAGAAAGAAAGAAAGAAAGAAATAATAAACCTTACAAAAACAATAGTGTCCTCGCCTTCGGCGAGGACTAGTCATCCTCAAGCATTTTAGATGCATTAGGGTCCTCGCCTTCGGCGAGGACTCCTCCCTTAGTAGTGTTTTGGCTCTGGGCATGGTTTGTAATGGGCGTTCAAAATACAAGAGGGTCCTCGCCTTCGGCGAGGACTGCTCTCTGAGCAGTCCTCTGCCTCTAGGCTCGGTCCCTAATTAAAGCTGCAAGCAGCGTTTGGCGGGACCTCGCCCGTTTCGGCCTCCAGCGAACGATTTACAAATATCGCACACATTGCCACAAACATCAGAAAATTCTCACAGAGCTGATCGTTTTGATGTTTGAATGTTTTCTATAGCTGTAGCTATGTAGAAGTGACATCACAATATGCAAATTAGTGAATTTTCTTCCATCAGATTCCTCTTCGTTCATTTTGACGATGAGATGACAAAAACAACACACCTACAGGCCGCAGCGGCCATTTTAGTGTACCTTGGTGGCGCTAGAGAGCCCATTTTGGCACTTTAGGGGTTAATTTTATGATTTTCTGAAATTGTTGACTGGTTCTGATATGCGTGCCAATTTTGGTGAGTTTTTGAGCATGTTTAGGGGGCCAATAGGATCCTCGCCTTCGGCGAGGACTCCTCGTGGAGGAGTCCTCTGTCTCCAGGCTCGGTCCCTAATAAGTTTTCTCATTTACAGTTTCGCTTTATCTCTCACCACTTTCAAGCCACAGCCTTTTGAAATGTAGAAATGAATATTTTCCTCAAATAACTCTGGCAACTAAAGGGTTAAAATGGAGATTCTGTCGCTGTCATGTCATCAGGTCAGTTTTAGAATCACACACACGTCATGTTTCTGTGAGTTTGTGACAGTGGTTGCCATGATCACTAAGCAGGTGCAGCTAGGGTCAGAGTGAGAGAGTGCTTTGATCTGTCTACCACATGCCTACAGGCCACAGTGGACATTTTAGTGCAGCTAGGTGGCGCTAGAGAGCCCATTTTGGCACTTTAGGGGTTAATAATGTGTATTTGCTGTTTCAAATGAAGATTGTGCTGCTGTAATCTGTCCTGTAAAGATTGTGAGACACATAGACATAGACAGAGACACAGACAGAGACATAGACAGAGACACAGACAGACACATAGACAGAGACAGACACAGACACAGAGACAGAGACACAGACAGACACATAGACAGAAACAAACACAGACACAGAGACAGAGACAGAGAGCTGCTGCTCTGTGTCTGTGTGAGCAGTCGTTGTCATGGCGATTAAGACTTGCCTGCACTTGCGCCACACAGCCAGATGATGAGAGAGAAGATCAGCTCAGGCTGTTTAACATGGGTTTTTACTCCTCGAACAAATTGCTCTCACGACCAAACCGTTGCTCAAATCAAAAAAATAAAGTGATGCTGAGAACCAGCAACTTGTTGTGAACGTACGTGGCATTTTTTTATATTTCTGGAGTCCAAAATGTGGTCAGGGGAGTGAGTTTAAAATGTGTTGCACCTTCGCTGTTTCCAGAAATTTCTCCTCTGAGTTTACAAGGGAGTGAATGAGAAAAAAATCGGCACTCCCTTCGCTTTGGAGCCGTTCAGCAAAAATGTGTACGTGTGTCAGACTCCATGACAGCATTTCTGTGACCAGGACAAATTTTCCTACGTTTTGTGATAAAAATTGTGTCTGTGAAGTGAAAATTGTGGCCATGGCAGCGAGTTAAAGAAAAAAGTTTTAGACGATTTTTAGAGCTCTCTCCACTCTAGCGCGGAACATTCCGCGCAATAGACACCCATTATAAACGCACAATTTCTCCACTTTTTGCTCATGGTACTCGGAGAGGCAGAGATGAAAAACGATACAAGATTGGGAAAAGATGAAAACATGAGTGAATACACGAGACCTGTGGCAACATTTGAGAGTTTGAATGGAGTCTGTAGGTCAACGTATGGAGACGCTGTAAAGGCTAGAAAAAGCCCAAAGATTGGTCTCTTTTTCCCCCCTGCTGCCATTCATTTCCTATGGGACAGCTTTCGACGGCCGTCTGGACGTTTTTCTGACATCTCACCTTCAGGAGCCCACGAAATCCAAACGAAGGCAGGAATGGAAAAGTTACGAATAACTTTTGATTAGAAGGAGTTGATCTGGCATCCCTGCAAGTTTGGAGCCGGTGGGATAAACGCTGTATGAGAAGATGTTTTTTTAAGGAAAGGCAGTTTAAGGCAAAATCTTATTTTGAAAGGGCAATTACATCACTTCCTGTTGGGTTTAGGTCAGGGGTGTCAGCGCGTGATTTTTAGGTCTTGATGAGACGAACACGACAGTTTTGGTTTGATGTTTCTACGACGTTCCTACAGGCCGTAGCGGCCATTTTAGTGTGCCTAGGTGGCGCTAGAGAGCTCATTTTGGCACTTTAGGGGTTAATTTCATGATTTTATTAAATTTTTCACCAGTTCTGATGTGCGTGCCAATTTTGGTGAGTTTTTGAGCATGTTTAGGGGGTCAAATTCCAGTTCAAAGAGGCGGCGGAAGAAAGAAAGAAATAATAATAATAATAAACTTTACAAAAACAATAGTGTCCTCGCCTTCGGCGAGGACTACTTCATCCAATCAACATTTTAGATGCATTAGGGTCCTCGCCTTCGGCGAGGACTCCTCCCTTAGTAGTGTTATGGCTGTGGCATGGTTCGTAATGGGCGTTCAAAATACAAGAGGGTCCTCGCCTTTGGCGAGGACTGCTCTCTGAGCAGTCCTCTGCCTCTAGGCTCGGTCCCTAATAATAATTAAAGCTGCGAGCAGCGTTTGGCGGGACCTCGCCCGTTTCGGCCTCCAGCGAACGATTTACAAATATCGCACACATTGCCACAAACATCAGAAAATTCTCACAGAGCTGATCGTTTTGATGTTTGAATGTTTTCTGTAGCTGTAGTTATGTAGAAGTGACATTATGCAATACGCAGCGGCCATTTTAGTGTACCTTGGTGGCGCTAGAGAGCCCATTTTGGCACTTTAGGGGTTAATTTTATGATTTTCTGAAATTGTTGACCGGTTCTGATATGCGTGCCAATTTTGGTGAGTTTTTGAGCATGTTTAGGGGGTCAATAGGATCCTCGCCTTCGGCGAGGACTCCTCACGGAGGAGTCTTCTGTCTCCAGCTCGGTCCCTAATAAATTTTCTCATTTACAGTTTGCCTTTATCTCTCACCACTTTCAAGCCACAGCCTTTTGAAATGTAGAAATGAATATTTTCCTCAAATAACTCTGGCAACTAAAGGGTTAAAATGGAGATTCTGTCGCTGTCATGTCATCAGGTCAGTTTTAGAATCACACACACGTCATGTTTCTGTGAGTTTGTGACAGTGGTTGCCATGATCACTAAGTAGGTGCAGCTAGGGTCAGAGTGAGAGAGTGGTTTGATCTGTCTACCACATGCCTACAGGTTGCAGTGGCCATTTTAGTGCAGCTAGGTGGCGCTAGAGAGCCCGTTCTGGCACTTTAGGGTTAATAATGTGTATTTGCTGTTTGAAATGAAGATTGTGCTGCTGTAATCTGTCCTGTAAAGATTGTGAGACACAGACAGAGACAGACACAGAGACAGAGACAGAGACAGAGACAGAGACAGACACAGAGACACAGAGACAGACAGACACAGAGACAGAGACAGAGACAGACACAGAGACACAGAGACAGACAGACACAGAGACAGACAGAGACAGAGAGCTGCTGCTCTGTGTCTGTGTCTGTGTCTGTGTGAGCAGCCGTTGTCATGGCGATTACGACTTGCCTGCACTTGCGCCACACAGCCAGATGATGAGAGAGAAGATCAGCTCAGGCTGTTTAACATGGGTTTTGAGTCCTCGAACAAATTGCTCTCACGACCAAACCGTTGGTCCAAAAAGGGAAATGAAGTGATGCTGAGAACCAGCAACTTGTCGTGAACGTCCGTGGCATTTTTTTATATTTCTGGAGTCCAAAATGTGGTCAGGGGAGCGAGTTTAAAATGTGTTGCACCTCAGCTGTTTCCAGAAATTTCTCCTCTGAGTTTACATGGGAGTGAATGAGAAAAAATCGGCGCTCCCTTCACTTTGGAGCCGTTCAGCAAAAATGTGTACGTGTGTCAGACTCCATGACAGCATTTCTGTGACCAGGACAAATTTTCCTACGTTTTGTGATAAAAATTGTGTCTATAAAGTGAAAATTGTGGCCATGGCAGCGAGTTAAAGACAAAAGTTTTAGACGATTTTTAGAGCTCTCTCCACTCTAGCGTGGAACATTCCGCGCAATAGACACCCATTATAAACGCACAATTTCTCCACTTTTTGCTCATGGTACTCGGAGAGGCAGCGATGAAAAACGATAAAAGATTGGGAAAAGATGAAAACATGAGTGAATAGACGAGACCTGTGGCAACATTTGAGAGTTTGAATGGAGTCTGTAGGTTAAAGTATGGAGACGCTGTAAAGGCTAGAAAAAGCCCAAAGATTGGTGTCTTTCTCCCCCCTGCTGCCATTCATTTCCTATGGGACAGCTTTCGACGGCCGTCTGGACGTTTTTCTGACATGTCACCTTCAGGAGGCCACGAAATCCAAACGAAGGCAGGAATGGAAAAGTTACGAATAACTTTTGATTAGAAGGAGTTGATCTGGAATCCCTGCAAATTTGACGCCGGTGGGATAAACGCTGTATGAGAAGATGTTTTTTTAAGGAAAGGCAGTTTTATGCAGTTTTAAGGCAAAATCTTACTTTGAAAGGGCAATTACATCACTTCCTGTTGGGTTTAGGTCAGGGGTGTCAGCGCGTGATTTTTAGGTCTTGATGAGACGAACACGACAGTTTTGGTTTGACGTTTCTACGACGTTCCTACAGGCCGTAGCGGCCATTTTAGTGTGCCTAGGTGGCGCTAGAGAGCTCATTTTGGCACTTCAGGGTTAATTTCATGATTTTATTAAATTTTTCACCGGTTCTGATGAGCGTGCCAATTTTGGTGAGTTTTTGAGCATGTTTAGGGGGTCAAATTCCAGTTCAAAGAGGCGGCGGAAGAAAGAAAGAAATAATAATAATAATTAAAGCTGCGAGCAGCGTTTGGCGGGACCTCGCCCGTTTCGGACTCCAGCGAACGATTTACAAATATCGCACACATTGCCACAAACATCAGAAAATTGTCACAGAGCTGATCGTTTTGATGTTTGAATGTTTTCTATAGCTGTAGCTATGTAGAAGTGACATCACAATATGCAAATTAGTGAATTTTCTTCCATCAGATTCCTCTTCCTTCATTTTGACGATGATGACAAAAACAACACACCTACAGGCCGCAGCGGCCATTTTAGTGTACCTTGGTGGCGCTAGAGAGCCCATTTTGGCACTTTAGGGGTTAATTTTATGATTTTCTGAAATTGTTGACTGGTTCTGATATGCGTGCCAATTTTGGTGAGTTTTTGAGCATGTTTAGGGGGCCAATAGGATCCTCGCCTTCGGCGAGGACTCCTCGTGGAGGAGTCCTCTGTCTCCAGGCTCGGTCCCTAATAAGTTTTCTCATTTACAGTTTCGCTTTATCTCTCACCACTTCAAGCCACAGCCTTTTGAAATGTAGAAATGAATATTTTCCTCAAATAACTCTGGCAACTAAAGGGTTAAAATGGAGATTCTGTCGCTGTCATGTCATCAGGTCAGTTTTAGAATCACACACACATCATGTTTCTGTGAGTTTGTGACAGTGGTTGCCATGATCACTAAGTAGGTGCAGCTAGGGTCAGAGTGAGAGAGTGCTTTGATCTGTCTACCACATGCCTACAGGCCACAGTGGACATTTTAGTGCAGCTAGGTGGCGCTAGAGAGCCCATTTTGGCACTTTAGGGGTTAATAATGTGTATTTGCTGTTTCAAATGAAGATTGTGCTGCTGTAATCTGTCCTGTAAAGATTGTGAGACACATAGACATAGACAGAGACACAGACAGAGACATAGACAGAGACACAGACAGACACATAGACAGAGACAGACACAGACACAGAGACAGAGACACAGACAGACACAGAGACAGAGACAGAGAGCTGCTGCTCTGTGTCTGTGTGAGCAGTCGTTGTCATGGCGATTAAGACTTGCCTGCACTTGCGCCACACAGCCAGATGATGAGAGAGATGATCAGCTCAGGCTGTTTAACATGGGTTTTGAGTCCCCGAACAAATTGCTCTGACAACCAAACCGTTGTTCAAATCAAAAAAATAAAGTGATCGTGAGAACCAGCAACTTGTCGTGAACATACGTGGCATTTTTTTATATTTCTGGAGTCCAAAATGTGGTCAGGGGAGCGAGTTTAAAATGTGTTGCACCTCAGCTGTTTCCAGAAATTTCTCCTCTGAGTTTACATGGGAGTGAATGAGAAAAAAATCGGCACTCCCTTCGCTTTGGAGCTGTTCAGCAAAAATGTGTACGTGTGTCAGACTCCATGACAACATTCTGTGACCAGACAAATTTTCCTACGTTTTGTGATAAAAATTGTGTCTGTAAAGTGAAAATTGTGGCCGTATGAGCGAGTTGAAGACAAAGGTTTTAGACGATTTTTAGAGCTCTCTCCACTCTAGCGAGGAACATTCCGCGCAATAGACACCCATTATAAACGCACAATTTCTCCATTTTTGCTCATGGTACTCTGAGAGGCAGCGATGAAAAACGATAAGAGATTGGGAAAAGATGAAAACATGAGTGAATACACGAGACCTGTGGCAACATTTGAGAGTTTGAATGGAGTCTGTAGGTCAACGTATGGAGACGCTGTAAAGGCTAGAAAAAGCCCAAAGATTGGTCTCTTTTTCCCCCCTGCTGCCATTCATTTCCTATGGACAGCTTTCGACGGCCGTCTGGACGTTTTTCTGACATCTCACCTTCAGGAGGCCACGAAATCCAAACGAAGGCAGGAATGGAAAAGTTACGAATAACTTTTGATTAGAAGGAGTTGATCTGGCATCCCTGCAAATTTGAAGCCGGTGGGATAAACGCTGTATGAGAAGATGTTTTTTTAAGGAAAGGCAGTTTCAGGCAAAATCTTATTTTGAAAGGGCAATTACATCACTTCCTGTTGGATTTAGGTCAGGGTGTCAGCGCGTGATTTTTAGGTCTTGATGAGACGAACACGACAGTTTGGTTTGACGTTTCTACGACGTTCCTACAGGCCGTAGCGGCCATTTAGTGCCTAGGTGGCGCTAGAGAGCTCATTTTGGCACTTATGGGGTTAATTTCATGATTTATTAAATTTTTCACCGGTTCTGATGTGCGTGCCAATTTGGTGAGTTTTTGAGCATGTTTAGGGGGTCAAATTGAGGTTCAAAGAGGCGGCGGAAGAAAGAAAGAAAGAAAGAAAGAAATAATAAACCTTACAAAAACAATAGTGTCCTCGCCTTCGCGAGGACTAGTCATCCTCAGCATTTTAGATGCATTAGGTCCTCGCCTTCGGCGAGGACTCCTCCCTTAGTAGTGTTTTGGCTCTGGGCATGGTTTGTAATGGCGTTCAAAATACAAGAGGGTCCTCGCCTTTGGCGAGGACTGCTCTCTGAGCAGTCCTCTGCCTCTAGGCTCGGTCCCTAATTAAAGCTGCAAGCAGCGTTTGGCGGACCTCGCCCGTTTCGGCCTCCAGCGAACGATTTACAAATATCGCACACATTGCCACAAACATCAGAAAATTCTCACAGAGCTGATCGTTTGATGTTTGAATGTTTCCTGTAGCTGTAGAAGTGACATCACAATATGCAAATTAGTGAATTTTCTCCCATCAGATTCCTCTTCCTTCATTTTGAGGATGCGATGACAAAAACAACACACCTACAGGCCGCAGCGGCCATTTTAGTGTACCTTGGTCGCGCTTGAGAGCCCATTTTGGCACTTTAGGGTTTAATTTTATGATTTTCTGAAATTGTTGTCCAGTTCTGATATGCGTGCCAATTTTGGTGAGTTTTGAGCATGTTTAGGGGTCAATAGGATCCTCGCCTTCGGCGAGGACTCCTCGCGGAGGACTACTCTGTCTCCAGGCTCGGTGCCTAATAAGTTTTTCTCATTTACAGTTTCCCTTTATCTCTCACCACTTTCAAGCCACAGCCTTTTGAAATGTAGGAATGAATATTTTCCTCAAATAACTCTGGCAACTAAAGGTTAAAATGGAGATTCTGTCACTGTCATGTCATCAGGTCAGTTTTAGAATCACACACACGTCATGTTTCTGTGAGTTTGTGACAGTGGTTGCCATGATCACTAAGTAGGTGCAGCTAGGGTCAGAGTGAGAGAGTGGTTTGATCTGTCTACTACCACATGCCTACAGCCACAGCGGCCATTTTAGTGCAGCTAGGTGGCGCTAGAGAGCCCATTTTGGCACTTTAGGGGTTATTAATGTGTATTTGCTGTTTCAAATGAAGATTCAGCTGCTGTAATCTGTCCTGTAAAGATTGTGAGACAAATAGACAGAGACAGAGATACAGAGACAGACAGAGAGAGAGACACAGACACAGACAGACACAGAGACAGACACAGAGACAGAGAGCTGCTGCTCTGTGTCTGTGTCTGTCTGTGTGAGCAGCTGTTGTCATGGCGATTAAGACTTGCCTGCACTTGCGCCACACAGCCAGATGATGAGAGAGGAGATCAGCTCAGGCTGTTTAACATGGGTTTTGAGTCCCCGAACAAATTGCTCTCATGACCAAACCGTTGTTCAAATCAAAAAAATAACGCGATGGTGAGAACCAGCAACTTGTCGTGAACGTACGTGGCATTTTTTTATATTCCTGGAGTCCAAATGTGGTCAGGGGAGCGAGTTTAAAATGTGTTGCACCTCAGCTGTTTCCAGAAATTTCTCCTCTGAGTTTACATGGGAGTGAATGAGAAAAAAATCGGCACTCCCTTCGCTTTGGAGCCGTTCAGCAAAAATGTGTATGTGTGTCAGACTCCATGACAACATTTCTGTGACCAGGACAAATTTTCCTACGTTTGTGATAGAAATTGTGTCTGTACAGTGAAAATTGTGGCCGGGCAGCGAGTTAAAGACAAAAGTTTAGACGATTTTTAGAGCTCTCTCCACTCTAGCGTGGAACATTCCGCGCAATAACACCCATTATAAACGCACAATTTCTCCACTTTTTGCTCATGGTACTCGGAGAGCAGCGATGAAAAACGATAAAAGATTGGGAAAAGATGAAAACATGAGTGAATACACGAGACCTGTGCAATATTTGAGAGTTGAATGAGTCTGTAGGTCAACGTATGAGACTCTGTAAAGGCTAGAAAAAGCCCAAAGATTGGTCTGTTTTTTACCCCTGCTGCCATTCATTTCCTATGGGACAACTTTCGACGGCCGTCTGGACGTTTTTCTGACATCTCACCTTCAGGAGCCCACAAAATCCAAACGAAGGCAGGAATGGAAAAGTTACGAATAACTTTTGATTAGAAGGAGTTGATCTGGCATCCCTGCAAGTTTGGAGCCGGTGGGATAAACGCTGTATGAGAAGATGTTTTTTAAGGAAAGGCAGTTTTATGGCAAAATCTTACTTGAAAGGGCGATTACATCACTTCCTGTTGGGTTTAGGTCAGGGGTGTGAGCACGTGATTTTTAGGTCTTGATGAGACGAACACGACAGTTTTGGTTTGACATTTCTACGACGTTCCTACAGGCCGTAGCGGCCATTTTCGTGTGCCTAGGTGGCGCTAGAGAGCTCATTTTGGCACTTATGGGTTAATTTCATGATTTTATTAAATTTTTCACCAGTTCTGATGTGCGTGCCAATTTTGGTGAGTTTTTGAGCATGTTTAGGGGGTCAAAATTCCAGTTCAAAGAGGCGGCGGGAGAAAGAAAGAAAGAAATAATAATAATAAACTTTACAAAAACAATAGTGTCCTCGCCTCCGGCGAGGACTAGTGCTCCAATCAACATTTTAGATGCATTAGAGTCCTCGCCTTCGCGAGGACTCCTCCCTTAGTAGTGTTATGGCTCTGGGCATGTTTCGTAATGGGCGTTCAAAATACAAGAGGGTCCTCGCCTTCGGCGAGGACTGCTCTCTGAGCAGTCCTCTGCCTCTAGGCTCGGTCCCTAATTAAAGCTGCAAGCAGCGTTTGGCGGGACCTCGCCGTTTCGGCCTCCAGCGAACGATTTACAAATATCGCACACATTGCCACAAACATCAGAAAATTCTCACAGAGCTGATCGTTTTGATGTTTGAATGTTTCCTGTAGCTGTAGAGTGACATCACAATATGCAAATTAGTGAATTTTCTCCATCAGATTCCTCTTCCTTCATTTTGAGGATGCGATGACAAAAACAACACACCTACAGGCCGCAGCGGCCATTTTAGTGTACCTTGGTCGCGCTTGAGAGCCCATTTTGGCACTTTAGGGGTTAATTTTATGATTTTTCTGAAATTGTTGTCCAGTTTCTGATATGCGTGCCAATTTTGGTGAGTTTGAGCATGTTTAGGGGTCAATAGGATCCTCGCCTTCGGCGAGGACTCCTCGCGGAGGACTACTCTGTCTCCAGGCTCGGTGCCTAATAAGTTTTCTCATTTACAGTTTCCCTTTATCTCTCACCACTTTCAAGCCACAGCCTTTTGAAATGTAGGAATGAATATTTTCCTCAAATAACTCTGGCAACTAAAGGGTTAAAATGGAGATTCTGTCACTGTCATGTCATCAGGTCAGTTTAGAATCACACACACGTCATGTTTCTGTGAGTTTGTGACAGTGGTTGCCATGATCACTAAGTAGGTGCAGCTAGGGTCAGAGTGAGAGAGTGGTTTGATCTGTCTACCACATGCCTACAGGCCACAGCGGCCATTTTAGTGCAGCTAGGTGCGCTAGAGAGCCCATTTTGGCACTTTAGGGGTTATTAATGTGTATTTGCTGTTTCAAATGAAGATTCAGCTGCTGTAATCTGTCCTGTAAAGATTGTGAGACAAATAGACAGACAGAGATACAGAGACAGACAGAGAGAGAGACACAGACACAGACAGACACAGAGACAGACACAGAGACAGAGAGCTGCTGCTCTGTGTCTGTGTCTGTCTGTGTGAGCAGCTGTTGTCATGGCGATTAAGACTTGCCTGCACTTGCGCCACACAGCCAGATGATGAGAGAGGAGATCAGCTCAGGCTGTTTAACATGGGTTTTGAGTCCCCGAACAAATTGCTCTCATGACCAAACCGTTGTTCAATCAAAAAATAACGCGATGGTGAGAACCAGCAACTTGTCGTGAACGTACGTGGCATTTTTTTATATTCCTGGAGTCCAAAATGTGGTCAGGGAGCGAGTTTAAAATGTGTTGCACCTCAGCTGTTTCCAGAAATTTCTCCTCTGAGTTTACATGGGAGTGAATGAGAAAAAAATCGGCACTCCCTTCGCTTTGGAGCCGTTCAGCAAAAATGTGTACGTGTGTCAGACTCCATGACAACATTTCTGTGACCAGGACAAATTTTCCTACGTTTTGTGATAGAATTGTGTCTGTACAGTGAAAATTGTGGCCGTGGCAGCGAGTTAAAGACAAAAGTTTTAGACGATTTTTAGAGCTCTCTCCACTCTAGCGTGGAACATTCCGCGCAATAGACACCCATTATAAACGCACAATTTCTCCACTTTTTGCTCATGGTACTCGGAGAGGCAGCGATGAAAAACGATAAAAGATTGGGAAAAGATGAAAACATGAGTGAATACACGAGACCTGTGGCAATATTTGAGAGTTTGAATGGAGTCTGTAGGTCAACGTATGGAGACACTGTAAAGGCTAGAAAAAGCCCAAAGATTGGTCTGTTTTTACCCCCTGCTGCCATTCATTTCCTATGGGACAACTTTCGACGGCCGTCTGGACGTTTTTCTGACATCTCACCTTCAGGAGCCCACAAAATCCAAACGAAGGCAGGAATGGAAAAGTTACGAATAACTTTTGATTAGAAGGAGTTGATCTGGCATCCTGCAAGTTTGGAGCCGGTGGGATAAACGCTGTATGAGAAGATGTTTTTTTAAGGAAAGGCAGTTTTATGGCAAAATCTTACTTTGAAAGGGCGATTACATCACTTCCTGTTGGGTTTAGGTCAGGGGTGTGAGCACGTGATTTTTAGGTCTTGATGAGACGAACACGACAGTTTTGGTTTGACATTTCTACGACGTTCCTACAGGCCGTAGCGGCCATTTTCGTGTGCCTAGGTGGCGCTAGAGAGCTCATTTTGGCACTTATGGGGTTAATTTCATGATTTTATTAAATTTTTCACCAGTTCTGATGCGTGCCAATTTTGGTGAGTTTTTGAGCATGTTTAGGGGGTCAAATTCCAGTTCAAAGAGGCGGCGGGAGAAAGAAAGAAAGAAATAAAATAATAAACTTTACAAAAACAATAGTGTCCTCGCCTCTGGCGAGGACTAGTGCCTCCAATCAACATTTAGATGCATTAGAGTCCTCGCCTTCGGCGAGGACTCCTCCCTTAGTAGTGTTATGGCTCTGGGCATGTTTCGTAATGGGCGTTCAAAATACAAGAGGGTCCTCGCCTTCGGCGAGGACTGCTCTCTGAGCAGTCCTCTGCCTCTAGGCTCGGTCCCTAATTAAAGCTGCGAGCAGCGTTTGGCGGGACCTCGCCCGTTTCGGCCTCCAGCGAACTATTGACAAATATCGCACACATTGCCACAAACATCAGAAAATTGTGACAGAGCTGATTGTTTTGATGTTTGAATGTTTTCTGTAGCTGTAGTTATGTAGAAGTGACATTATGCAAATTAGATGAGTGAATTTTCTCCCATCAGATTCCTCTTCTTTCATTTTGAGGATGAGATGACAAAAACAACACACCTACAGGCCGCAGTGGCCATTTTAGTGTACCTTGGTGGCACTAGAGAGCCCATTTTCACAGTTTAGGGTTAATTTCATGATTTTCTGAATTGTTGACTGGTTCTGATATGCGTGCCAATTTTGGTGAGTTTTTGAGCATGTTTAGGGGGTCAATAGGATCCTCGCGGAGGACTCCTCTGTCTCCAGGCTCGGTCCCTGATAAATTTTCTCATTTACAGTTCCCTTTATCTCTCACCACTTTCAAGCCACAGCCTTTTGAAATGTAGAAATGAATATTTTCCTCAAATAACTCTGGCAACTAAAGGGTTAAAATGGAGATTCTGTCGCTGTCGTGTCATCAGGTCAGTTTTAGAATCACACACACATCATGTTTCTGTGAGTTTGTGACAGTGGTTGCCATGATCACTCAGTAGGTGCAGCTAGGGTCAAGTGAGAGAGTGGTTTGATCTGTCTAACCACATGCCTACAGGCCGCAGCGGCCATTTTAGTGCAGCTAGGTGGTGCTAGAGAGCCCATTTTGGCACTTTAGGGGTTAATAATGTGTATTTGCTGTTTCAAATTAAGATTCAGCTGCTGTAATCTGTCCTGTAAAGATTGTTAGACTCATAGACACAGACAGAGACATAGACAGAGACATAGACAGAGACACAGACAGAGACAGACACAGACAGAGACAGACAGAGACAGACAGACAGACAGACACAGACAGAGAGACAGAGAGCTGCTGCTCTGTGTCTGTCTGTGTCTGTGTCTGTGTGAGCAGCCGTTGTCATGGCGATTAAGACTTGCCTGCACTTGCGCCACACAGCCAGATGATGAGAGAGGAGATCAGCTCAGGCTGTTTAACATGGGTTTTGACTCCTCGAACAAATTGCTCTGACGACCAAACCGTTGTTCAAATCAAAAAAATAAGTGATAGTGAGAACCAGCAACTTGTTGTGAACGTCCGTGGCATTTTTTTATATTTCTGGAGTCCAAAATGTAGTCAGGGGAGCGAGTTTAAAATGTGTTGCACTTCGGCTGTTTCCAGAAATTTCTCCTCTGAGTTTACATGGGAGTGAATGAGAAAAAATCGGCACACCCTTCGCTTTGGAGCCGTTCAGCAAAAATGTGTACATGTGTCAGACTCCATGACAACATTTCTGTGACCAGGACAAATTTTCCTACGTTTTGTGATAAAAATTGTGTCTGGAAAGTGAAAACTGTGGCCATGGCAGTGAGTTAAAGACAAAAGTTTTAGACGATTTTTAGAGCTCTCTCCACTCTAGCGTGGAACATTCCGCGCAATAGACACCCATTATAAACGCACAATTTCTCCACCTTTGCTCATGGTACTCGGAGAGGCAGCGATGAAAAACGATACAAGATTGGGAAAAGATGAAAACATGAGTGAATACACGAGACCTGTGGCAACATTTGAGAGTTTGAATGGAGTCTGTAGGTTAAAGTATGGTGACGCTGTAAAGGCTCGAAAAAGCCCAAAGATTGGTCTCTTTTTCCCCCCTGCTGCCATTCATTTCCTATGGGACAGCTTTCGACGGCCGTCTGGACGTTTTTCTGACATCTCACCTTCAGGAGCGCACGAAATCCAAACGAAGGCAGGAATGGAAAAGTTACGAATAACTTTTGATTAGAAGGAGTTGATCTGGCATCCCTGCAAATTTGGAGCCGGTGGGATAAACGCTGTATGAGAAGTGTTTTTTTAAGGAAAGGCAGTTTTATGCAGTTTTAAGGCAAAATCTTACTTTGAAAGGGCAATTACATCACTTCCTGTTGGGTTTAGGTCAGGGGTGTCAGCGCGTGAGTTTTAGGTCTTGATGAGACGAACACGACAGTTTTGGTTTGACGTTTCTACGACGTTCCTACAGGCCGTAGCGGCCATTTTCGTGTGCCTAGGTGGCGCTAGAGAGCTCATTTTGGCACTTATGGGGTTAATTTCATGATTTTATTAAATTTTTCACCGGTTCTGATGTGCGTGCCAATTTTGGTGAGTTTTTGAGCATGTTTAGGGGGTCAAATTCCAGTTCAAAGAGGCGGCGGAAGAAAGAAAGAAATAATTAAAGCTGCAAGCAGCGTTTGGCGGGACCTCGCCCGTTTCGGCCTCCAGCGAACGATTTACAAATATCGCACACATTGCCACAAACATCAGAAAATTCTCACAGAGCTGATCGTTTTGATGTTTGAATGTTTCCTGTAGCTGTAGAAGTGACATCACAATATGCAAATTAGTGAATTTTCTCCCATCAGATTCCTCTTCCTTCATTTTGAGGATGCGATGACAAAAACAACACACCTACAGGCCGCAGCGGCCATTTTAGTGTACCTTGGTCGCGCTTGAGAGCCCATTTTGGCACTTTAGGGGTTAATTTTATGATTTTCTGAAATTGTTGTCCAGTTCTGATATGCGTGCCAATTTTGGTGAGTTTTGAGCATGTTTAGGGGGTCAATAGGATCCTCGCCTTCGGCGAGGACTCCTCGCGGAGGACTACTCTGTCTCCAGGCTCGGTGCCTAATAAGTTTTCTCATTTACAGTTTCCCTTTATCTCTCACCACTTTCAAGCCACAGCCTTTTGAAATGTAGGAATGAATATTTTCCTCAAATAACTCTGGCAACTAAAGGGTTAAAATGGAGATTCTGTCACTGTCATGTCATCAGGTCAGTTTTAGAATCACACACACGTCATGTTTCTGTGAGTTTGTGACAGTGGTTGCCATGATCACTAAGTAGGTGCAGCTAGGGTCAGAGTGAGAGAGTGGTTTGATCTGTCTACCACATGCCTACAGGCCACAGCGGCCATTTTAGTGCAGCTAGGTGGCGCTAGAGAGCCCATTTTGGCACTTTAGGGGTTATTATGTGTATTTGCTGTTTCAAATGAAGATTGTGCTGCTGTAATCTGTCCTGTAAAAGATTGTGACAAATAGACAGAGACAGACACAGAGACAGAGACAGACACAGACACAGAGACAGACACAGACACAGACACAGACAGACACAGAGACAGACAGACAGACAGACAGAGACAGACACAGACACAGACACAGAGACAGAGAGCTGCTGCTCTGTGTCTGTGTCTGTGTGAGCAGTCGTTGTCATGGCGATCAAGACTTGCCTGCACTTGCGCCACACAGCCAGATGATGAGAGAGAAGATCAGCTCAGGCTGTTTAACATGGGTTTTGAGTCCCCGAACAAATTGCTCTCACGACCAAACCGTTGTTCAAATCAAAAAAATAACGCGATGGTGAGAACCAGCAACTTGTCGAGAACGTCCGTGGCATTTTTTTATATTTCTGGAGTCCAAAATGTGGTCAGGGGAGCGAGTTTAAAATGTGTTGCACCTCAGCTGTTTCCAGAAATTTCTCCTCTGAGTTTTACATGGGAGTGAATGAGAAAAAATCGGCACTCCCTTCGCTTTGGAGCCGTTCAGCAAAAATGTGTACGTGTGTCAGACTCCATGACAACATTTCTGTGACCAGGACAAATTTTCCTACGTTTTGTGATAGAAATTGTGTCTGTAAAGTGAAAATTGTGGCCATGGCAGCGAGTTAAAGACAAAAGTTTTAGACGATTTTTAGAGCTCTCTCACTCTAGCGCGGAACATTCCGCGCAATAGACACCCATTATAAACGCACAATTTCTCCACTTTTGCTCATGGTACTCGGAGAGGCAGCGATGAAAAACGATACAAGATTGGGAAAAGATGAAAACATGAATGAATTCATGAGACCTGTGGCAACATTTGAGAGTTTGAATGGAGTCTGTAGGTTAAAGTATGGAGACGCTGTAAAGGCTAGAAAAAGCCCAAAGATTGGTCTCTTTCTCCCCCTGCTGCTATTCATTTCCTATGGGCAGCTTTCGACGGCCGTCTGGACGTTTTTCTGACATCTCACCTTCAGGAGCCCACGAAATCCAAACGAAGGGAGGAATGGAAAAGTTACGAATAACTTTTGATTAGAAGGAGTTGATCTGGCATCCCTGCAAATTTGAAGCGGTGGGATAAACGCTGTATGAGAAGATGTTTTTTTAAGGAAAGGCAGTTTTATGCAGTTTTAAGGCAAAATCTTACTTTGAAAGGGCAATTACATCACTTCCTGTTGGGTTTAGGTCAGGGGTGTCAGCGCGTGATTTTTAGGTCTTGATGAGACGAACACAACAGTTTTGGTTTGAAGTTTCTACGACGTTCCTACAGGCCGTAGCGGCCATTTTAGTGTGCCTAGGGGGCGCTAGAGAGCTCATTTTGGCACTTTAGGGGTTAATTTCATGATTTTATTAAATTTTTCACCAGTTCTGATATGCGTGCCAATTTTGGTGAGTTTTTGAGCATGTTTAGGGGGTCAAATTCCAGTTCAAAGAGGCGGCGGGAGAAAGAAAGAAAGAAATAATAATAATAAACTTTACAAAAACAATAGTGTCCTCGCCTCTGGCGAGGACTAGTGCCTCCAATCAACATTTTAGATGCATTAGAGTCCTCGCCTTCGGCGAGGACTCCTCCCTTAGTAGTGTTATGGCTCTGGGCATGTTTCGTAATGGGCGTTCAAAATACAAGAGGGTCCTCGCCTTCGGCGAGGACTGCTCTCTGAGCAGTCCTCTGCCTCTAGGCTCGGTCCCTAATTAAAGCTGCGAGCAGCGTTTGGCGGGACCTCGCCCGTTTCGGCCTCCAGCGAACGATTTACAAATATCGCACACATTGCCACAAACATCAGAAAATTCTCACAGAGCTGATCGTTTTGATGTTTGAATGTTTCCTGTAGCTGTAGAAGTGACATCACAATATGCAAATTAGTGAATTTTCTCCCATCAGATTCCTCTTCCTTCATTTTGAGGATGCGATGACAAAAACAACACACCTACAGGCCGCAGCCGCCATCTTAGTGTGCCTTGGTCGCGCTTGAGAGCCCATTTTGGCACTTTAGGGGTTAATTTATGATTTTCTGAAATTGTTGACCAGTTCTGATATGCGTGCCAATTTTGGTGAGTTTTGAGCATGTTTAGGGGGTCAATAGGATCCTCGCCTTCGGCGAGGACTCCTCACTGAGGAGTCCTCTGTCTCCAGGCTCGGTCCCTAATAAGTTTTCTCATTTACAGTTTCCCTTTATCTCTCACCACTTTCAAGCACAGCCTTTTGAAATGTAGGAATGAATATTTTCCTCAAATAACTCTGGCAACTAAAGGGTTAAAATGGAGATTCTGTCACTGTCATGTCATCAGGTCAGTTTTAGAATCACACACACATCATGTTTCTGTGAGTTTGTGACAGTGGTTGCCATGATCACTAAGTAGGTGCAGCTAGGGTCAGAGTGAGAGAGTGGTTTGATCTGTCTACCACATGCCTACAGGCCACAGTGGACATTTTAGTGCAGCTAGGTGGCGATAGAGAGCCCGTTTTGGCACTTTAGGGATTAATAATGTGTATTTGCTGTTTGAAATGAAGATTGTGCTGCTGTAATCTGTCCTGTAAAGATTGTGAGACACATAGACAGAGACAGACACAGACAGAGACATAGAAAGAGACATAGACAGAGAGACACAGACACAGACACAGAGACAGACAGAGAGACAGACACAGACAGAGACAGACACACAGACACAGACAGACACAGACACAGACATAGACAGACACAGACACAGAGACAGACACAGAGACAGACAGAGACAGAGAGCTGCTGCTCTGTGTCTGTGTCTGTGTGAGCAGTCGTTGTCATGGCGATTAAGACTTGCCTGCACTTGCGCCACACAGCCAGATGATGAGAGAGAAGATCAGCTCAGGCTGTTTAACATGGGTTTTGAGTCCTCGAACAAATTGCTCTGACGACCAAACCGTTGTTCAAATCAAAAAAATAAGTGATCGTGAGAACCAGCAACTTGTTGTGAACGTCCGTGGCATTTTTTTATATTTCTGAAGTCCAAAATGTGGTCAGGGGAGCGAGTTTAAAATGTGTTGCACCTCAGCTGTTTCCAGAAATTTCTCCTCTGAGTTTACATGGGAGTGAATGAGAAAAAAATCGGCACTCCCTTCGCTTTGGAGCCGTTCGGCAAAAATGTGTACATGTGTCAGACTCCATGACAACATTTCTGTGACCAGGACAAATTTTCCTCGTTTTGTGATAGAAATTGTGTCTGTAAAGTGAAAATTGTGGCCATGGCAGCGAGTTAAAGACAAATTTTTAGACGATTTTTAGAGCTCTCTCCACTCTAGCACGGAACATTCCGCGCAATAGACACCCATTATAAACGCACAATTTCTCCACTTTTGCTCATGGTACTCGGAGAGGCAGCGATGAAAAACGATAAAAGATTGGGAAAAGATGAAAACATGAGTGAATACACGAGACCTGTGGCAACATTTGAGAGTTTGAATGGAGTCTGTAGGTCAAAGTATGGAGACATGTAAAGGTTAGAAAAAGCCCAAAGATTGGTGTCTTTCTCCCCCTGCTGCCATTCATTTCCTATGGGACAGCTTTCGACGGCCGTCTGGACGTTTTTCTGACATCTCACTTCAGGAGGCACGAAATCCAAACGAAGGCAGGAATGGAAAAGTTACGAATAACTTTTGATTAGAAGGAGTTGATCTGGCATCCCTGCAAATTTGAAGCGGTGGGATAAACGCTGTATGAGAAGATGTTTTGTTAAGGAAGGCAGTTTCAGGCAAAATCTTATTTTGAAAGGGCAATTACATCACTTCCTGTTGGATTTAGGTCAGGGGTGTCAGCGCGTGATTTTTAGGTCTTGATGAGACGAACACGCAGTTTTGGTTTGACGTTTCTACGACGTTCCTAAGGCCGTAGCGGCCATTTTAGTGTGCCTAGTGGCGCTAGAGAGCTCATTTTGGCACTTATGGGGTTAATTTTCATGATTTTATTAAATTTTTCAGCGGTTCTGATGTGCGTGCAATTTTGGTGAGTTTTTGAGCATGTTTTAGGGGGTCAAATTGAGGTTCAAAGAGGCGGCGGAAGAAAGAAAGAAAAAGAAAGAATAATAAACCTTACAAAAACAATAGTGTCCTCGCCTTCGGCGAGGATAGTCATCCTCAAGCATTTAGATGCATTAGGGTCCTCGCCTTTGGCGAGGACTCCTCCTTATTAGTGTTTTGGCTGTGGCATGGTTCGTAATGGGCGTTCAAAATACAAGGGTCCTCGCCTTTGGCGAGGACTGCTCTCTGAGCAGTCCTCTGCCTCTAGGCTCGGTCCCTAATAAACATTACAAAAACAATAGTGCATTCCTCGCCTGCGGCGAGGAATGCTCTTCCTCCAATAAACAGTTTAGAGGCACTAGAGTCCTCGCCTTCGGCGAGGACCCTCCCTTAGTAGTGTTTTGGCTGTGGCATGGTTCGTATTTGGCGTTCAAAAACAAGAGGGTCTCGCCTTCGGCGAGGACTGCTCTCTGAGCAGTCCTCTGCCTCTAGGCTCGGTCCCTAATTAAAGCTGCAAGCAGCGTTTGGCGGGACCTCGCCCGTTTCGGACTCCAGCGAACGATTTACAAATATCGCACACATTGCCACAAACAGAAAATTCTCACGAGCTGATCGTTTTGATGTTTGATGCTTTCTGTAGCTGTAGTTATGTAGAAGTGACATTATGCAAATTAGATGAGTGAATTTTCTCCCATCTGATTCCTGTTCTTCATTTTCAGGATGAGATGACAAAACAACACGCCTACAGGCTGCAGTGGCATTAAGAAAGTAAGTAAGTAAGTTTTACGGTTCTGATATACGTGCCAATTTTGGTGAGTATTTGAGCATGTTTAGGGGGCCAATAGGATCTTCGCTTTCGGCGAGGACTCCTCACGGAGAACTCTTCTGTCTCAGCTCGGTCCCTAATAATGAAAACTTTTTCTCATTTACAATATACTTTTATCTTTTACCTTTCAAGCCACAGCCTTTGAAATGTAGGAATGAATATTTTCCTCAGATAACTCTGGCAACTAAAGGGTTAAAATGGAGATTTGTCTCTGTCATGTCATCAGGTCAGTTTTGGAATCACACACACGTCATGTTTCTGTGAGTTTTGACAGTGGTTGCCATGATCACTAAGTAGGTGCAGCTAGGGTCAGAGTGAGAGAGTGGTTTGATCTGTCTACACATGCCTACAGGCCACAGCGGCCATTTTAGTGCAGCTACGTGGCGCTAGAGAGCCCGTTTTGGCACTTTAGGGGTTAATAATGTGTATTTGCTGTTTCAATGAAGATTGTGCTGCTGTAATCTGTCCTGTAAAGATTGTGAGACAATAGACAGACACAGAGACAGAGACAGAGACAGACACAGAGACAGAGACAGACACAGACACAGAGACAGAGACAGAGACAGACACACAGACAGACACAGAGATAGAGACAGACACAGAGGACAGAGACAGAGACAGAGACAGACACACAGACAGACACAGAGACAGACACAGAGACAGAGACAGACACAGAGACAGACACAGAGACAGAGACAGAGAGCTGCTGCTCTGTGTCTGTGTCTGTGTCTGTGTGAGCAGTCGTTGTCATGGCGATTAAGACTTGCCTGCACTTGCGCCACACAGCCAGATGATGAGAGAGAAGATCAGCTCAGGCTGTTTAACATGGGTTTTGAGTCCCCGAACAAATTGCTCTGACAACCAAACCGTTGTTCAAATCAAAAAAATAAAGTGATCGTGAGAACCAGCAACTTGTCGTGAACATACGTGGCATTTTTTTATATTTCTGGAGTCCAAAATGTGGTCAGGGGAGCGAGTTTAAAATGTGTTGCACCTCAGCTGTTTCCAGAAATTTCTCCTCTGAGTTTACATGGGAGTGAATGAGAAAAAAATCGGCACTCCCTTCGCTTTGGAGCTGTTCAGCAAAAATGTGTACGTGTGTCAGACTCCATGACAACATTTCTGTGACCAGGACAAATTTTCCTACGTTTTGTGATAAAAATTGTGTCTGTAAAGTGAAAATTGTGGCCGTATGAGCGAGTTGAAGACAAAGGTTTTAGACGATTGTTAGAGCTCTCTCCACTCTAGCGAGGAACATTCCGCGCAATAGACACCCATTATAAACGCACAATTTCTCCATTTTTGCTCATGGTACTCTGAGAGGCAGCGATGAAAAACGATAAGAGATTGGGAAAAGATGAAAACATGAGTGAATACACGAGACCTGTGGCAAAATTTGAGAGTTTGAATGGAGTCTGTAGGTCAACGTATGGAGACGCTGTAAAGGCTAGAAAAAGCCCAAAGATTGGTCTCTTTTTCCCCCCTGCTGCCATTCATTTCCTATGGGACAGCTTTCGACGGCCGTCTGGACGTTTTTCTGACATCTCACCTTCAGGAGGCCACGAAATCCAAACGAAGGCAGGAATGGAAAAGTTACGAATAACTTTTGATTAGAAGGAGTTGATCTGGCATCCCTGCAAATTTGAAGCCGGTGGGATAAACGCTGTATGAGAAGATGTTTTTTTAAGGAAAGGCAGTTTCAGGCAAAATCTTATTTTGAAAGGGCAATTACATCACTTCCTGTTGGATTTAGGTCAGGGGTGTCAGCGCGTGATTTTTAGGTCTTGATGAGACGAACACGACAGTTTTGGTTTGACGTTTCTACGACGTTCCTACAGGCCGTAGCGGCCATTTTAGTGTGCCTAGGTGGCGCTAGAGAGCTCATTTTGGCACTTATGGGGTTAATTTCATGATTTTATTAAATTTTTCAGCGGTTCTGATGTGCGTGCCAATTTTGGTGAGTTTTTGAGCATGTTTAGGGGGTCAAATTGAGGTTCAAAGAGGCGGCGGAAGAAAGAAAGAAAGAAAGAAAGAAATAATAAACCTTACAAAAACAATAGTGTCCTCGCCTTCGGCGAGGACTAGTCATCCTCAAGCATTTTAGATGCATTAGGGTCCTCGCCTTCGGCGAGGACTCCTCCCTTAGTAGTGTTTTGGCTCTGGGCATGGTTTGTAATGGGCGTTCAAAATACAAGAGGGTCCTCGCCTTCGGCGAGGACTGCTCTCTGAGCAGTCCTCTGCCTCTAGGCTCGGTCCCTAATTAAAGCTGCAAGCAGCGTTTGGCGGGACCTCGCCCGTTTCGGCCTCCAGCGAACGATTTACAAATATCGCACACATTGCCACAAACATCAGAAAATTCTCACAGAGCTGATCGTTTTGATGTTTGAATGTTTCCTGTAGCTGTAGAAGTGACATCACAATATGCAAATTAGTGAATTTTCTCCCATCAGATTCCTCTTCCTTCATTTTGAGGATGCGATGACAAAAACAACACACCTACAGGCCGCAGCGGCCATTTTAGTGTACCTTGGTCGCGCTTGAGAGCCCATTTTGGCACTTTAGGGGTTAATTTTATGATTTTCTGAAATTGTTGTCCAGTTCTGATATGCGTGCCAATTTTGGTGAGTTTTGAGCATGTTTAGGGGGTCAATAGGATCCTCGCCTTCGGCGAGGACTCCTCGCGGAGGACTACTCTGTCTCCAGGCTCGGTGCCTAATAAGTTTTCTCATTTACAGTTTCCCTTTATCTCTCACCACTTTCAAGCCACAGCCTTTTGAAATGTAGGAATGAATATTTTCCTCAAATAACTCTGGCAACTAAAGGGTTAAAATGGAGATTCTGTCACTGTCATGTCATCAGGTCAGTTTTAGAATCACACACACGTCATGTTTCTGTGAGTTTGTGACAGTGGTTGCCATGATCACTAAGTAGGTGCAGCTAGGGTCAGAGTGAGAGAGTGGTTTGATCTGTCTACCACATGCCTACAGGCCACAGCGGCCATTTTAGTGCAGCTAGGTGGCGCTAGAGAGCCCATTTTGGCACTTTAGGGGTTATTAATGTGTATTTGCTGTTTCAAATGAAGATTGTGCTGCTGTAATCTGTCCTGTAAAGATTGTGAGACAAATAGACAGAGACAGAGACACAGAGACAGACAGAGAGAGAGACACAGACACAGACAGACACAGAGACAGACACAGAGACAGAGAGCTGCTGCTCTGTGTCTGTGTCTGTCTGTGTGAGCAGCTGTTGTCATGGCGATTAAGACTTGCCTGCACTTGCGCCACACAGCCAGATGATGAGAGAGGAGATCAGCTCAGGCTGTTTAACATGGGTTTTGAGTCCCCGAACAAATTGCTCTCATGACCAAACCGTTGTTCAAATCAAAAAAATAACGCGATGGTGAGAACCAGCAACTTGTTGTGAACGTACGTGGCATTTTTTTATATTTCTGGAGTCCAAAATGTGGTCAGGGGAGCGAGTTTAAAATGTGTTGCACCTCAACTGTTTCCAGAAATTTCTCCTCTGAGTTTACATGGGAGTGAATGAGAAAAAAATCGGCACTCCCTTCGCTTTGGAGCCGTTCAGAAAAAATGTGTACGTGTGTCAGACTCCATGACAGCATTTCTGTGACCAGGAGAAATTTTCCTACGTTTTGTGATAAAAATTGTGTCTGTACAGTGAAAATTGTGGCCATGGCAGCGAGTTAAAGACAAAATTTTTAGACGATTTTTAGAGCTCTCTCCACTCTAGCGCGGAACATTCCGCACAATAGACACCCATTATAAACGCACAATTTCTCCACTTTTGCTCATGGTACTCGGAGAGGCAGCGATGAAAAACGATAAAAGATTGGGAAAAGATGAAAACATGAGTGAATTCACGAGACCTGTGGCAACATTTGAGAGTTTGAATGGAGTCTGTAGGTCAACATATGGAGACACTGTAAAGGCTAGAAAAAGCCCAAAGATTGGTCTCTTTTTCCCCCCTGCTGCCATTCATTTCCTATGGGACAGCCTTCGACGGCCGTCTGGACGTTTTTCTGACATCTCACCTTCAGGAGCCCACGAAATCCAAACGAAGGGAGGAATGGAAAAGTTACGAATAACTTTTGATTAGAAGGAGTTGATCTGGCATCCCTGCAAATTTGAAGCCGGTGGGATAAACGCTGTATGAGAAGATGTTTTTTTAAGGAAAGGCAGTTTTATGCAGTTTTAAGGCAAAATCTTACTTTGAAAGGGCAATTACATCACTTCCTGTTGGGTTTAGGTCAGGGGTGTCAGCGCGTGATTTTTAGGTCTCGATGAGACGAACACGACAGTTTTGGTTGGATGTTTCTACGACCTTCCTACAGGCCGTAGCGGCCATTTTAGTGTGCCTAGGTGGCGCTAGAGAGCTCATTTTGGCACTTTAGGGGTTAATTTCATGATTTTATTAAATTTTTCACCGGTTCTGATGTGCGTGCCAATTTTGGTGAGTTTGCAAAAACAATAGTGCAAAAACAATAGTGTCCTCGCCTTCGGCGAGGACTACTGGCTCCAATCAACATTTTAGATGCATTAGGGTCCTCGCCTTCGGCGAGGACTCCTCCCTTATTAGTGTTTTGGCTGTGGCATGGTTCGTAATGGGCGTTCAAAATACAAGAGGGTCCTCGCCTTTGGCGAGGACTGCTCTCTGAGCAGTCCTCTGCCTCTAGGCTCGGTCCCTAATAATAATAATAAACTTTACAAAAACAATAGTGCATTCCTCGCCTGCGGCGAGGAATGCTCTTCCTCCAATAAACAGTTTAGAGGCACTAGAGTCCTCGCCTTCGGCGAGGACTCCTCCCTTAGTAGTGTTTTGGCTGTGGCATGGTTCGTATTTGGCGTTCAAAATACAAGAGGGTCCTCGCCTTCGGCGAGGACTGCTCTCTGAGCAGTCCTCTGCCTCTAGGCTCGGTCCCTAATTAAAGCTGCAAGCAGCGTTTGGCGGGACCTCGCCCGTTTCGGACTCCAGCGAACGATTTACAAATATCGCACACATTGCCACAAACATCAGAAAATTCTCACAGAGCTGATCGTTTTGATGTTTGAATGCTTTCTGTAGCTGTAGTTATGTAGAAGTGACATTATGCAAATTAGATGAGTGAATTTTCTCCCATCTGATTCCTGTTCCTTCATTTTCAGGATGAGATGACAAAAACAACACGCCTACAGGCTGCAGTGGCCATTTTAAGAAAGTAAGTAAGTAAGTTTTACCGGTTCTGATATACGTGCCAATTTTGGTGAGTATTTGAGCATGTTTAGGGGGCCAATAGGATCTTCGCCTTCGGCGAGGACTCCTCACGGAGAACTCTTCTGTCTCCAGGCTCGGTCCCTAATAATGAAAACTTTTCTCATTTACAATATACTTTTATCTTTTACCACTTTCAAGCCACAGCCTTTTGAAATGTAGGAATGAATATTTTCCTCAGATAACTCTGGCAACTAAAGGGTTAAAATGGAGATTCTGTCTCTGTCATGTCATCAGGTCAGTTTTGGAATCACACACACGTCATGTTTCTGTGAGTTTGTGACAGTGGTTGCCATGATCACTAAGTAGGTGCAGCTAGGGTCAGAGTGAGAGAGTGGTTTGATCTGTCTACCACATGCCTACAGGCCACAGCGGCCATTTTAGTGCAGCTACGTGGCGCTAGAGAGCCCGTTTTGGCACTTTAGGGGTTAATAATGTGTATTTGCTGTTTCAAATGAAGATTGTGCTGCTGTAATCTGTCCTGTAAAGATTGTGAGACAAATAGACAGACACAGAGACAGAGACAGAGACAGACACAGAGACAGAGACAGACACAGACACAGAGACAGAGACAGAGACAGACACACAGACAGACACAGAGATAGAGACAGACACAGAGACAGAGACAGAGACAGAGACAGACACACAGACAGACACAGAGACAGACACAGAGACAGAGACAGACACAGAGACAGACACAGAGACAGAGACAGAGAGCTGCTGCTCTGTGTCTGTGTCTGTGTCTGTGTGAGCAGTCGTTGTCATGGCGATTAAGACTTGCCTGCACTTGCGCCACACAGCCAGATGATGAGAGAGAAGATCAGCTCAGGCTGTTTAACATGGGTTTTGAGTCCCCGAACAAATTGCTCTGACAACCAAACCGTTGTTCAAATCAAAAAAATAAAGTGATCGTGAGAACCAGCAACTTGTCGTGAACATACGTGGCATTTTTTTATATTTCTGGAGTCCAAAATGTGGTCAGGGGAGCGAGTTTAAAATGTGTTGCACCTCAGCTGTTTCCAGAAATTTCTCCTCTGAGTTTACATGGGAGTGAATGAGAAAAAAATCAGCACTCCCTTCGCTTTGGAGCCGTTCGGCAAAAATGTGTACGTGTGTCAGACTCCATGACAACATTTCTGTGACCAGGACAAATTTTCCTACGTTGTGTGATAAAAATTGTGTCTGTAAAGTGAAAATTGTGGCCGTGGCAGCGAGTTGAAGAAAAAAGTTTTAGATGATTTTTAGAGCTCTCTCCACTCTAGCGAGGAACATTCCGCGCAATAGACACCCATTATAAACGCACAATTTCTCCACTTTTTGCTCATGGTACTCGGAGAGGCAGCGATGAAAAACGATAAAAGATTGGGAAAAGATGAAAACATGAGTGAATACACGAGACCTGTGGCAACATTTGAGAGTTTGAATGGAGTCTGTAGGTCAAAGTATGGAGATGCTGTAAAGGCTAGAAAAAGCCCAAAGATTGGTCTCTTTTTCCCCCCTGCTGCCATTCATTTCCTATGGGACAGCTTTCGATGGCCGTCTGGACGTTTTTCTGACATCTCACCTTCAGGAGCCCACGAAATCCAAACGAAGGGAGGAATGGAAAAGTTACGAATAACTTTTGATTAGAAGGAGTTGATCTGGAATCCCTGCAAGTTTGGAGCCGGTGGGATAAACGCTGTATGAGAAGATGTTTGTTTTATGAAAGGCAGTTTTATGCATTTTTAAGGCAAAATCTTACTTTGAAAGGGCAATTACATCACTTCCTGTTTGGTTTAGGTCAGGGGTGTCAGCGCGTGATTTTTAGGTCTTGATGAGACGAACGCGACAGTTTTGGTTTGACGTTTCTACGACGTTCCTACAGGCCGTAGCGGCCATTTTCGTGTGCCTAGGGGGCGCTAGAGAGCTCATTTTGGCACTTTAGGGTTAATTTTATGATTTTATTAAATTTTTCACCAGTTCTGATGTGCGTGCCAATTTTGGTGAGTTTTTGAGCATGTTTAGGGGGTCAAATTCCAGTTCAAAGAGGCGGCGGAAGAAAGAAAGAAAGAAAGAAATAATAAACATTACAAAAACAATAGTGTCCTCGCCTCCGGCGAGGACTAGTCAGCCCCTAATGCACAGTTTAGATGCATTAGGGTCCTCGCCTTCGGCGAGGACTCCTCCCTTAGTAGTGTTATGGCTGTGGCATGGTTCGTAATGGGCGTTCAAAATACAAGAGGGTCCTCGCCTTCGGCGAGGACTGCTCTCTGAGCAGTCCTCTGCCTCTAGGCTCGGTCCCTAATAATAAACATTACAAAAACAATAGTGTCCTCGCCTTCGGCGAGGACTAGTCATCCTCTAATGAAGACTTTAGAGGCATTAGAGTCCTCCTCCCTTAGTAGTGTTTTGGCTGTGGCATGGTTCGTATTTGGCGTTCAAAATACAAGAGGGTCCTCGCCTTCGGCGAGGACTGCTCCCTGAGCAGTCCTCTGCCTCTAGGCTCGGTCCCTAATTAAAGCTGCGAGCAGCGTTTGGCGGGACCTCGCCCGTTTCGGACTCCAGCGAACGATTTACAAATATCGCACACATTGCCACAAACATCAGAAAATTCTCACAGAGCTGATCGTTTTGATGTTTGAATGCTTTCTGTAGCTGTAGTTATGTAGAAGTCACATTATGCAAATTAGATGATTGAATTTTCTCCCATCAGATTCCTGTTCCTTCATTTTGAGGATGAGATGACAAAAACAACACACCTACAGGCCGCAGCGGCCATGTTAGTGTACCTTGGTGGCGCTAGAGAGCCCATTTTGGCACTTTAGGGGTTAATTTTATGATTTTCTGAAATTGTTGACTGGTTCTGATATGCGTGCCAATTTTGGTGAGTTTTTGAGCATGTTTAGGGGGTCAATAGGATCCTCGCCGACTCCTCGCGGAGGAGTCCTCTGTCTCCAGGCTTGGTCCCTAATAAGTTTTCTCATTTACAGTTTGCCTTTATCTCTCACCACTTTCAAGCCACAGCCTTTTGAAATGTAGAAATGAACATTTCCCTCAAATAACTCTGGCAACTAAAGGGTTAAAATGGAGATTCTGTCGCTGCCATGTCATCAGGTCAGTTTAAGAATCACACACACGTCATGTTTCTGTGAGTTTGTGACAGTGGTTGCCATGATCACTAAGTAGGTGCAGCTAGGGTCAGAGTGAGAGAGTGGTTTGATCTTTCTACCACATGCCTACAGGCCACAGCGGCCATTTTAGTGCAGCTAGGTGGCGCTAGAGAGCCCGTTTTGGCACTTTAGGGGTTAATAATGTGTATTTGCTGTTTCAAATTAAGATTCAGCTGCTGTAATCTGTCCTGTAAAGATTGTTAGACTCATAGACACAGACAGAGACAGAGACAAAGACATAGACAGAGACACAGACAGAGACAGACACACAGACAGAGACAGACAGACAGACAGACAGACACAGACGCTCTGTGTCTGTGTCTATGTCTGTGTGAGCAGTCGTTGTCATGGCGATTAAGACTTGCCTGCACTTGCGCCACACAGACAGATGATGAGAGAGGCGATCAGCTCAGGCTGTTTAACATGGGTTTTGAGTCCTCGAACAAATTGCTCTCACGACCAAACCGTTGGTCCAAAAAGGAAAATAAAGTGATGCTGAGAACCAGCAACTTGTCGTGAACGTACGTGGCATTTTTTTATATTTCTGGAGTCCAAAATGTGGTCAGGGGAGCGAGTTTAAAATGTGTTGCACCTCAGCTGTTTCCAGAAATTTCTCCTCTGAGTTTACATGGGAGTGAATGAGAAAAAAATCGGCACTCCCTTCGCTTTGGAGCCGTTCAGCAAAAATGTGTACGTGTGTCAGACTCCATGACAACATTTCTGTGACCAGGACAAATTTTCCTACGTTTTGTGATAAAAAGTGTGTCTGGAAAGTGAAAATTGTGGCTGTATGAGCGAGTTAAAGACAAAAGTTTTAGACGATTTTTAGAGCTCTCTCCACTCTAGCGCGGAACATTCCGCACAATAGACACCCATTATAAACGCACAATTTCTCCACTTTTGCTCATGGTACTCTGAGAGGCAGCGATGAAAAACGATAAAAGATTGGGAAAAGATGAAAACATGAGTGAATTCACGAGACCTGTGGCAACATTTGAGAGTTTGAATGGAGTCTGTAGGTCAACGTATGGAGACGCTGTAAAGGCTAGAAAAAGCCCAAAGATTGGTGTCTTTTTCCCCCCTGCTGCCATTCATTTCCTATGGGACAGCTTTCGACGGCCGTCTGGACGTTTTTCTGACATCTCACCTTCAGGAGCCCACGAAATCCAAACGAAGGGAGGAATGGAAAAGTTACGAATAACTTTTGATTAGAAGGAGTTGATCTGGCATCCCTGCAAATTTGGAGCCGGTGGGATAAACGCTGTATGAGAAGATGTTTTTTTAAGGAAAGGCAGTTTTATGCAGTTTTAAGGCAAAATCTTACTTTGAAAGGGCAATTACATCACTTCCTGTTGGGTTTAGGTCAGGGGTGTCAGCGCGTGATTTTTAGGTCTTGATGAGACGAACACGACAGTTTTCGTTTGATGTTTCTACGACGTTCCTACAGGCCGTAGCGGCCATTTTAGTGTACCTAGGTGGCGCTAGAGAGCTCACTTTGGCACTTTAGGGGTTAATTTCATGATTTTATTAAATTTTTCACCGGTTCTGATGTGCGTGCCAATTTTGGTGAGTTTTTGAGCATGTTTAGGGGGTCAAATTCCAGTTCAAAGAGGCGGCGGGAGAAAGAAAGAAATAATAAACCTTACAAAAACAATAGTGTCCTCGCCTTCGGCGAGGACTAGTCATCCTCCAGCAGTTTAGAAGCACTAGGGTCCTCGCCTTTGGCGAGGACTCCTCCCTTAGTAGTGTTATGGCTCTGGGCATGGTTCGTAATGGGCGTTCAAAATACAAGAGGGTCCTCGCCTTTGGCGAGGACTGCTCTCTGAGCAGTCCTCTGCCTCTAGGCTCGGTCCCTAATAATAAACATTACAAAAACAATAGTGCATTCCTCGCCTGCGGCGAGGAATGCTCTTCCTCCAATGAACAGTTTAGAGGCACTAGGGTCCTCGCCTTCGGCGAGGACTCCTCCCTTAGTAGTGTTATGGCTCTGGGCATGGTTCGTATTTGGCGTTCAAAATACAAGAGGGTCCTCGCCTTCGGCGAGGACTGCTCCCTGAGCAGTCCTCTGCCTCTAGGCTCGGTCCCTAATAAACGATGCAAAAACAATAGTGTCCTCGCCTTTGGCGAGGACTACCTCCTCCAATGCCCAGTTTAGATGCATTAGGGTCCTCGCCTTCGGCGAGGACTCCTCCCTTAGTAGTGTTATGGCTCTGGGCATGGTTCGTAATGGGCGTTCAAAATACAAGAGGGTCCTCGCCTTTGGCGAGGACTGCTCCCTGAGCAGTCCTCTGCCTCTAGGCTCGGTCCCTAATAACTAGCACCCCACGGGGTACGGACGGGCCCGAGCTGTGCGCACCGCCTTCCCTCCGCACCACGCAGTGTGGCGCAACGCGCCCCCCGAGCGACCGCCGACACCCGCCATCGGCCGCTCCCGCGAGTGATGTGCGGGGCGACACAATGTCACGTACTGATAATGTAATGAGTAGCAGTAAAGGTTATGAAGCAATCAGCAAGAAAATTGACATGTCAAAAATTCTCTTTTCTTGTATTTATGTGATGAAGCATGTGTAGTTTTGTTCAGTTGGATTTTTTGGTGTGGACCTCAAAGAGATATGATAGGAAATGAGATGGATTAATTGCATAGCCTTAATGAAGTAGCTGCAATTAGGTCATTGGCTGCAACTGTAGTGCATCATTCAGTGTAATTGATAATTAATGACACGCATCGAGCTGATAAACAATTAGCAGCAAACACAAGTAGTTGGAATACTCCTTAAGCAATTGCAGGAGATTTGACTAGATGAAGTAACAGTGGCAGCAGCAGGTGCTACAGATTCACCTCTCATTGTATCACCACTTGCACACAGCAATTCTGAAGAGAATGCTCCTCCTGATATGTGCAGCAAATTAAAGCTTTGATCAACTTTTGTAGGTCATTAGTGTGGGTACAGCAGGACAGCAGTTTTAGCTGTCTAGCATTACATCCCGAGGAGGAGTGCATTTTTGAAAACACCCTAAAAATGAGCCGAAAAATGGAAAACCGAACTTTCAAATCAAAATGGCCGATTTCCTGTAGGGCATGGCCCATGGGTCCAAGAGGCTTTTTTGTAGGTCTTGGGGTCTTCCATAATCCTACCGAATTTCATAGCTGTGGGTCGCACGCAGGGGCGGGGCTTAATTTTTGAAAATGTGTAGATGGCGCTATTGAGCCATTTTTGGGCATGTCTCCATTTTTACTTTAGAATCATCGAGAGGACGCCACAACTGACCTGTGTACCAATTTTCATGTGGCTGTGACATATTTAGGCCATGTGGCAGAAGGCTACTTTTTGGAAATGTGAAATAGCGCCACCATGGCGCAGTTGAATGAAACGTCTTTCTGATTTTTTTCTACATCCAGCTGTGCACCAGGCACGCTGTGACCAAATTTCAGTCTGATTGCATCAATTTAGAAGGACTTATAAGCCAAAATGTGCAAATGTGTACATGCTTGGATTGAAACACCACTCCGGGTTAGAGGGGCCGCCATTTCTAAATTAAGCATAATCGGGCAAAGCTTTGATCAACTTTTGTAGGTCATTAGTGTGGGTACAGCAGGAAAGCAGTTTTAGCTGTGTAGCATTAAATCCCGAGGAGGAGAAGATTTTTGAAAATAGCCTAAAAATGAGCGGAAAAATGGAAACACGAACTTTCTAAAAAAAATGGCCGACTTCCTGTAGGGCGTGGCCCATGGGTTCAAGAGGCTTTTTTGTAGGTCTTGGGGTCTTTCATAATCCTACCGAATTTCATAGCTATGGGGCGCACACAGGGGCGGGGCTTAATTTTTGAAAATGTGTAGATGGCGCTATTGAGCCATTTTTGGGCGTGTCTCCATTTTTACTTTAGAATCATCGAGAGGACGCCACAACTGACCTGTGTACCAATTTTCATGTGGCTGTGACATTCCTAGGCCGTGTGGCAGAAGGCTACTTTTTTGAAATTTGAAATAGCGCCACCATGGCGCAGTTGCATGAAAAGTCTTTCTGATTTTTTTCTACATTCAGCTGTGCACCAGGCACGCTGTGACCAAATTTCAGTCTGATCGCATCAATTTAGAAGGACTTATAAGCCAAAATTTGCAAGAACTTGTCGTCTCTACCACTAGTTGGCGCTACAACATATGGAGGCAAGTTTGGTGTCAATGCGTGCGGGGCGGAACCTTTAATAGTCCGTAGGAGCTGTGCATGAACAGAAAAAAGTGCGTTTTTAGGGATTTCCTAGATGGCGCTGTTGAGCACAGAAATGAATCACTGTGTATACGTTGAGGACGAAGAGGCCCATCATCCCAGAAATTTTCAGATTTTTTAAAGCAACAATGACTGAGTTCTGGCAAATTAATCATTTGCAAAATTACCTCTAACTTCGGCGCCCCCTAGGGGTCAGAGAACATGGCGTCAATTTGGACAGGCTATTTTTAAAAAATGCGCTGTGTCGCTATGATCACACTGACACCAAGTTTGGAAGAAACAACCCTATGATGACTGAAAAAAAAAATGGAATCATAAACCATAAATCATCATATTTTGCTCATAAAAAAATTCATAACTCCTTCCCTGTGCATTTTAGAGAAAAGTCCAAGGAGGCAAAATGGAAGGTCTTTAGCGGCTCTACGCACCTGCAAAATTTCATAGCCCTACAAAAAACTCGCCGGGCGTGAGAACCTATAGGGGGCGCCGCCGAGCCATTTTTTTTTGGATATGTGCGCAACCATTACCATACGTCAATTTTCGCTGGAATCAAGGCATACGCCGAATTTAAGCATTTTCCGTCCATGGCAAAGCACTGAAATATGCGCTCAAGTTTCAAGACTAATCCGAGCAAATACAATAGGGCTCAAGTTTCAAGACTAATCCGAGCAAATACAATAGGGCTCTCGCCCGCTTGTCAGCGGCTCGGGCCCTAATAACTATAACTGCAAGCAGTTATAAACGGGGGCCAAGCCTCCCTGCGCGACTCGGCCCCTGGGTGTCACAGAGCCCTTGGAAGTCGGCCCGACCAAACATCACGAAGCTTTACGGCTGGCCTCAGGAGTGACTCCACATCACGCTCACCAAATTTTGTGTGAATCCGATTAAATTTCATGTCACTTGATATTTTTTCTGTTCATAGCGCCCCCTATTGGCCGATTTACACAAACAAAGAAATGTATACTGAATGACAACAGAACATATTAAATGAAATATTTTAAAAACATTTCTTTTTTCACTTGGACAATTTTCAGATAAATGTCATTGAGTGTTACTGTACCTTTCACTTTTCCAGACTGCTGCTGTTTCCCTCCATGACTCATGTTTCTCTCTGTCACACATCTTCTGAAAAAAAACAAACAAAACAAAAAACAGATAAACAAACTGATTTCAGGCACACAGCATTTTCTGATGAGGCTAACTCACCATGCTGTAGGTTTTAACTCTCCATCTGATTCTCTCTTCTCTCTTTCCCTCCATCACTTGCTGCTCTCCATTGACTTGCTTTTTTCCCTCTTTCACTTGCTTGTTTCCTTCTTTCCCTCTTTCACTTGCTTGTCTCCTTTTACTTGCTTCTCTCCCTCCTTCCTTTTATCTTCCTTCTCTGTACTGTCATCTGTAAACAGAATATAACATCAGATTCATTTTATCATAGCAGACGATCAAAAAGCAATCATATAAGGGAACTGGCCCTTGCAACAGGATTAGCATTTACTTGTCTTTTTCCTTCCTTGCTAAAGTGGCACTCACTGGGCTCAATTATATTGTTTTAATTATGAAATACAAGAGATGGTAGTAAAGAGTTTAAATGTTGCAACAATATATGAGTAGCCTAATCAATAACAACATTGACAAATATCTACATGAATAACTGTATACATGCAGGCAAAATGAGATAGAGGTGCTCAGCAGCGCTCATCAGCCCTTCGGAAGTCCTCGGGAGTTTTACTGTGAAAGCTCAGCTTTCACAATAAAAAGAAAAAGACCAACACAGCAACGTTAGAAGGACATAACAACAGTTACGTAGTTGTGTGCGGTATCTTTGGTAACTTATGTGAGAAAAATATCACTGAATTTATGTGTGGGAAAAGTCGCCAGCCATACCGAGCCTTCAGGGATTTTCAGCCCGCCTAAGAGCGTCTATCACCGGGGAGGACTGTCCAGCAGCTCCGCCGGCACGCCCCCCTAACACTATACGTTTCACATAATTTTGAAGGAATAAACAGAATTTAAATTATTCATTTACCTGTTTCTGGTAACGGCTCCCCGGAGACGTGAGCCTCAGCCTCCTTGTTTTTGAAAAAACGTCTTATATCCATGATCTTTCGTGTTGTTGCTAAAACGTCTCCCTCCAGCGTGCCAACGGTTTAGATACTGGAAGAGCCTGGTGATGCGAGGCTATCAGCCAATAAAACACGGATGCTTCACGCAACCCCTCTCTCTGATTAACCAGTCTCGACGTCATCCTGTGTTGCATTCACTGAAAATGGAAAACTACAACTTCTTTAGTGGCTCGTTAATGTACAGTTATCATTATTTCTTCTGAAGTTGAATTTTCTGGGGCTTAAGAAAAAACGTTCGGGGCTAAAGCCCCGGATGCCCAGGCCAGGCGACGCCACTGGGTCTTACCTTTAGTTAACACTCATTTATTAGACATGATCAATATATCCTTATTAAAAGGCTATGTACCACAGTCCTTTAAGGTAGCTGTAATTAAACCTCTCCTAAAAAAGCCCACCCTGGATCCAGAGGTGTTAGCCAAATATGGACCAATATTTAATCTTCCCTTTCTTTCAAAGATCCTTGAGAAAATAGTCGCAGACCAGCTGTGTGATTTTCTCCATGATAATAATTTATTTGAGGAATTTCAGTCAAGATTTAGAGTGCATCATAGCACTGAGACAGCACTAGTTAAAATTACAAATGACCTTCTGATTGCTTCAGACAAAGAACTCGTCTCTGTACTTGTTTTATTAGATCTTAGTGTGGCGTTTAACACAATTGACCATCAAATTCTGCTACAGAGACTGGAACACTTAATTGGCCTAAAAGGTTCTGCACTAAGCTGGTTTAAATCTTGATTATCTGAATGTTTTCAGTTTGTTCACGTTCATAATGAATCATCCTTACGTACTAAAGTTTATTTTGGAGTTCCGCAAGGTTCTGTGCTCGGACCAGTCCTATTTACTCTATATATGCTTCCTTTAGGTAACATCATTAGAAATCACTCTGTAAATTTCCATTGTTATGTGGATGATACACAGTTGTATTTATGGATGAAGCCAGAAGAACTTCATAATTGCCTTAAAGACATAAAAACCTGGATGAGCACCAATTTCCTGATGTTAAATTCAGACAGAACTGAAGTTATTGTTCTTGGCCCCAAACAATTCAGAGACTCTTTATCTGATGACATAGTTTCTCTCGATGGCATTGCTCTGGCCTCCACCACTACCGTAAGAAACCGCGGAGTAACATTTGATCAAGATCTGTCTTTTAATTCTCATTTAAAACAAACCTCATGGACGGCATTTTTTCATCTGCGTAATATTGCGAAAATTAGGCCTATCCTGACCCGAAAAGATGCAGAAAAATTGGTCCACACTTTTGTTACCTCAAGGCTGGATTACTGTAACTCTCTATTATCAGGTAGCTCTAGTAAGTCCTTAAAAACTATAACTAACTAACTCCTATAATTCAGAATGCAGCAGTACGTGTAATAACAGGAACTTACAAGATCATATTTCTCCTGTTTTAGCTTCTCTGCTCTGGCTCCCGGTAAAATCCAGAACTGAATTTAAAATCCTACTGTTAACTTATAAAGCTCTAAATGGTCAAGCTCCGTCATGTCTTAGAGAGCTCATAGTGCCATATTATCCCACCAGAACTCTGCGCTCGGAGAATGCAGGGTTACTCGTGGCCCCTAAAGTCTCCAAAAGTAAAGTAAAGAGCCTAAAGTCTCTCTCTCTCTCTCTCTCTCTGTCCTATTACTGCATCTTGCTACCTCGGCCATTCTGGATGTCACTAACTCGGCTTCTTCTCCAGAGCCTTTGTGCTCCACTGTCTCTCAGGTTAATTCGTATTGTAGCAGTGCCTGGATAGTGTTACGTGTGTGGTTGTGCTGCTGCCGTGGTCCTGCCAGATGCCTCCTCCTGCTGCTGTTATCATTAGTCATACTTCTACTGTTATTATATACATATGATTATTGTCACACATATATACTATCAGATATTAATATATTATTATTAATTATAATATTATTACTTTCATTAATGTTGTTGTAAGCTACTCTCATTACCGTCTGTCTTGCATCTCTCTCTGTCTCTCTCTCTGTCTCTCTCTCTTTCTGTCTCATTGTGTCATACAGATTACTGTTAATTTATTATGTTGATCTGTTCTGTACGACATCTATTGCACATCTGTCCGTCCTGGAAGAGGGATCCCTCCTCAGTTGCTCTTCCTGAGGTTTCTACCATTTTTTTTCCCCGTTAACCTCTTAAACTCCGGCCGGATGCCGGTGTCCGCGCTCCCTCCCTCCTTTGTTAAATGGGATTTCACAGGCGCACTATGTCATCAAACCATGCTTGGTATCACCTGAAACAGGAACCTCTCAGCTTCCCGAATCCGCTGTCGTTTTTCTTTTATTCCTTATGGTTTTCGCCCCAGAGCAGCCTAAATAAAGTCCAAAATCGCAATGAGTGGTGACGAGCTGTGTCACGCTGTTTTACAAGGGGAAAAACTAAAGGATTACTCGCGATCTCATGCACAGCCAAGAATGGACCCATGGCTGGTTTGAATCTTCTTCAAACTTGAAACAAATGTTCATTGATAGTGTGCCTTCAGCCCCACAGTGTCATTTACCTGCTCAGATGAAGCCACAGACAGTTATTCATCCTGAAAATCATTTTATATTTTATTTTAGGCAAAATCTTCAACTTTTTACTGACTTCAGAGGCCCATTACTAGAGTGTTTCTGACACTTTCACAAAAAACTTCAGAGAGTTTGCTTTCTGGCAAGACCTCATGCATGCATGTAGTCAGAGCGGTTCAGAGGCTACAGTCATTTTAATTTCTGTCTGTAATTTTAGGCGTTTTTGCTACAAAATGGGGGTGGAGTGCAAGAGATTAAAGGTTTTTTTGGGGGGAGTTTTTCCTTATCCGTTGTGAGGGTCCAAAGGACAGAGGGATGTTGTATGCTGCTGTAAAGCCCTGTGAGGCAAATTGTGATTTGTGATATTGGGCTTTAAGAATAAAATTGATTGATTGATTGAATTGATTGATACTTGATACTCCTTATCCCGCCCCCGCAGCCCAAAGGCTGATGCCCAAATGTCAGAAGAATGGACCACAACAAAACACATTCAGAGAGAGGGAACTCTGCAGAACCACATCTTCAACAAATAGGATCCATTTGAATACTAAGGGTATATACATTGTGTGTTCTCCTATACTTCAAACCACTGACTCCGTGGAGGCACGGACAGTGATAAAAGGAGTGGATGGTGGTCTACTGATCACCACAGAGCAAAATGTGGAGATGACAGCCCAATCAAAGAACATTGTGCATGTTGCAGTAATCCTGGAGGAGCGCATTGGTTTGCATGAGTTGCGAGATGTACCAAACGGCTTTGTGGTGCTGATTGGACTACTTTACTGCCTCAACATCAATCATCCTAAGGGACTGAAGTACACCTTCAAGGTCATTCAGAAGGTCATCATGGACATTGGGGGAAGCACCTGCTCTGCTCGGGTTCATGGACTGCGCAACAAATTGCTTCAATGCACAGTGTAGAAATGTTCTTCACAACAAAGCAGCTGCCACATCATTTCTATTCCTGCATAAGTTAAGCCATACCCGTTTCAGGTACATTTGTAAGGAATTACAAGGAATGTGAACTTTCAAGTGTCCCATTTACACATAGGAAGAAACACGTTATTTGTTCAGTTTTGTACAAAGCTTGTGTGTTATGCTGGAATTACAGGCACACACACATAGCCTCAGTATCTGTACATGCAGCGAAAGCAGTTGGCTGCCATTCATTCTCAACGGACGCTGGCGTCATAGGGCGTCGGGCGCCAAGGTGCTCTATAATGCCAGTGTCCATTTAGAATGCTCGTGATGGTCCCTCTCTGCATGCGTGCACACACACACACACATACACACTCACACAGCCATACACAAATATCCCCAGCCATACACAAATATCCCAACCCCACACACTGACACATGGTAAGAAACACACACAGTCTGCCATATTGTTCTTTTTTTAGAGATGTTAATGATTTAAAAAGATGTTTTAAAGTGTTTGAAATGTTTTAAAAACAACTGTAAAAATCCAATATTTTTTGGAACTTTTTTTGCATAAATCTGTTAATCAACTTCAGTTCTGATCAAAACTACCCTGTAAAAAGAAAAAGAAACAACCTTTTCTCAAGTTCATTCAACTTAAAATTTTTAGGCCTTAAAATTTTAAGTTGACTGAACCTGATTCAAAACAAATGAACTTTTCTAGTCAGGTAAACTTGATCTTAATTCAGTTGTACCTATATCTTTAAGTTCCATAACTCAAGGATTCAGATATTAATATCAAGTTTATGTGACTAGAAAAGTTCATTTGTTTTAAATCATCACAAAATGACTATCCAAGTTAAGTCAACTTAAAATATTAAGTCAGCTTGGACACTAAGTGTTTTAAGCAAAAACAACTTTCACTATTTTACAGCGTATCAAATCTAACAAACTAACTAGCAAATTGTTTCAAGTCATTTCAACTTAGTTGTGAGTTGAAATTACCTGAAATAATTTGTCAACTTGTCATTACTAAAACCAAATAACACTTGATGACAGCAGTCAAAAACATTTGACATGTACATAATGTTTATGACATGTTCATGACAGTGTCATGTCATAGTTATGACAGTGTCGTGTCACCCTTAGGTAGATACCTTAAAGTGAAGTCTTAGCAAAAACCCCTAACAGGGAAAAAATGGTAGAAATCTCACAAAGAGCAACAGTTAGACATGCAATAGATGTGGTGTGCACAGAACAGATCAACATAAGAAATTTACAGTAATCCATTTGACAAAATGATACATAGAGAGGGGGGGTGGAGATGCACAACAGCAGCATATGATAGCATAAATGTTATTTGCACATATTAATATATGATAGTATATGTATGTGACAAAAATAATAGTGTATAAAAATAGTAGAAGTATGACTAATAATGATAGCAGAGTAGCAGCTATGACCCACAATCCAGGCACAACCATACTCCAAGGGAACCTTTGAGTCACAACAGCACAAAAGCAAAGAGTTAGTAACATGCTTTACTAGCACATGAATGTTTGCAAATGGGGAAAGAAAGAGAAGGAAGGAGGAGTGCTTTTTGTCATAGGAAGTCCCCCAGCAGACTAGGCCTATATCAGCCTAACTCGGGGTTGGTCCAAGTCAAGCCTGAGCCAACTCTAACTATAAGCTCTATCAAAAAGGAAAGTCTACTCTCAATGTCTACTTTTAAATGTATGGACAGTGTCTGCTTCCTGGACCGCAACAGGAAGATGGTTCCACCGAACGAGAGCCTGATAGCTGAAGACTCTGGCTCCCATTCTCCTTTGGAGACTTTAGGAACCACAAGTAACCCTGCATTCTCTGAGTGCAGTGTTCTTGTGGGATATTATGACCATTTAGAGTTTTGTAAGTGAGAAAAAGGACTTTAAATTCAATTCTGGATTTTACAGGGTGCCAGTGCGGGAAGCTAAAACAGGAGAACAATGATCTCTTTTCTTAGTTCCTGTCAGTACATGTGCCGCCACATTCTGGATCAGCTGGAGAGTTTTAAGAAACTTGTTGGACCAAGCTGATAATAAGGCACTGCAACAATCCAGCCCTAAACTAAAATCAATAAGATAAATAGGTTTAAACCTGCTTAGTGCAGTTCCTGAACTCTATGGGCCCGAACAATGCATAGTGCGTCCAAATTCACACCTGTTCTTCTCTGTGGATGCAGCTGTAGCTTTCCGACAAGGCCAATGTTTTCACAGCGAAAAAAAATGATAAATTTACAATAAAATGATGTATAACAGAGCTTTCATACAGCTTTGCACAAACATTACTGTTGGATGGATTACTCACGAATGCAGGCTCGCACAGAAATGCCATGCTTATCTCATGAAAGTGCAGGACTAGAGCTTTCCAGTGATACCACACACATCATTGTGCTGTCATCCCATCACACTATAAATCCAGATCAATTGTCTACAAAATAAAAACCTGATGAATTTCTTTACAATCCATTATACAGATCTTGTTATCAGTCACTTCATATAGTGAGGAATATCGTATCTTACCACATCTTAGGCTTGCATGTGTTTCTCCCTATCGACATTTGTAGTCAGGCTTTCAAGATGCAAATATGTCCATATTGTCCAGCTGACACTCCATCAAGGGACACGTGCCCCCCCACCAATGCCCAAAATGTCCCCCCAATATACAACTGAAACTGAAAAACAAACATTATCTTGGAGGATATCATTGCATATGGTTGACTATTTTTCTATTATCTAAGATGTAAATATTGCAGGTTTCTTTCAGATAAAACACATTTTTGACTTGTGAATGAGTCAATGGTATTTCTTGCAATAATGAAAAAAATACTGGCAATCATGTCCGCCTGGCACAAACCACATGTTTTGGACAACTGTGAAGTGACAGAATGCCCCAGCATCATGGTTCTTATATTGCCAGATTCCAGAGAGTCTCCCCTCTTCAAACAGTATATGGTAGAATATGTCAATTTCCAACTTGCTATGGTGAGATACATGTAAAAATGTAAGAATTTAGCCACACAGATTTGTTTTTATCATTGACATAAAAAATAATATAAAATACAGGCACATAGAAGGACATGGAATGATCGCAAATCTGGTTAGCCCAGATTGTCCTAAAGAAAAACAAGATATAGCATGTGTATGTAGCCTTTATAATGACTGTGATATGAGCTTAAAAGTAAGGGCAGTAAAAATACCCCAAAAAGGCCTAGAGCCCATAGGGTTAAAGGACAATTAAATGATCCACTGTTTGTATTTGGACATGATGATCAATAGCGTCAAATGCAGTGCTAAGATCTACTAAGACAAGTACATAGAGTCCTTTGTCGAAACAGTCACAAGGTCATTTGTAATTTTTACCAGTGCTGTCTGTGTTATATGATGCACTCTATATCCTGATTGAAAATCCTCAAATAAACTACTGTCAGCTATTTTAAAGGACTGTGGTACATAGCCAGTTAAAAAAGACATATTGATCGTATCTGATTAAGGGTAAAACCAGGGCTACCCCTGACCAAATTGGGGCCCTAAGTGAAATTTTATTTGGAGGCCCCCATCCTAAGGTACAAAATGACCGTACAAAAACTTGCCATTTAACTTGACAACCTTTATTGGCAATAACAAATGAACTGTAGATACAGTAGTTTGGCTTTATGAGTCAAATAAAATAAAAAATTCAACCTGAAATAAATAAATAAATATTAAGAAAAAATAACTTCAAACTGAAATAAATAAATAAACAAATCTGAGTCATAAATAGCCATCAATTACTCATCAAAAGAAAATAACTTCCACCACCTCAATCCCTCACCCTTGATTAAACACTGAAAATAAAATAAAAGAGGGAGACAGTTTTTTCCTATTTAATCTTATTTTGTTATATTTCTCCCTCTCCCCTCTCTGGAGGCGTCTGATCTCCCTCAGCCTTCCGCCTCTCCCACCTTAATTAAACACTGAAAACAGAAATAAAATACAGAAACATTTTTTTCTATTTTCATCAAATTTAGCTATATTTCTCCCTCTCCCCTCCCTGGGAGTGTCTGACCTCCCGGCCCCGCACATACCCCCGAGGCTCGGGTCTCCCCCTCCATGGAGCCCGCCCGCCCGAACGTCCCCGCGCATACTCCTGAGGCTCTTTTGGACGACATGTCAACAACTCTTCACCTGCTGCAGCTCTTCATTTGCCTGCCGGCACACACCTCTGATTGTTCAGATGTCTAGTGCTATCAATCATTGCAGCGACGCATGGACGGTCAGGTCTCTTCTCTCCTTCCTCGAGCTGATTCTACACGCGCGCTTCACGGTAGCGCATGTGCACATCCATTGCGCATATGCGCAAATGCGTCCCCTCGCGCAAAGTTTGGCCCCCCATGGAAGATGAGGCCCTACGCACAGCGCGTGTTCTGCGTTTAGGGAGGGGCGGCCCTGGGTAAAACTTCTTTATGTTGTCTAGTTGGGATGGGGTCTAAGAGACAAAACTAATGGCATCAGTTATATTTTGTGTCAGTAAGTAGATGTTAGCATGCTAACATACAGTACTCAGGAAAGATGGTGACCATGGTGCATGGTTTCTGCTCTTTCAGTCCCTTGTGTAATGTCCAAACACAACTAAATACCGTTATTTTTTATTACCAGAAATGACCTTACTCCATACCAATGGTTTGGACTCACTCTACTTAAATTTCCAAGTGACTTAAGAACACATTCATTAGAATACTATTATAATGAAAGCTTTGGTCATGGGCCCAATAAGCTTTCCTGTTAAGCCTGATTTATGGTCGTGTGTTGAATCGACGACGTCGCTACGTCGTAGGGTATGGGGCTACGCAGAAGGCTCACCGTAGCCCCCGGCGTAGCCTGACGTGCACCTCCCCAAAAATGTAACTACGCGTCGAGGCGACGCAGACCCAGCGCAGACCAACACGGCTGTGATTGGTTTGCTTGGTAGCAGCGCATTTCCGGTTCCGTATTTCCAGATTGCGCCATCCCCGCCATCTTTAAACATCTTCTGTTGCGATGTAGATGTTGCAGTTTTAAGGCTCATTATATATATGCCATTATGCTCAACGTTCAATACGGATACGGCCGGAGCCGTCTGTCCGTGCTCCGTGTTCATTTCTCTGTGACCGGAAAAGCCGGAAACTAAACAAAGAATCAACTAGAGACGACGTTAACCACTCAGGAAAGGAACGCAGCCTCCTACCGCTCTGGCGGTGAATTGCACCGCGACGAAGTTCGAAGGGTTCACGACGGCGTCACGGCAGCCAGGTAGCGACGTCGTCGATTCAACGCACGACCATAAATCAGGCTTTAGTTTCAACAAATGAGATTTATATGCATTTTCATTGCTGACAATTTGGAATGCATTTTCAATTGATATGGCTTTGTTGGGAAACCTCAGCTATGAGCGGTAACATCAGTTCTCAACAGAAGGAAAAATGTAAAAATGATACCTGCAGGATGCAGACAATATGAAATGCAGCAGAGGGATAGCAAAATGTTAAAAAGCTGCATCCAGACTGTAAATGATTGTTTGTACCAATGCATACGTCTTTGTCCTGCTTGTTAGCCTTTGACAAATGTTGGGAGTAGTGACAGGATGACATTCACAGCCTCCAGTAATCAATGACTGCCTCCCTCATTATCATCGCAATGGGCTATTATAGCTCACATAGAAATTCTCAAAACTAAACCCACAAACGTGAAAGCTCTCTCTCTCTCTCTCTATGTCGCTCTCACACACACACATACACACACACACACTGTAACTGGGCAGTCACTGTAATTATTGGAAGTGTAATCATTTATGGTGGCCAAGCCAGAGCTAAACCTTCCTCCAATTCATTCAAAAACTATTTTAATTAACACTGAAATTGCTGGGAGATCTGTATTTTCCTTCTCTGTCTCTGCTGCCTTCCTCTGTCATCTCTCTTTCCCCTCTACCTGCTCTGATCCTCTTCCAGTCTCTTTCATCTGCCTCTCTTTGCTCGTGCCTATCTTCCCATCTCTTCTTGTCTTTCTTTCATGTCTTTCTGTCTTTGTCTGTCTTTTGGGGATGAGGATTACCTCTTTGCCAGCCAGCACAGTATTTCCCTTGTGAAAAATGACTCATTCAGTGCTTCAATTGGCCTACTCTCTTTGATTTAAATTTTAAGTCCCTTTCCATTCTCTGGCTCTTGACCCTTCTCCCAACGCCACCCTAACACACTTAATGGCGAGCCCTTCCTGGGCACCCACCCAAACCCTCTGTATGAGTTAGCAAATGGTGTACATGTCCTCCTGTGCCTGAGCATTAGAGAGAAGATTGTATTTGTGTTGAGAGGGATGATCTGTCTGAGACCCCGTTGTTTCCTCATGAAATACATCTCCATTGATAGCCAGTGTGTTTACTGTAAGGCCAATTGTGCTCTTGCTCCAATGCTTCCAGTAATAAGCAAAAATGTGTCCCCTCCCAGACTGTTGGTTTTCAAAGCTTGGCTGCAGTTTAGAAATCAGGATGAAAGATGAGAGGGAATTTAGCAGCCAAAGCTATAACAATATCATAGTTCCACCCTGCCACAGTCTTCCAAAGTCAGAGGAACCCTTAAAACATTTTTGAAGCATACTCTATGACAAAAGCTACAATTTTATGTGATATGTTAAAGCTGAATTCTGTGACGTTAAATAATGTATCATGATTATGTCCCTCACTGTGATGGAGCATAGAAAAGCCCACCACTAGCATATTTATTAGGGATGCACCGAAAATTCGGTAACCGAATATATTCGGCTGAATATTGAAAAAAAAACACACACATTCGGTATTCGGTGGAGTAAGTTAAAAGCAAGGCTGAATAATAGTGGCGTGTTTTGACGACACAATCAAACGGCGGAGTAAAATATCGGCAGTGTGGCGATCCGTCCGTCACCGCACTCACATTTGCAACTAAAAATAGTTTTGAGCAAGCAAAATAGGCTTAAATCATTCAGCACGCTGTGCGAGCACAGATTTCAACCAGCAGCAGAAACAATAGGTGAATCCCACCGGTTGTGGGTTCAACGGGGGTCAAAGACACAAACAGTAAAATACCTGTCAAAGCCATTGGCTTACCAGCGGTGACGGAGAAGTCGGCTCCAATAATGTCCTCTTCTTGGCCTCATGACTGCCCAAAAGTACCTGAACAGCCGAGCCGTGATGGCACACAGGCATGTGGCATGTCAGAGGAGAAACAAGCCGTTCACATTTCTGTCTCTGTGGCAGGTAACGGCCGACAAACCTCACTGCACTTTAGGGATTGTTCTTTACTTATGAAGGGACTTGTCAGGGGAGGAGGGTGGCTGGTTGATTTTTATTTTATTTATTTATTTTATTTTGATCCCCCCTATTTTAATCATTTGTTGATGCTGTTTTTGAAGTATGAATAAGTCAATGAGTAATTTATTCCATTGAAATATCAGTGATGTAGTATAGAAAAGTGATTTATCTTTTTATAAATGAGAAAAGGCACATCTGCCTCATTTTTGCTGTGGTATCCTGATACTACTCAGAACCATGATATTTTCGTTGGTATCGTACAGTGGGATCCAATTTTGGTACCGTGACACCACTAATCTGTATGGTGTTCATCTGCAAAAACTAATGAAAAACTAAACAATGATATTCGGTATACAGTACTCGGTATTCGGCCAAGCGTTTATTATTATTCAGCTTCGGCTTTGGCCCTAAATTTTCATTTCGGTACATCCCTAATATTTATCATGGTTGGAAACACACTCCATATCTGCTACTGAGAAATGCTGATCAGGATATCAGGAAACAGTTGTCCCAGGTGACAATGCAAAAAACAAAAAACATTTGAAAATAGAACTGTAAGCAGTTATGAATGGGGTCCAAGCCTCCCCGTGCAACTCAGCCTCCATGCCCCATGGAGCCCACATCAGCCCCAAAGGATGACGGGCTCGGGGTGAGCGTCAGAGCACAGGCCAATGTCTAAGCTGGAGTATTCACCGTTATGAGAAGAGCATTGGAAGAACCAAAGGCTGAATGCGTTTGTTGCAATAAGTCACGCCTACTTTTACCAATCATTACCAAACTTTGCAGCTGGCCTCAGAACTGTTCCCACATCATGCTCACCAAAATTCGTACAAATCTGATTAACTTTTATGAAACATGATGTTTCTGTGTTTACAGCATCCACTAGTGGCCAACTTGAGCCAAATTTTGCACCAAGCCTCTGAACGACCTCTGGAACAAGTGTCTTAAGTGTAATGTTGATATGATGTCTGACAAAAATTTTGGATGTGTAGCGACTTAGCGAGGGAAATGTGCAGCGGAAGTGGGCGTGGCCTATGTCAGCAAATCCAGGTCTATTTAGGGAATATGGGTGCATAAAGTTCATGGATATGTGATTTAAAATGTGGAAGAAATATCAAATTTTTCGCCAGACCAAACGCATGTGCAAAATTTGGTGAGTTTTTGAATTTGGCAAAGGGGCCAAAATGTGGATTATATTCTCGGAATAATAATAATAATTAAAGCTGCAAGCAGCTGTGATCGGGCCCTCGCTCTTCTGCGCCACTGCAGGGGGCCAGCAGCACACATCACTGAAGCGGTTATGTGAAAACTCAGAGTAAGTTAACTCTGATGTGGTGTGACGTTTCATCTTCCTACTCCAAAAAAACCCCTATGGGAAGGTTTTTTTTTAAAATTTCAAGGGGGCGCTCATTTAACAGTGTATTTGATTAGTTTTGAGGGAGAGAGGGGGCTGTATGATTCACCTCCATTTCAGTGGGCAGCTCTGTCCCACCGATCTAAAAACAGCAGGCACTGACAATTAAAGGTATCAGATGCAAGAGTTCGCCATTCTTATCCTCATGAAAATTGATACACAGGTCATGAGGCCACTGAAGCCATCAAAAAGCCAAACGTATTTGATGGCGAGGGCGGTGCCATAGCGGCACCATTAGACACCATTAGACGTAGCTTCACAGTGTTCATAAGGTAGCTTCACCAACTTGTTCTGCATGTATTAGAAGTGGAACGAAGTTGATGGAGTCAACTTTGTGTCAGTATATGTTAAAGTAAAAACTGGTCACTTCCTATTACCACCGGGGGTGCTATGAGTAACGTGGGATATTAATATATCTGGCTGTTCAGGGCGGAGCCATCATCATGTCCAGCAAGTATGTAGGCGGGAGAGCCATTCAAAATTCAATGGCGAGAAAATGAAATGTTGCCAAAATTTCTCACGCCCTAGCGGCCACCCCCTTTGACATAGAGATAAGCTTTTAATAACTTTTGATCAGCATGTTCTCAGGATGATGTGTACCAAATTTGAAGTCGATCGGACGAAATCCCGAGGAGGAGGAGTTCAAATTTAACTTGTGGAAATCGCCGTAACAAAAAATTTCTAAACAAAATGGCCGAATTCCTGTTGGGATTTTACCATGACGTTAAGAGACTTTTTTGGGCCCTAATAATAATGATAAATAATAATAAACGGCACGATTATAATAGGGTTCTCACGGACGACTTTGTCATCGCTCGGGCCCTAATTAAAGCTGCAAGCAGCTCTGATCGGGCCCTCGCTCTCCTGTGCTACTGTGGGGGACCAGCAGCACGCATAACTGAAGTGGTTAGGTGAAAAGTCAGACTAAGTTAACCCTGAGATGAGGGAAAGTCTGGGTTCTCTGTTTCAGACTGATAGCTAACTTAAACTCTCTCCCTATGGTGTTGATGTTTATCATAAAAATATGGCATTTCCTGTTTCCACAAGGTGGCGCTATGAGATAGAGTGAGTATGAGAATAGGAGGTGTGCAGGGCTGGGCTCTTGTCATGTACCAAAGTTTTGAGGCAGTTTGTATGAAGTATGTGGGAGATATTGTTGAGCGAATATGCATGGTAATGCATCAAATATGGCAACGCTATAGTGGCAAAGCCCCTTGTCATACAGAAAAGCTTTTAATAACTTTTCACACAATTACATTTTTGAAAAATAACAGTCATTGTAATGCAGTCGAATGGAGATGGCTGTAGCTCATTTTGTTAATGAATAATTTCTACTACACATAAGACATATAGTGTAAACTGGCAAATATCAAGTAAAATGTCAAGGCTGTATATTGTTTTTATAATAAAGTTTTTTATTTGGAACTATTATAGGGGAGAGACCCAACACTTTCCACAAGAACATGCAGTAAGCAACAGTGGAGTGGAAAAAAAAATATTTTACAAGAAGAAACCTCCAGCAGAACCAGGCTCAGTGTGGGAGGCAATCTGCTTGATTGGTTGGATTTGAGAAGAGAGAGGGGGGTGGTTAGAGAGGGACAGAGGGTTCATGGAGTGAACACCAACAGCAATGTATATGTGGAATACATGAACAGATATAGTATGAATACATATAAATCCATAAATGAACTAATGAACTTAACTATTTTTAAACAAGGGCTGGGGGGTGGACAGAGAGAGAACATGAGCAGCACTATAAGCTATATTCATAATTCTATTGAATTCAGTCAGATTCTGTGTTGCTCTGTAGTGCAAGTGGGTATATCAGTGTATTGCTGTACATGCTCCTGTGTCTGATGATTGCACATTGTGGAGAGGGTGTGCAGGGTGTTGAATTTTTCCACGTGGACAATATTTTTCTTTCCAACTCCACTGTTGGAGAGTCCAATTTTTCCCCCAGAATATGGCTGAATGAGTCTGTTGGTGTCCTTGACTTTTGACAACATTAACTACTACATGTCCAGAGTACATGAGTCTTTTTGAAAAGAATAATATTGTCACTTCAAACAAAACTAGAAAGAAAATGTAATCAAAATGATGGCTTCCCAGCAAACGCATAACGTTCCGGTAACATTCCCAGAACATTCCCTACAAGTTTTCTATTGAACGTTCCCTAAAGAACATTTTAAGAACGTTGTATAAATGTTTGTGTTTAATCTAACATTCCCAAAACGTTCTAATAACCAGATGCCTGTAACGTTTTTTTTTAAAGTAACTTTTAGAATGTTGCCCCTGAGGTTCCCATTTAGTTGCATTTTGGGTAACCTTCCCACAACATTCTAAGAAAGTTCTACAAATAATGTAACATTCCTAAAACGTTATAATAACCAGATGATTATAATGTTTTTGGAGAGTAATTTTATAACATTCCCCTGAGGTTCCCATTTGGTTGAATTCTGGATAAACCTAACCCACAACATTCTGGGAATGTTGCACAAATGTTTTTGTTTAACACAACATTCCCATAATGTTCTAATAACCACATGAAACAACGAGTAATTTTTAGAATGTTCCCCTAAGGTTTTTGTTTGGTTGCATTTTGGGTAACCTTCCCAAAACGTTCTAAGAACGTTCTACAAATATTTGGTTTTTAATGTAACATTCCTAAAACGTTCTAATAACCAGAAGATTGTAATGTTTTTTTGGAGTAATTTTTAGAATGTTCTTCTAACGTTCCAGTTTGGTTGCATTTTGGGTAACCTTCCCAAAACATTCTAAGAAAGTTCTACAAATATTTGGTTTTTAATGTAACATTCCTAAAACATTCTAATAACCAGAAGCTTGTAACGTTTTTTTGGAGTAATTTTTAGAATGTTCTTCTAACGTTCCAGTTTGGTTGCATTTTGGGTAACCTTCCCAAAACATTCCAAGAAAGTTCTACAAATATTTGGTTTTTAATGTAACATTCCAAAAACATTCTAATAACCAGAAGCTTGTAATGTTTTTTTGGAGTAATTTTTAGAATGTTCTTAACGTTTTGGTTGCAGGTAATGCAACCAAAACGTTAAGAAAGTTCTACAAATATTTAGTTTTTAATGTAACATTCCTGAAACGTTCTAATAACCAGATGTCTGTAACGTTTTTTTGGAGTAATTTTTAGAATGTTCCCCTAAGGTTCTCATTTGGTTGCATTTTGGGTAACCTTCCCACAACGTTCTAAGAAAGTTCTACAAATATTTGGTTTTTAATGTAACATTCCTAAAACGTTCTACTAATCAGATGCCTGTAACGTTTTTTTGGAGTAATTTTTAGAATGTTCCCTTAAGGTTCTCGTTTGATTGCATTTTGGGTAACCTTCCCACAACGTTCTAAGAACGTTCTACAAATATTTGTTTTTTAATGTAACATTCCTCAAACGTTCTAATAATCAGATGCTTGTAACGTTTTTCATCATGGACATCCAAGAGAGGTCAGGCATACACAGAATAACTCTAAATGACATAAACTACAGGGTTACCCAAAAACTAATCATATTTACAATTGCCTCCAACTGAACACCACAAAGATAAAGGAAATGATAGTGGATTTCCAAGTTCCTGGACCAGCCAGTGAACATTCGTGGGGTGGACATTGAGGTAATGCTAACCTACAAATATCTGGGAGTTCACCTGGACAACAAGTTGTACTTGTCCCCTAACATAGATACACTCTACAGAAAGGGACACAGCACCTTTTCTTATGGAGGTTCAGATCCAGACTATGCTGCAGATGTTTTTACCAATCTGTAGTGGCAAGTGTACTGTTCTATGCTGCTGTCCGCTAGGAAGGCAACATAAAACAGAAAGATGAACGACAGCTTGACAGACGGGTGAAAAGAGCTGGCTTTGTGATAGGACTCAGATTAGACTCATTGGAGGCTGTGGTGAAGCAATGCACACACAATGGAAGTCAGAAACCATCTTCATAGCGCCGGTGGAATGGCAGAGATTGACTGATTCAGCTACATTGCAGAACTGAGATTCTGGAAATGTTTCATACAAACTGCCATCAGAATACATAGTTTGTTGTGTTGAGCTACAATGCAATTTAATCCCCCCTCGTGGATCAATAAATTCTATTCTATTAATTCCTCTGCCCCTCCACCTCACACACACATCATCATTGCTGGCTATGTAGCAGTTTGATTGAAAAAAAGGAATAAAAGAGAATTCTTACCTATTCAGTATACAGTTACAGGCAACATGTAACTTCTACTCAATGCATCAGCTGTAATGAACGAGTGAGGATGGGGGCAGCACAACATTTTGCCAGCCCATCTGGTCATGTTTTGTGTTTTAGCTTTAATGGACAGGTTGTCATGTAATGGATAATGCACAGCTAGGTGGTCATTCTTGAGGATAAAAATCCTGACAGGATGATCAGTATCCTGATACAAATTCCCTTGAAGAGGTTTTCTGCAATAATAATCAACTAAGCCAAATAATGCTAGCCTTGCTAATTTAGTTAAGACTAAATACAAACTAAATACTATACTCACAAAAAAGCAGAATATTTTCTCTATAGATTAAAACAAAAGTGGTACGAATCTGGTCAGAGACAAAACTGGCGCTCTCATTACTAATCACAAAGAAATCAACAGTGTGTTTAAACAGTTCTATGAAGAGCTTTATAGGTCAGAGGGTGAACTGGATTTAGATAAAGCAAAAAAAATCGTAAGATAGATATTTACACAGAAATTTGGGAACCATTTTTAACACAAATCAGGAATGAACAATCCAGGACTGGAAACTAAAACCTGTTAATTAACTACTGTCTCTCAGTGCATATGTTTGACTGACGGCTGGGGGAGGGTGGGGGGGGGATTCATTTTATTCATTTCGATTCATTTCATTTTGTTTGTTTGTTGTGATGGTACCATTATATACACTACTCAAAAAAATAAAGGGAACACTTAAACAACACAATTTAACTCCAAGTCAATCACACTTCTGTGAAATCAAACTGTCCACTTAAGAAGCAACACTGATTGACAATCAATTTCACATGCTGTTGTGCAAATGGATTAGACAACAGGTGGAAATTATAGGCAATTAGCAAGACACCCCCAATAAAGGAGTGGTTCTGCAGGTGGTGACCACAGACCACTTCTCAGTTCCTATGCTTTCTGGCTGATGTTTTGGTCACTTTTGAATGCTGGCTAACCCTAACCCTAACCCACTCTAGTGGTAGCATGAGACGGAGTCTACAACCCACACAAGTGGCTCAGGTAGTGCAGCTCATCCAGGATGGCACATCAATGCGAGCTGTGGCAAGAAGGTTTGCTGTGTCTGTCAGCGTAGTGTCCAGAGCATGGAGGCGCTACCAGGAGACAGGCCAGTACATCAGGAGACGTGGAGGAGGCCGTAGGAGGGCAACAACCCAGCAGCAGGACCGCTACCTCCGCCTTTGTGCAAGGAGGAACAGGAGGAGCACTGCCAGAGCCCTGCAAAATGACCTCCAGCAGGACACAAATGTGCATGTGTCTGCTCAAATGGTCAGACTCCATGAGGGTGGTATGAGGGCCCGACGTCCACAGGTAGGGGTTGTGCTTACAGCCCAACACCGTGCAGGACGTTTGGCATTTGCCAGAGAACACCAAGATTGGTAAATTCGCCACTGGCGCCCTGTGCTCTTCACAGATGAAAGCAGGTTCACACTGAGCACATATGACAGACGTGACAGAGTCTGGAGACGCCGCGGAGAACGTTCTGCTGCCTGCAACATCCTCCAGCATGGCCGGTTTGGCAGTGGGTCAGTAATGGTGTGGGGTGGCATTTCTTTGGGGGGCCGCACAGCCCTCCATGTGCTCGCCAGAGGTAGCCTGACTGCCATTAGGTACCGAGATGAGATCCTCAGACCCATTGTGAGACCATATGCTGGTGCAGCTGGCCCTGGGTTCCTCCTAATGCAAGACAATGCTCGACCTCATGTGGCTGGAGTGTGTCAGCAGTTCCTGCAAGACGAAGACATTGATGCTATGGACTGGCTCGCCCGTTCCCCAGACCTGAATCCAATTGAGCACATCTGGGACATCATGTCTCGCTCCATCCACCAACGCCACGTTGCACTATGACTGTCCAGGAGTTGGCGGATGCTTTAGTCCAGGTCTGGGAGGTGATCCCCCAGGAGACCATCCGCCACCTCATCAGGAGCATGCCCAGGTGTTGTAGGGAGGTCATACAGGCACGTGGACGCCACACACACTACTGAGCCTCATTTTGACTTGTTTTAAGGACATTACATCAAAGTTGGATCAGCCTGTAGTGTGTTTTTCCACTTTAATTTTGAGTGTGACTCCAAATTCAGACCTCCATGGGTTAATAAATTTGATTTCCATTGAAAAATGTTTGTGTGATTTTGTTGTCAGCACATTCAACTATGTAAAGAACAAAGTATTTAATAAGAATTTTTCATTCATTCAGATCTGGGATGTGTTATTTTAGTGTTCCCTTTATTTTTTTGAGCAGTGTACATTCAAGTTAAATCCACATCAAGTGTGTAGAGAACCCTCTCACCTAGAGGTGTGTTGGTTTTAGTCATTTTGTGAATGTATGATGTGTACTTGTTAACACAAAACTAAAAGTAAAATAAGAATAATAATCAACTCACTGTATTATCCTGCTTATTACATTTTTCATATAATTTTATTGAGTTAAAAATAAGTTTATTACTGCTCTGAATGAAAATAATTGCATTTGTTCTTATGGACACAGAACTGTTTGCAACGATCTGTTAAATGGCAACAGTCTGCTATCAAGACTTTTTAAAAATTATTTTCTTTATCATAACATTCCCAAAATGTTGACATAATGATTATTGGGGGTCATGTGGACAATACCAACTGCTTGTTCGCGACTGAATTCTTTTCACTAGCCTACTGCACTGCTTCAATATCACACAGCATGTTAAAGGGTGCACCCACACCAAAGGCCACACAATGGACCTTGTGAACTCCATTGGCACAATCCCATCCCATCTTCAGTGCTTGGACCTTGCTCTGTCTGACCAACATGCAATCCTCTTCACTGTTCTTGTCTCCCTGCCCTGGCAGCTCACAAAATGGACCATCACATACAGGAACATCAAGACAGTGAGTACACCAGCCCTAACCAATTTCATAACAACCCACTTGGCCTCTGCTCAGTCCAACATCCTTTTTGATGGGCTGGCTGCTCACTGCCACTCCGCCTTATCCTGCTGGCTTGACTCTCTCGCCCCCCTCAAAATCAGGACTGTCTTCTATACCCATGCCCCCTGGTTCACCACTGAACTCCACCCCTTGAAGGCCACTGGCGTTAACTGGAGAGGTTCTTTAAAAGATCTGGCCTCACTGTCCACCTTGAGGCCTATGGATGTGAGGTCCTAGAAGGAAGCTCTCTCCCAGGCCAAAACTCACCACTACTCCACCCTCATTATAGAACCAGCAAAACCAACCCAGAATGCTGTTTTCCACTATCAACCTGGCGACTTCGCCCCCTAATAATAATAATTGTTGTTGTTGTTATTATTATATTATTAATTTCTATACTGTTCCACTTGATGCTCAATTCAAGTTATAATAATACTAATACTAATACTACTACTACTATACTACTACTACTAATAATAATAATAATAATTGTTGTTGTTATTAATATATTATTAATTTCTATACTGTTCCCCTTGATGTTCCTGTTTGGTTGTTTTGGTTCATAGTCCCAAAACGTTTTGTAGCCTAACATTTATTGTTGGAGGTCAGATTTATCCGAATTCCGATTACAAACGAACGCAGCATATCCCATGTTGCACTGGGACATCGTGATCGTGCCCAGCACAGCGCCAAAATACGTTATCTGCAGGTGACCGTGAAATCATTCGCAAGAACGAAAAGTAGGCCAAGAAAATACAACAAGGTGAGTAACATCAAAGTTATTATATCCAACTTCATCTATCGTGTAAAGTTACTATCTGCCTAATAGTCATATGTCGAAGTATTGTTCATGTGTAAACTAGCTAAGCTGTGTAAACTAGCTAAACTGTGTAAGCTAGCCTAAGCCACGGGGAATTACTTCACTGTCTCCGTGTGTCGGCTTCTGTCAGGACACGTGAAGCTGAAGCTAGTGTAACAGACTGTTTTGTATTTGCAATTTATGTTGAGAATGAGGAGCGGTGTCCAGGGGCGGACTGGCCACCGGGAGTACCGGGAGTTTTCCCGGTGGGCCGGTGGGTCAGCGGGCCGGCCCGGTACGGCGTGGTTACATTCACATTTTTCTACCGTCTATGAGCGAGAAGAGTGACTAATTAATGCAAGTGACAAGCATTAATTCTCGGTCCGAACCCGGCCAAAAAAATAAAAAAAGAAGAGGCCCGCCCGTCTATGCGCACTTATTAGGAGCCCAAGAGAGCAGAGGAACAGAGAGAGACAACACAGCTACAGGTGTGTGTGTATGTGTGTGTGTGTGTGTGTGTGTGTGTGTGTGTGTGTGTGTAGGCTACCTGCTGTAAAAGGTAGGCTAATACAGCATATTCCATAATCATAATTGGCTGAAAATCTCAGGACATGTGTAAAGCTCAAGCATGTGGGAGCCTCCTTTCATATTTAATATCTGATAGTAAGCTCAAGATAGAGATGAGAATAGGGCAGAAGTGGTGGAAGAAGAAAGTGTGGCCTGAAAGAGGCACATGGTGAAGCACAGGAAACGGCCCTTGAAAGGCTGGTCTATGTCAAAAGATTTAAAAAATGAGTTTTGTTTTTGCTCTCCAGCCACAGCTCCCTACTAGACCAGTTCTGAGTTTAGTTTAAGTTACATACAGCCATTGTTGCCATTACAATGATAGGAACCTCAGTCAGTACTAAATCTGCTTTTTTATTTTAAAACAATGTTGTCTTTTCCCTTTATTTTCTCCTCAGTGTACACCAGAATGTAGGGCTGCTCGATTATGGCAAAAATCATAATCACAATTATTTTGATTCATATTGAATTACAAAACGATTATTCATTGATTTGAGAATTTGCTTTTATTGGACTTTAAACAGGTTTTCCTTTTTAACACAATGACTAATGTTTAAATACAGTTTGACAAAAAGTAAATTAAAACAAAATATAAATAATATATACAGGGCTCCAAAATAACTTTTTTAACTAGGAGCACAGTGGCCCCTAACTTAAAATTTTAGGGGCGCAAGGCCCTTGCAAAGTAAATATTCATATTTCATATTTCCTCTCATTTTTACTATATTACTGATAAATACTTTGACAATAAATGCAGCAACTACAATGTTTTAAATTCACATTTACATTATGTTTCAGACTGGAGCAGAAGTTTGTCAGCAACAAAAAATATTCAATAATGTAACAGACTGTTTTGTCTTAGCCATGTCTTCCTGTATGTGAAGTATGGTGTCCCTGGAGTTGCCGTAGGGCTTGGCAGAGTTCCGCAGTAAGGTGTTGCTGTTGTCGCGCTGATTAAAAGAGAGAGCGGTTGCCGCTGAATATGTTACTTTGACTCCTGTCCGTTTATTGTTTTATTAGCTGCATCCAGTTAAACGAACCCAGGACGCTCGGTTACAATAATAATAATAATTTTAAAAAATCGGCAAATTCTCTGGTCACACAAGGGCGAGTAGATGCAACCTGATACTGCATATAATATAATAAAAATAAATGTCAAAATGTGCTGAAACTGAAACTACTGTTTGTGTCCAGGGGGGCGAGGCGCAGCGCACTGCTGTAAAATGTAGTGTGCACTGCTACATTTACATCACAGGACAGAATGAGAGCATCACACGAAGGTGTATGACACAATGATCATTTTATGTCAATTATCTTGTTTTCATAATCGTGTGAAGCCAAAATCGAAATTGAATTTCAATTAATCGCCCAGCATTTTTGTTTTAAAAATCACAAAATTTTACTAATAAAAACTAGGGATGCACCGAATATTCAGAAACCAAATATATTTGGCCGAATATTGCAAAAAAACACACATTCGGTATTCGGTGGAATAAGTTAAAAGCAAGGCTGAATAATAGCGGCGTGTTTTGATAACGCAATCAAACAGTGTGCCGTGATGGGTGGAGTAAACTGTTGGCAGTGTGGCAATCCATCCGTCACCACACTCACATTTGCGACTAAAAATAGATTTGAGTGAGCAAAATAGGCTTAAATCATTCAGCATACAGATTTCAACCACCAGCAGAAATGATAGGCGAATCACAGCGGTTGAACGAGGGTCACAGACAGTAATGTAGCCTATTCCTGTCAAATACGGCGGTCATCGGCTTACCAGCGGCAACGGACAAGTCGGCTCCAATAATATCCTCTTCTTGGTGTCATGACTGCCCAGTAGTACCTGAACAGCCAAGTCAGCCGAACACAGGTATGTGGCGTGTCAGAGGAGAAAGAAGCCGTTCACATTTCTGTCATTGTGTCAGTAACAGCCCACAAACCTCATTGTACTTGGGTCCATGTCATTGGTCTGACAGCCCATTAGTTCGACATCCCGTTAATGGGATGTCTGACTGTCCGCGGTGCCAACCGGCTCTGGGTAGCTGGGAAAGGCTTGAGGCGGAGCAGGCTCACAGCTTATGTGTTTGTCACTTTCTTTTTCATTTTAACCCACACCATGATCTTTTCCTGACCCTAACCAAGTGGTTTTTGTGCCTGAACCTAAGCAGACCTTAACCACAGGGCATCATGATGATTTCGAAACGGACTTCGGAACAATGGGCTGTTCACCCGCACTTTAGGGCGTGTTCTTTACTTATGAAAGGGCTGTCAGGGGAGGAGGGTGGCTGGTTGATTCTTATTTTATTTATTTATTTTATTTTGATCCTCCCTATGTTAATCACTTATTGATGCTGTTTTTGAAGTATGAATAAGTCAATAAGTGATTTATTCCATTGAAATATCATTGATGTATTATAGAAAAGTGTTTTATCTTTTTATAAATAACAAAAGGCACATCTGCCTTTCGCTGTGGTATCCTGATACTACTCAGAACCGTGATACTTTCACTGGTATCGTACTGTGACAACACTAATCTGGAGGGTGTTCATCTGCAAAAACTAATGAAAAACTAAACATCGGTATTCGGCCAAGCGTTTAATATTATTCGGCTTCGGCTTCAGCCCCAAATTTTTATTTTGGTGCATCCCTAATAAAAACATTATACATGTTGGAAAATGTTTACAGAAAACACTTGCAAAGTCTGATAGCTATGCAGTACTGATTTGCGGAGATACAGCTTTAAACTGTTTCTCCCCGTCTCAATTTTTCTGATTTTCTGGGCGGGCGCAAAAAGGGACACCGTGACGCACTGGTGAGCCCATGTGACCTTGACCCCTCCCCTACTATATAAACTGAACACCGTGATGTACTGGCGAGCCTGTAAGGCTTTTTCCCATAAGGATACATTGTAAAAGAAGCGGCTGTACAATGGTGGATAATTTTTTTCAGCGCCGCAAACCTAGCGAAAATGACTTGTTTCACCATCAGAATTTAATTTATTTGGTCCAATAACATTTGGAAAGTCTACAAGAGCTGTAAGATTAAATTATTTGTATTCCCATTCAAGTTAGCGGAGCGCTAAACCGGAAGTTAGCAGCCGGCTTCTTCTTCGTTGGATTTTGACTGCAGTAGAGCGCTGAGGTCTCTACTGCACAGCCTCACAGCCTGCTCTATGGGCCCCATAACGCGGAAGTAAGCTGCCCCATAACCATAACGCCAATAATTACACCCGGAAATCGCGCGTTTTTTGCTTCATGCGCCACTGAGCAACTATTCACAGGAATGAATGTAGGCTCCACCCCCTACGCTGTATCCAGTTCTTCTTTTTCTAGCTAGCTGCTAGCTAGGTCACGTTGGTGAATTTGACTGACAGGGGACACTTGGTAGGGGCGGGGTTTCAGCGAATTCTGCCGACACGCCCACAGCATTTGGGAGCAGAGACGGGCTGATTTTTACACAACTTTGAAGGCTAATTTCACATATTTGGTGATTTTCTTGAACATTCAAATTTGACAGGGTGTTCAACAACACCATTTCCTGTGGTATGTTACACTCAGAAACTTTACACAGACTTAAACACTGTAAAACTCGTTGTTACATGAAGAAATAATACAGTACTGTAATAATACAGTAATAATACAGTAATACAGTAGTAATACAGTTAATAATACAGTCTCCCCTGTGTCTTCTCTAATCCTGTACTTCCAGTTTCATGTTTTACCGTCTCTGTCTGTAGCTGTCCTTCACTTTCACTGTCTGTTGCCGTCTGCCAGCACAACCAGTGACGTCATAGACTGTCGACCAACAAGATGGCCGCACCCTAGCTAAAAAACTAATGGAAAATGCGAAACTACATTTTCTCCTTAATGTTTACATTTAATGTGTTAGTTTAACTGGCTGTTGCATGTCTTCTTTAATAAATTATAGTGTCTGTATTCAAAGATCAAAGATTCAGAGTCCTTTTATATTTAATATTTAATATTTAACATTATCTTTTTCAATGTTTGCTATTTAATCATGCTCATTGTGTGTCAATGATTTAAAAAACAAACAAAAATAATTTGACATGAGTTTTTTCTTTCTTTCAGTTGCTTTCAGGCTATTGGAGAGTTGGAGAGAAAGGTCACTGTAGTGAGTATATTTTCTATTTTGACAGAATAAAGTGTTACTCAATACTCTATTTTCATGGCACACCCCTGCAGAATTTTCTAATGTTGCAGACACCATCCTATTTGTGGACACCATCCTATTGACTTCTTAGGGCTCTACAGTGCAAGTATTTTATGTGTATTTGCGCCCAAAAGTAGATATGTTTTTAATTGCTGGCTGTCCCCCTTGCTGACCAATGTGTCAGACTGATAAAAAAATATGATTCTGAAATATTGCAGTAACAAAAGCAATAAAATAGCAGTCATGCTGATTGGGTCCCTGGGAAATTCTATGGGTCCCCAATTAAAAAAATGTATTTCATTCTATTTCTTATATTCTTTTATTTCTTAAATTGTAGTGTTAAACTCCTTTGATGGTGGTATGAAGTGATATGGTTATAATTAACGGATATATTCATGCATATTCAAAGCCTATCTGAAATTAAACAAATAAAATTCCAAATCTGAAAAGATTATTATAAAAGAACTGTCATCGTGGCATGACATACAAAATTCAAATAAAATAGCATTTTTGTAGCAACATAAATAGCACCAAAATAAATTACTAATACTCAAATGAAAACAAAATGGTGTGTGTAGTACAAAAATAGATTATAGCTGCTGCGCAGCAATGGTCGGGGCCAGCCAATTTTAGGCAAAATGAGGCAATTTGAAAGTGAAAGTTCCAAAGCTGTAGCACATATGGTTGATTTGTTATGAATTTTCAAAGGTTTGAAATTTAGAGGCTTGGTGTAGCGCCACCATCAGGACTATTGTCTTGTGTTTCCAGTTGAGGACATCTGGCATGGGACTGGACCTTTATGAAAACCTTTGGTAGATTTCTCATATGGAAATGTTGGACGAGCTGAGGCTTGAACTTACAATCTTAAACACCAAGAACCAGCCTCTATCTCACTGAGCTAACTGGCAGAAGCAAATGTCACACGTAGCTTCACAAATTGACTAAGCCAGTCACCTGTGTGCCAGGCAGCAGCTGTTAGTGTGTAAAGGCAGATTTCAAATTCAGTTATTAAGAGTCCAGTTATCAACTGGAAACACAAGACAATAGTCCTGATGGCTGCACTACAGCAAGCCTCTAAATTTCAAAACTTTGATTCATAACACATCAACCATATGTGCTACAACTTTAGAATTTTCACCTTCAAATTGCCTAATTTTGCCTGAAATTGTCCGGCCCCGACCATTGCTGCGCAGCAGCTATAATTTTTATTTGCATTTTCCATACCATCTCAACTTTTCTCTAATTTGGCTTTGTAATTGTCTTTTCAATCTTATATGAATAATTTTAACAGCGACCTATGAAGAGGCAGTGAAGTTCATGAAGGTGATGGATGACACCTCCAACTATGATACGGACCACCTGAAAGACAGGGAGAGCAAGAGGCAAAGAAAAATGCCGAAAAAACTCAGTGAGGAAGGTACGTGGAACATACATAAGTGCTTAATAGATAACATGACAAAGAGAAGTAGAAAGAGTTTCAGTAGTTGCATCCTGACCATCATATAACCTTTAAATCTGACTCTCTTTTTTTCTTTTGCACCAAGGCTCCAGTAAAGAAAAATCAAAAAAACACGCAGAGAAAGACATTGAGTGTGAGACCGACTCAGGAGGTAATCTATTGAAAATCTTCTGACACTGTATTTAAGGTATATGCAGGGCAGGAATTATACCAAGTGCCGTGGATGCCCTGGAGTGTGTCCGTAATGCCCCTTCTACCCATGCAGCCAGTTCAGCATGCCCCGTTTTGAACTTGGAGTTGTGCCCTTAAAATAAAGTTTTCTCATTCAAAACTACAAGCAATGCAGCAAATAAACAAACTCACGTTTCCCAGTGTCTCTGTCACTGAACACGAACAGTAGCACGAAATTACACAGACTCCTAATTGTTTATTGTATACTGTTTTGATTGCATACAATGTAATTATCACTTATTGTTATTGCACCATTAGTTTTGACCTTGGTGCCCTAGGGCTAGACGATTATTTCAAAAATAATAATCACGATTATTTTAATTGATATTGAAATCACGATTAATAAACACGAACGCAACACCATCTCGGACAAGGAAATGGAAAGCCCGACGTGCAATGAATGGAGACCTATTATCCAGCTTGAACACAGACAGCTGAATTCTTTTAACAATGTGACTCAAAATAATGATAAAATAGATTTTACTGATGTAAAATAATATGCTGATGGTGACATCTTACACCAGTGCGCTGCGCTCTGAGTCTGGTGTCAGTGACACATGCTGCTCTGAGTTACACATTTGTCTGCTTGTGCTGCAGTGCGCCGAGGGTTTTAATTTTTAGTGTTAAATCTAAAGTTAAACACTACTCATCAGCAACCAGAAGGGTTTTTCGTTTGTGAATATTTTTATCTTAATTCTAGGGTTGCAAGAAACTACCCTTTCACCATAATTTGTAAGTTATTAACTTTTCTGGACTTTTTTTTCTCCACTCGTGTTGCCTTGGGGGGCAGACACGACAGCCTGACAAACTTTGCAAACAATTTCCTTTTCCTCGACGTCCGTCAACTTGAAGCCAAAATGTTTCCAGATGACTGAAGTTGTCCTACCTTTCTTCTCAACTAAAGGCTGCCTTTCTGCCATGTTTTCAATCGCTCACTCCACATATTATTGATCCACACACTAGGCTTGGGCAATTGGACGAATATATCGCCAGTCGCCCATCAGCCAAGTCCATCATGGTTGGTTTCATTTTTGGCGATTGGGCGATTTTTGTCATTTTATTTTGCTAAATTAATGGTCTGTCTCCACAGAATTCAACTCGGTACATATAGTCCATAATTACTATGTAGAGCACAATTCAAAGTGTGTGCGTATTGGAACCTGCAGCTTCACACTGATTTGCAACAAGTCTTTCACAAAACACGACAGTGATGGCAGAGCTGAAAGTTACGGCCGGGGTCCACCGGCAACGGGAGCAGCACAACACGTCTGCAGCGCGTGTCCCGTAGCAGCTCGCCCCCCTGTTATCAATTACAGCGGCTGCACCGGCAATGGGAGCAGCATAACAACTCTCTATTTTAGGATGCTCTTCTATTTTTATCGCGCTACGCTCCCCTACGGGACCCTCCAGCAGATAAAAACAACATGAAATAGTGTGCTAAACGAGCACAATGTGTTTTGAAATGAATAAACCATTATCAGAGGAGATATGTGATGATTTTTTTCATGCATTTACCCATGTTTATCCGTGACATTGTGTAAATGTCCGTGGCGGACATTTGAAAGCGAGTAGATGACAAACAGTACAGTAAACTTGTAGACAACTCAAATATATGTAATAACTTAGGTGGAAAATGCTTTAACTATCATGGCTCAGCAAACGGTAAACAAGACGCTTGACGTGCAGCTGGTGGAACCCGGCCGTAACGTGAATTCATATGCGCATATGGTTAACAATGTTACCAACCGTGCTAAACACCCTCTCTGACGGCGTGCTTGTTGCCGGTATGCACAGATATTTACGTGCCATGTTGGACATGAGTGGGCTCGCAAAGCACACTGCATTTTTTTGCTGCATTCATGTGGTGTTGGGAGATCCGAGTTGCCGAGTTGTTTTTCTGACATGAGGTGGCGTTCATGTGAATTATCCCATTCTGAAAGCCATTTTTCGATTTTTTCCGACATCACATGAATGCAACATCCCCCCTCTTTTTTTTTCTCCGCCACACACACAACTGCCAAATATATCGGCAACCGCCAGTTGATGGGCTGACGGTGGTCGGTTGGAAATTTTTAACGTATCGCACCCCTACCACACACGTCACACAGTTGTTGCTGCTACACGTAACACAGGTGCATTCACAGTGCTTTTCCAGCACCAGAAAGCATTAATCGTTTTTCTTCGATTATAATGTTTTTATGATCGTGAGAGGCCAAAATCTAAATCATGATTAAAATTTGATTAATCGTCCAGCTCTATGATGCCCCAATAAATTTGTATTTATCAAAGGCCAAAGTGGCCTTGCCCTAAAAATGACTTAATTCTAGGCCTGGGAATGGGATTAATTCATGTAAAAAGGTAAAGTAAAATGTTACTAATTACCATTTGCTTTAATTGCAGCCTTGGATGAGGACTTTGTTCCAGGTAAATGTCAGTAAAATATATTGACAGTAATCAAAACCATATGTTGAACAGGAACCTCCCCTCCAACTGAAACAAGGGCAACTGCTGGGAATGGGATTAATTAATGTCTCAAAAGTAAAATGGTACTAATTACCATTTGCTTTAATTGCAGCTTCGGATGAGGACTTTGTTCCAGGTAAATGTAATTTATATTTTTTTTACTTTTGGACATTTAAAAGGTGACATAAACTGTATTCACTGATTTTGAAATTCTGCTGTACATGTAGTGTTTTAAAGCCACAACGAAGCTGACTGCAGACAAATTGATAAAGATAACAATAAGACAGTAAAATGTATTGACAGTACTCAAAACCATATGTTGAACAGGAACCCCTCCTCCAACTGAAACAAGAGCAACTGCTGGGAATGGGATTAATTAATGTTTAAAAAGTAAAATGTTACTAATTACCATTTGTTTTAATTGCAGCCTCGTTTGAGACCTCTGTGACAGGTAAATGTAATTTATATTTTTTTACTTTTGGACATTTAAAAGGTGACATAAACTGTATTCACTGATTTTGCAATTCTGCTCTACATGTAGTGATATAAAGCCACAACGAAACTGACTGCAGACAAATTGATAAAGATAGCAATAAGACAGTAAAATGTATTGACAGTACTCAAAACCATATGTTGAACAGGAACCCCTCCTCCAATTGAAACAAGGGCAACTGCTGCAAGTGGGTAAGTCACCATGCAAATTAGTGATGTAAGTTGTAGCAGTATGACATTAAATGAATTGTGTGAAAACCAGGCAAGAAAAGAAAAAGTCAAAATATATAAAATAGAAGTCCAAAATCAACACAAAGATGACAAATAGCAAATTTCTAGAAAATATTTGGAGAGAAATTTCTTAAATAATTGTAGAAAAAAAGTTGAACAATTTTGAGAAAAAAGTTGCAATATTTCGGAAAAGTCATAAGTTTGATAAAAAAAAAAAAAGTCGTAGCTGTTAAATTTTTATTAAAAAAATAATACATTTTTGAGGGGAAAGTAGTAAATTTTTGAGGGGGAGAAGTCAAAATTTTGAGAAAAAAAAGTCATACAAATTTGAGGAAAAAAGCTGTAATATTGAGGGAAAAAGTAATACAATTATGTGGGTAAAGTCATAAAATTTTACATTTTATCTTTATGGGTAGATAGTCTGACTTGACTGATCATGTTTTGTAAATATGTAATTTGAAACATTTGAAAATGAGCTTTAAAGTGCTTGAAAAGTGCTTGTATTTGAAAAAATATGTACAAACCCTGTATATGTAGCTCAAATCACTATGTTAACCCTTCCAAACCAAACAGAATTTTTCTCAATTACATTTCCCCAATCACCTAGGGCTTTTTAATTTGTTTATAGGTATTACCCAGGTATCCTAGTTTATTGGACAGCACAGTTAAGTTTAGTATAGTTTAGTTTTCATTCATTCATCTCATTTTAAATGCAATTAAGTGCAGCCAACATTATGTAGTTGTAGTTGGTGATTAGCATATGTTTTGTGTTGAATTGTGGCTTTACCATCAGATAATCCTGTGTATTACATTGATACTAAACATTATTGTTTTTTGTTTCAGACTGAACAACACTCCTGTCACGGTCAGACGGGAAGATGATGTACCATCACCAGTTCTATCAAGTAAGAACATAGATTGGTGAAAGGATTGCAACAAAATGTAACATTTTGGCAGAAAGGAATGCAACTCTGTTTTAGTTTTTCTTGATTGCCTTAGCTAAATGCTTGAAACTGAAATGATACTGTCAAAACTGAATGGACAAACCTCTAAACCACTGGGCATTTGTTCACAACACAACATTTGAATTTGTCATTCCTTAAAAAAATTTGCAAATGTCTTAGTACATCTTTGCAAAAGATTAAATACAATGACAGTTATCACAATTACCAACTGAATATGTCTTACTGAACTAAATTGACAGTTACTTCTCAGTTAAATGGATGCTCAATAGTACATTGAATTGTCAAAATTTGTTAGGAACATAATACCTTGAATACATTGCATTAGATTATATTTGAACACATTACATATTTATACTTTTGGGACATTTGCTACATTTATGTCAGGTAAAACTAGAACATGACTGATGAAGGAGGAGTTCCACATATCTCAGATGACCAATCATAAGTCTCAGGCCACCCCTAGCTTTAATATTTATTAACTTTATACAGTAATGACAATCTTTATTTTTTCTATTTTTATGAGCTCCCCTTCAACCAAGACCATTTCTGATCAAGCTTCTTCACACTGTAGAAGCGTCAATTTAGCATCTCAATAAAGCTGCCAGATGCTTAGCCAGGAAGTCCTTTCTGGACTTCCTTCAGTCTCTCAGTTCAGAAAACTATAGCTTACTGCATGAAACATTTATCACTATAACTTGGGATGTCCCAATCCGATCACGTGATCAGAAATCGGGGCCAATCACGTGATTTGTAAGTGATCAGTATCTGTAGAAAATAATCAAAATAATAAAAATAATCAAGATTTTATGGCAATGTTACCATTTTTCAAAACTAATATGGCAATGTTACCATTTTAGAGTCATCCGGAGCTACAGAGAGATTTCAAAAGGGAACAACAACAGAGGAGAACAAAGAACATTCCTATGTAATTTGTTATTATTGTATGATTCTACTGTATAACTGATTTGAAATTTTGTTTATTGTAGAGAATAATATCTGTTAAGAAAACATTACAGTAACAATGTCCATGGCAGTGTGAGTGCAATGTGTGATGCCTAACCTTGAAGCCAACTCGTTGATTTTTTTTAGTTTTTTTGGCTTTAATCCCTGTGTACTGCTAATTAACAAACAATAATTTGATTTTTTTTTACAGTGCAGTCAACCCCAAGAAGTCCTTGGACCACTACAAGTAAGCTAACCATTGGAGGGTTTCACTCACTCAACCATAGACCACCAATTAGGGTGACCAGATGAGAGTGGTTGAAATTTGGGATGGGGTCAGTAATTATGGTGTTAATGAACAGTATAATATGTTAAAGTAAAAACTAGGGCTGTCAATTGATTACTGGTAATTTTTGTAATCGCAATTAATCTCTGACTTGAATTGCATGTTCAAAATTCTGTTATTTTGAATTTCAAGGCAGTTTTTAAGCTCATGCTAACAATGTCAAGCAGAAAGTGCCATGTAGACCCATCCACTTAATATGGCCTAATGCCTACTTCAAACACAGTTTTCAAATAAAAAAGTGCATGTAGACCCACTTGTCTACTTCAAAAATACATCTTAAAATGCTTCAACAGTGTGGTCATGAAACCATGACTTACAGCGTGGCCCTCCAATAGGTAAAAACTACACAAGAGCTGTATGTATAAATAACAAGTACATATGAGGGGCCGTACAAGCCATAATTCATTCTGGCCCTTTCACACACATACATTCTCCTTACACATACATATATTTTCTCTCTTGCACACATATATTCTCCTTACACATACATATATTTTCTCTCTTGCACACATATATTCTCCTTACACATACATATATTTTCTCTCTTGCACACATACATTCTCCTTACACATACATATATTTTCTCTCTTGCACACATATATTCTCCTTACACATACATATATTTTCTCTCTTGCACACATACATTCTCCTTACACATACATATATTTTCTCTCTTACACATATACATTCTCCTTACACATACATATATTTTCTCTCTTACACATATACATTCTCCTTACACATACATATATTTTTTCTCTCTCACACACATACATTCTCCTTACACATACATATATTTTCACTCTTCTTTCACACATATATTTTCACTCTCACACACATACATTCTCCTTACACATACATGTATTTTCTCTCACACACACATACATTCTCCTTACACATACATATATTTTCTCTCTTACACACATATATTCTCCTCTTACATACATATATTTTTACTCTTCTTTCACATACATATATTTTCACTCTCACACACAGGGAAGTCTTTTTTGCTTTGGAAGGTTCCTAGCTGGGTGAAATGAGAAATTTAATTATTTAATTATTTTTGAAGGATGGTCCCTTAAAATGAATCATCTTGTTTTCGAGGGAGTCCTTATCCTCCCAAAATGACCCGGAAGTATTTTATTGGCCGCCATGATAAGAGCTGTTCGAATTCTCTAAACACTAAGGAAAGGAGATTAAATGCTTCCTTTCAGATCTCCTTTAGCATAGGATATATCGGAGCTTCCTAAGTGATAGGAAAGGAGATAATTCTATCCCACAAGTCATTGCAGCGGCAATATTTATGCACCATTCACAAACTCAAACGACTAGGAAAGAAAAAGATCAACATGACCGAGAAAGGAAAGAGATCACCATTTAAGTTCCCGCTTTATGAAGCATTATACATCTCATGCCATAACTTGTTCATATATATTTTTTCAACTTTCAACATTATGTTAAACTTAGATGTGAACTATGAATGTTTTGCTACTATTGGTGTACCCTCCATCCACAGCTTTGTTTAACTTGTTTTATAACAGGATAAACAAATATACAATGCATCATTTTTATTTTACGATTTTCATGTGAATGAGAAAAAACGGAAATCCACGTGCTTCTCCCATTTTCATCTTCAAATGGCTAATTGATATAGAAATTAAATCAAAACCAGAAACCTACTTGTTTTTCGCCTTTATTGTTATATCTATATTATCTGCCCCTACTGCATCTCAAAACATTGGCATCAGCTATGCTTATGGCCTAGATAGATAGATAGATTCAAGAGCATTATCCAGACCTGCTCTATGTGTAAAGTGCCCGGAGATGACTTTTGTTGTGATTTGGCAATATATAGATAAAACTGAATCGAAAAAAAAAAATAGATAGATGACCCAATCTAGTAACGTTGCTGTGCCTCGTGCGTAAATGCACATATGCTTGCCGTATCTGGAGATTTAAATAATCAATGAAGTTACTTCCCATTTTTTATTCCCCTGCACAGTGTTTCCCTGCAGTGCTACAGTGGAAGGATCATAACAAAAAATACAAAAGACTGTAACATTAAAAGATATCTGCCTGAGGTTAATAAATACTTGCAGCGAGCACCCCACCCCACCTCCCACCCCACAGCAGAAACAATAAGTGCGTTTCCCCATAAAGAGAAACGCTGTGCGCATTTATGCACGAAGCACAGCAGCGTCCCTTTTATTGTTAATATTATTATTTATTATTATTTATTTGTCTATCTATGCAGTAGGGGCACATAATATTGATTTAACAATAAAGGCCAAACACAAGTTAATTACTGGTTGTGGTCTAATTTCTACTCCAATTGCCCAAGAAGAAAATGGAAAAAGCATAAGGATTTCCATTATATTATTATACATCTGGCTGATGTCGGCCCCATGTATCAAGTTTAGATCGTTCAGATGTAGCAGGGAGAGTGTTTGCTCATTGTCAAGATGTCGTTGAGACATCGGCCTTTAATCGAAAATGACCACCACGCGACGTTCAAACGATCAATTAAAGAAGCTGCACTCAGTGGGCGCTCCTTCATTAATATTCATATGTTTCGTTAACTATGACCTTGATTCATTTAGGTTGAATCTTTCAAAGTACAAATATTTCACCATTCAATGTGAGAAATCAATGCTAACATTCAAAAATAGCTGACTGTTTATGGCGTAAGACGACTTTCAAAAAGATATGTGCATAATGTTAAACATTTGTATGTCAATAAAATTGTTGTACACAAAATTCTGCTGTCATATACGTGAGTCTGTGAAACTGTTTGGGTTAGGATTGTTTTTATGTGAGTATGAATCTAAAAGCTGTGAGTGCAAAGTGTTATGAATACAATTTCTACAACTATGAAGTCCTCACTGTGAACACCAATTCAAGTTTATGGTGCGAGTAGAAAAGTGTTGAAACAACGTCACTGAGGTCACAGGCAGGTCACAGGGGAAAGTAATCGAACCACGATTCCTCCAAACGCGCATGCCCCAAAGGCAAAGATGACCGCGGAGTGGAGCTGCCAGCTTATGTTGCTGTGTCCTATTCCTACACTCATGTAAATCATTCTTTAGACCACACAGATAAGGGTACCCGATCCAAACAGCCTACATCAAGAAATTTTTGATGTAAACTGCTAACAGCAGAGTTGGAACAGAGTGACATGCAGGTTTGACTTTGAGCTGAGAGTAAATGATGAGCTACAGTGTACAGGTGGTGCTGTGACTGGCTGGTAACTGAAGCCTGATCCACTGAATCATTTCTGATAAGAACAGCCAAATGTATCTTTATTTTTCGTTTATTTTTCATTTTCATTTCTGCCATACTATCAACAAATGCTCATTCTTCCATAGCCTACAGGTAGGCCTACTTGTGGATCTGAAATGAAAAGTAAATACATGCTATCTATAACTAGGTTGTAAATGAACCATAAACATCAAATATCAAATTAAATGAATAGTATTACATACATCTCCATCAATAACCTGGAAAATAAGCCAGCAGTTCACCAAGAGACAAACCAGGCCACATACTGCTATCTACTGGTGGAGAGTCAGCTTAACCTACTTCCACTCTGTTTCACTCAGGCAACAGCGCATTACGGTGGAAACCCAGTTAACAGTAACAACTCTGCACACACAGTATTTGTTGGTAATTGTTGGTTGAACTATACTGCGAACTGTATTCGTCTGACTGATTAATTTATATTAATGTTTTTTCTTCAGATGTTACCCTGGTATGTATTCTATTGTATTCTCTTGGCTTTTATTTTGAAAGGCCCATATTTACTTGGACTTTGGGGAAGCTGTCTTAAGGCCTCTACACATGATCAGCTGTAAAACCGCTTTGCGCTGGCTGTCCCATTGTTTGTCTCTGGAGAGGGCGGCAACGCCTGACAAAGCGGCCCCTCATGATAGTTACCCTTGGCGTCGCGCATCGCTCGGATTGTCCGCCCGAGCGCTGTGCTCAGTGTTGAGATCATTTGAACTTTGACCTTGCCGCTGCGCCGCACCTGGCGATGAGCGAAGCACGTTGTTCTTATCATGTGAAGGCCGCTTCAAGCCCTTTTCACACAGAGCGCGCAAAGCGCAGACCTCCGCCGACGAACCCATTTATTGTGTATGTGCTACCGCTCTGCCGCCGAGCTGAGCGGCGCATGTCGTGGTGACTGCGCGCCAGCAACCTGCACTCGAATTGATTTTTTTTTTTAATTTCACCGGAACGGGTTATAGATATTATCCGATAGTTATAGAGATAAGCTCTCTAGTTATAGATAACATGTATTTACTTTTCATTTCAGATCCACAAGTAGGCCTACCTGTAGGCTATGGAAGAATGAGCATGTGTTGATAGTGTGGCAGAAATGAAAATGAAAAATAAACGAAAAATAGAGATACATTTGGCTGTTCTTATCAGAAATGATACAGTGGATCAGGCTTCAGTTACCAGCCAGTCACAGCACCACCTGTACACTGTAGCTCATCATTTACTCTCAGCTCAAAGTCAAACCTGCATGTCACTCTGTTCCAACTCTGCTGTTAGCAGCTTACATCAAAAATTTCTTGATGTAGGCTGTTTGGTCTAAAGAATGGTTTACAGGAGTGCAGAAATAGGACAAAGCAACATAAGCTGGCAGCTCCACCCGGTCCGCTGTCATCTTTGCCTTTGGGGCATGCGCGTTTGGAGGAATCGTGGTTCGATTACTTTCCTCTGTGACCTGCCTGTGACCTCAGTGACGTTGTTTCAACACTTTTCTACTCGCACCCATAAACTTGAATTGGTGTTCACAGTGAGGACTTCATAGTTGTAGAAATTAGAGTTGTATTCATAACACTTTGCACTCACAGCTTTTAGATCCATACTCACATAAAAACAATCCTAACCCAAACAGTTTCGCAGACTCATGTATGACAGCAGAATTTTGTGTACAACAATTTCATTGACATACAAATGTTTAACATTACGAATACGAATGGTTAAAATTATGCACATATCTTTTTGAAAGTTGTCTTACACCATACCTGTTACCCCATTTCGTGTGTAAGTGTGCACAATGAAGAGACAAAAGTCATTTGACAAACTTTATTTTCAAATTTCCACAAACAATATCTGATGGCCAGTCCGCTTCTCCTGGCAGCCTGCAAGACACAGAAAAGATGATGAGCACATAACTTCAAGAAACAAATTCCTACTTCACCACTGTATTTTTTAACATTTCAGATATATTTTAGCCAGATTGAAGGCTTTGGGTCCGACACTCTGCTTAATTTAGTGTTGAAACTGTTAAATAACGGGATCCGGCGTTAACTCCATTAACTTAACAGCAGCTCAACAATCATTCCTTCATCTCGGAAAACAGTGGTTTCAAAACTGCGCTGTTACCTGTAGCCACCAGGTCAGTTTGCTTTGCAGAGGAGGAGACCTCGACTGATAAATTGCCCATAAAAAAAAATCACATTAACAACATACCGAAGGCATCCTTAAACTTAACTATTTCACCTCCGCGCTCCTCTCCGCTGGTCTCAGCGACACTTGAGCACCCATTCTGGGATACACAGTGTCGGCCCGCCCCGCCTTACCTCCGCGCTCCTCTCCGCTCCTCTCCCAGACACTTGAGCACACATCCAGGACCCCGGAGGTCAGGCCGGGAGGTCGCGGGACCACGGGTGGCAGCACTCACGGACTGGCCCATCTGTTTAGTCTGTCGATTTCCAGATGGCCTGGCTCCTTATTGGCCTGTATGGCTGCCATCCGGGCCAATAAGAAGCCAGGGCTTGCAGGCCATGTGCTGGCAATAAATACAATGCAGCCAATGGCCCGCTGTTGCCAGGCAGACAACACTTCTTCTAGTACACGCCCCCTCACTCGCTACTGCACAGAGATGTACGCCCTGTGAAACTGTGAAACAGAGGGTTATTAGGATTGGTTGAAAATGACAGTTTTTTTAGAAGAATCATGTCGTGATTGGTTAGTTGATTTATGGCCCGCCTCTACACAACGAAAACACAGGAAGGAGAATGCACATGGGAGCAGAGTGATGGATAAAATGGATATTGATGACCTGTTATTGCTGTATGTTGCGAGACAGAAAAAGAAAACCAATTTGCCGTTTGCTCCACCTGTCTGTCTGTCTGTCTGTCTGTCAGCTCCATCTGTCATGAGACAAACATGAATGACGACGTGCAGTTTATTGTGTTTCACCGGCGACGAGCTGTCATTACACGCGACAATTACGCACGGCTGCGCGCTCTTTATAACTCACTGTGTGAACCTATGTTGCATAATAAAGATTTGCCCCCCTCAGTAACTTCATCCTGGCTCCTGAATTTTATGAATGGAGGGGAAAAGAGGAGACGCATTCCCCTGCAAAATGTATTTTATTTATTTGCAAAACAAAATCACTGAAGTTAAGATTCTGTCACAAAACTATATTGTTACGGATCTTTGCACATGTTTAAGTGGGTGTATGGAAATCCTGGAGCTTTCTTAGTGGGTATACGTGATGTGATGAACGTCTCGACCTGTCATTTCAGATGGATTTTGATTGGCTGTCAGTGTTTCTATCGTTCATCAAATCGCTCTGAAAGTGATCCAAACGATATCGTCCACCACTATCGTTGTCGTTATAGTTGTAGTGTGGACGCTGCCAAACACTTGAGTTTAGAACGATTTTTAAAACTGTATATTTATAGTTATATTTATAGTTATAGTTCTTGGTGTGGACGGCCCTTTTACACGCGCGGCGTACCGGATCGTATGTGAGAGAGCGAGAGGGAGAGAGAGAGAGAGAGAAAGAGAGAGAGAGAAAGACTGATGGATCATCCGAAGAGAGGAGGAAAAAGGAAAGGTGGACATGAAAGAGAGATGGAGAGCAAAAGGAAGGCACAAAGGAAGTTTTAGCTGTGATTGTGTGTGAACTTTTATTATTTGAAATATTACTAAAGTTTGTGTGATTTAGACCCACCTTGTCTGTTTCAATTGATCATTATTACAGTATGTTTGAAGACTGACAAATAAAATACCATTGATGACCATGAACACCTTTAATCAGGGTGGATTTTAATGTACCCCCCCCCCCCCCCCCCCCCCCCCCCCCCCCGGTCTGACGTGGCCTTGATAACCAGTGGCCTGGATGCCTGAGTGTCCAGACTAAAAAAACGGGTCCAGTCCGTCCCTGGGTGGCAGCTCCGGACACTTCCACTTTAACCCAAAACGAGTGCTCACGATAACCAGATGAGCAGATAACGTCGACTAGGGAAAATAAAATGAAAACACCACAGTTGTAGCCTGTTAGCTAACATAAGCTAAACTAGCTATCAGCTAACGAAAGATAACATTAGCTGGTGGGGACATGTGCCATATACACCCAGTCGTGCCTCGCCACTCACCAGGAACAGTCACAGAAGAAACAACATAGCTATTTTCTGCCAGTTTATTCCAATTAGCTTACCTGAAACCAACTGTGATGAGATGCTGTGTCCTGTGAGCTCAGTTCCAAACAAACACCGCGGAGATGAAATTCCGCCTCTGTGGCGACTTCCGTATGAGGGCAGAAATTCTTCGGTACTGGGCCGACCCAAAGCATTTAGACATATCCGCCAATGCGGCCGACGCTTGTTACACGTTATAAATTCAAGGCCGATGTGTCGACCTCAGCCCGACATCGGCCAGTTTTATGTGTGCTATCTGGGTATCTTTCACCGTGTTGTCCACCTTAATATATCCTGCATGAAACAACACGATGAGAATATACGCTCCATACGTTCTTGTGTGCATTTTGTAGTCCATCTTGAGAACATTGTAGTTTCACCACAGCAGACCCACGTCAATAACATCCTTCTCAGCCAATCACAGCGCCATAAATTCTTCTTCTTCTTCGTTTGGTTTAATGGCGCGTTGTATACCGCCACCTACTGTACCGGAGTATGTAGATGATAAATGTACTGCCTTCCGTTTCCACTATACTCCTTCCGTTTCCACTATACTTTCACTCACACATACATACACTATAGATTCTTCTCTTACATACATATATTTTCTTTGCACATACATACATTCTTCTCTTACATACATATATTTTCTTTGCACATACATACATTTTCCTTATACATACATATATTACTTATAGTATTAAATGTATGCGATTGTGCATAAAATATATGAATATGAGAGAAAAATGTATCAGTGTGTGTGTTCAAATATATAAATGTGTGAGTGAAAATATATGAATGTGAGAGTGAAAATATATGAATGTGTGAGTGAAAATATATAAACGTGTGAGTGAAAATATATGAATGTGAAGGTGAAAATATATGAATGTGAGAGTGAAAATATATGAATGTGTGAGTGAAAATATATAAATGTGTGAGTGAAAATGTATAAATGTGAGAGTGAAAATATATCTATGTGTAAGGAGGATGTATGTGTGTAAGAGGGCCAGAATGAATTATGTCTTGTACGGCCCCTCATAAGTACATTCGGTTTAAACATTATTTTAAAAAGTACCTCGTTGTACCAAAGGCAATGCAGCGCAGCTGTGCAATCATAGGGGTTTTTTTTTTTTATCGCATATTAAAATCAATCATCAAATCAATGTTATTGTATGATCTTGTGAATAAAAGGATCGAGGCAATTAATTCAGCACCAGTTAATATAGCCTACTCTTCCAAAGATGTCCCAAGTAATCCACATCACATCGCGATTAACGTGTTAATGCTGACAGCCCCAGTAAAAACTAATCAAAAAAACAAATAAAATAAAATGTATTTTATTCACAAAGTCAGCTGTCTGTCATTGGGAAAAAGAAACACTGTGTGTAAGACTGTGTTGTATGTAACATCTGTGTGTATCATTATCCGTTACATAAAATTCATTTTATTTTATTCATTTGTGACTGCAGGCCTATCACATCTGTCTGTGCAGTTTACTTAGTTTACTCTTTCTCAGTGCCTGCCTGCATCTACACTTCTCCTGCCCTCATGTCTGCTCTTCTTCTATCTTCACCTGCTCTTGAGAGCAAAAGGGGGAAAGAGTCTCTGTGGTCAACACTAAAAAAATGTTTCACAACGATTTATTGAGGCTATAACTAATCAAACCTGGATTTTAGTCTAGTCTACCAACTCTTGTTTTTTTGGCGGCTCCACGCAGCCATAGCCGTACCATACCAGACGTTCATGCACCACAGAGCAACCCTCGAAGGAATGAATGGGGCCAACCTCTCGTATTATACATCTATTGAATAGACATGCATCAAAATCCAAGCATTAGCTGGCTTGGACTCTCCCCAACAGCAGCTCACTTGACCACAGGATGACGACTTTTCAGGACATACAGAACAGGATTAGGGATCGCAGGACAACTGCTCGTAATTCGGGACTGTCCTGAATTTTTTGAGACGTCTGGTCATCCTACTGCCAATGCTATACAAGTCTACTTTTCCTAACATGTGTACACCCAGGGTATATGAATAAGATGGGGTTAATGCAGAGAAGGAATTTCCCCTGTGGGGGCTTATAATGCCAGTTTTACCTGTACCTTAAGAAAAAATGATAGGATAGGTGGCCAGGCTGCCAGCCAATTGTCTTTATTAACAGGGGCCTGGTGAATACTGGCAATGTTATTTTATGTAATAACAGAATCGCAGAACTGAGAATTTAAAAAAGCTGTAAAAGATTCCATAAGGCCCTAAATTATTTCAGTAACAATATGACTAAGTAATCTGTTTTTATAAATAAGTCATTTATTCAACACATAAAAAGACAACTATAGATATTATATGGACAACTATTGGCAGCACCTTTATTGCTGCATTATTCTGATTCCAATGTATCACCTCAGTGGAGTGTGACAGTATAGCACCCAAATTACAAAATACGCTAATATGCCCTGCATGAAATTAAGAAGTGTTTAGTGTTATGTCAGTGATGTATTAATGCACTACTAGTAGTTTAATTTCTTTTTTTCTTTCTATGGTATAATTTTGCCTTTGTATACAGGCTTAGATGTCATAGCAAAATTGCAAAATAATAGCAGTAAATAGGCTGCTGCATAACACAACAAAGTGTTTGCCATTAATAAGTAGTGGGTAAAACTTAGGGTTTGAGTACCTCTCATTTCACAAGGTGGTTGTAACTTTTGTGAGTTAGAGGGTGTCAAAACATGTGGCCATTGAATTGAAAATGTTTAAAACAAGAACCACATAACTTAACCTCCCTTTTATGTTTGTACTTTTATCGACATTTCATCCTCATCAAGCTGGACCAAATAGTTGAAAATCAGAATGAGATCCTGCAGCTGCTCCGGAGCATGCATTCCGGGACAGCAGCAGATGCTGACGATTTCATTTTGAGAGAGCCATGCACTTCCAGGGAGGCATTGAAGGAACTTTGTACCACCCTGGAAGATGTGGAATCACAAAAAAAAATGGTACAGTTCCTCCTTCCCTTCAAAATAGTTTGAAGGGAAATATTTTGTGTTGGAGCCAGACTGATATAACTACATGGGACACGGGCGCAACGCGACAAGACAGCCGCGGGAGACCTGCAGCAGATCACGTCCATTGAAGTCAATGGAAGCTGCTACACTGACCACGGGAGCCGCGCGCACTCGCACAGCAGTTGCGCAACACTTCTCTAGTTTTCTGCGTCAAGTCTATTTTTTTCTCCTCTATGCGTGACTATGTGGCACTGCAACAGATAAAAACTACATAAAACTGCATAAAAAAAATTATAATCAGTTTTAAAAGGTTATAAACAAATACATCATTGTACCAGAGGCAATGTGATGCGATAATGCAACCTTGTGGGTATTTTTTGTTGTTATTTTGCACAGTGAAATCAATATGTATCTATGATCCTGTTATTAAACGATATATTTAATTCATTCAGTACCACTTAATTACTACGCTTCCAAACCCTGAAAAGACATGGGAGGGACACACTGCAGTAACAGTGTAGTAGGTAAAAACATGTTGTGTCGCCCCGCCTACGTGGCGCGTCGCACCCATGTCCCATGTAGTCAGCAGATGTGAAATACTGTGTGCTCATATCCCAATATCGTACAGATTACTATCATGTATCAGGCAATAAAAAACTAGTATTGATCATCTTATACAGGCCTGATACTTACCAATAAAAGAAACTAAAGAGCTTGTTTACGTTCTGTCTCATACTCATTCATATCAGTCCACACTATGTGGTAGCGCTTTACCGTTACCGTCCGTGTGAGAGAGAGAGAGAGCGAGAGCGAGAGCGAGAGAGAGGCGAGATAAACACTGTCTTTAGGGCAGAAATAATTCATTACTCTGACTTCTTTCACTTATTATATTTTCTTAACTACATATAGGCTATATACAGTGGTGGAAAAAAGTTTTCGGACACCGTTAAAATTTTACACAATCTCAAATATTATGAAATATTTGTGGAAAAATCTTTTTTGTGTTTCAAAAGGTGTGGCTGCATTAGACAGATACAAACAAACACAAATTATATTTTTTTGTTTATTGTTTACAAGAAAAACTAACAAAACTGAATTCTTGACAGTTTCAATATGTCAGTTCTCAACATTGTCGGTATCAAAGTCAACAAATAACAGAGAATGTGTTCAAAACTGAACAAAAAATAATTAAGCCATCACATCATCAAATTAATATTTAGTAGTCCTGCCATTGGCACATAGTAGAGCTCTAATCCTGGTTGGCATGTTCCCTACGAGCCTTTCACATTGTTGAGGGGTAATCTTGTCCCATTCTTCTTGAATTACTGCTTTTAATTCTTCTAAATTCTTTGGTTTATGCTTTGAAACAGACCTTTTGATAATCCACCACAGATTTTCAATGGGGCTCATGTCCGGGGATTGAGCTGGCCACTCTAAGGCCTGGATACTGTGCTCCTGCAGCCAAGTTCTACTGGCCTTGATGTGTGGCAAGGGCATTATCTTGTTGAAACATCCAGTTTTTACCTCGACGCAACAGTGCACGCGCAGAAGGGAGCATGTGGGTTTCGAGAATGGTACAATACTTGGTAGAGTTCAATGTGCCATCACAGACGGTGAGATGACTAACACCAGCAGCACTCATGCATCCCCAAACCATGATACCCTCCACCATGCTTGACAGTAGGTACTGTACATGCTGGAGATAATGCTTCGTCTGGCCTTCTGCGTACCCTCACATTAGTAGGAGGAAGATAAAGCTGGAAACTGGACTCATCTGACCACAAAATCTTCTTCTAATTCCTGGCTGTCCAGTTCTTGTGTGCCTAGGCCCAACGACGCCAGGCTAACCTCTGTCTCTCATTGATCAGGGGCTTCTTGATAGCCTTGTAGGACCTTAAGCCATGATCTAAAAGTCGGCCACGTACAGTGCGGGTGGAACACTGGACACCAGTTTGGTTTGACCACTGCTGCTGAGGCTCCCATGATGTCATTCGGCGGTTTTGCCTGCACATGCGGATCAGGATGCGGCCATTTCTTGCTGAAGAAACCCTTGGACGCCCAGATCTTGGTTTGTCTTCCAAGCTGTTGGTTCGTCTGTATTTCTGCAGAGTGTATCCAACTGCTGAAGGACTGCATCTGCACTTCCTGGCTATCTGGCGGCAGCTGTACCCTTCCTGGCTGAGAATCTTTATCTTCAGGCGTGTTTCCTGCGTTAGGTTCCTTGTTTTAGCCATTTTTGTGTCTGAAGAACTTTCAGATGTGCTGGCTTTATGTAGACACGAAGCTTGGCAACAAAAAATGTGTCTTTTAATAAAAAGAACGACCTTCATCACCGGTACCAAAATGACCCAATACTCAAAATTTCTTATGTATTTTTATGGAACCAATCAATTTTAAGTTTTTGATGACTCTTTTAGGATTTATTTAGTATTTTGGCTGTGACTGTACTAAAAAAAAAAAAATTGCACTTGAAGACCTAAGAGTGATTCTTAATGCAATATTTCACAAATGCATGGGGTGTCCAAAAACCTTTTTCCACCACTGTATATATATATCTATATATAGTATATATCTATGTATGTATGTAACCTATATTTATCTGTAATCACACAACAGGGGAGAAATGTTAGGAACACCATTCAATATAATGCACCCTAATACACCACCATCACTTAGTACGACCTTAGTAATAAACATGAAGTAGAATTATCACCTTCCTGGCAATATTAACAAACACTGAAAATGTATAAACTTCCCAAATATAGAATTTGTAGCAGAGCTGTTATATTGGATTGAATTAGATTGTACAAGTGTTCCTAATTAAATAGTGACTGTAGATAGCTAATTGATGAGGTGAATAGTAAAAATTCTACACTGTGCATATATATACACATACACATAAAAAGTACAAGTTGCTTGTATTTAGGTCATAGATTTAGACTTTTATTGTCATTTAGTGCACAAGTGTAACAGAACAAAATTTCATATGGCTCAGCACAGAATTAAAAATATATGAAAATATATGCTCTGGGTCCACGTGCTGCAGCACATGACACAACAACCTATACATATCATGTTGCTTCTCATGAATGAAATCATTATGTTGAGTAAGTAGGTAGTTAGCAAATGTTAGAAAACAAGACAGTGCACAGTTCACATTTACACCCAGCTGTGTCTCTGTCGGATCCGTGATCGTGTCTCCACCGGCGGCAGGACCAGTAGCTGCTGCTGACAGCGGTCCTGATGAAGCTGTGGACACCGAAGGCACCGCACCGGGTGTGAGTCACACCTGGTTCTTGCTTCGGCAGCCCATGCTGACCTCTATCCGATCAGTTGGATGATAATCCTCTGGTCTAAAGTGAGCGCCACACACGACCGCGCTGTGTGGGGCAGAGGTGAAGTCTCGTGACTGATAGCGTTCTGTTCTGGTGCCGTGCCGGCTGGCAAGCCGCCGTTGCAAAAATAAAGGAAAGAGTGCACGACCTTCGAGTCGGCCAGATCTGACTGCTGTCAGGAAATCCGACATCAGGTGTCGCCAAAACGCTATCATGTTCAGCCTTGTGTTTCTTCAGCTGCACAAAACGCACCCAGGCATGGAAGATAGCACCGTATTTTTTTCCTGTTAGGAAAAACGATAGACACAAACTGGCTGGAGTTTGTGTAACCTCCACAAACGCAATAATTTACCATGTTGATGATAAATTAACGCAATCTAAAACTACTGTAAGCACAGACTCACTGTAACACGACTGCCCCCACACTGATGGCAGCGCCTAGCCTAGCACGTAACTCCCTCTCGTGATGTAATATGACGCAATTTTTTTTTTGGGGGGGGGCGTTTTTCGGCGCCTTGCTCGAAACTGTCACTTTTTCGGTTAAATTTGTGCCATAATGTCTTGAAAAACATTTTAAATCCTCAAAAGGTAATTTTTTAGACAAGATTACACATGTATTTTGTAAAAAGTATAACCTGCAATATGCTCTTTAAAGAGCTCATTCTGACAGGGACTGAAACTGGCAAGAATATAGCTGGTGAGATCTCTGCATGTGAGAGTGATTTTGTGCAAAGAACTTAATGAACGTGTTTTGTATAGCTCATAGACCAATTCTAACTTGTTTACAAAGAGTATAACATGTTCCCTCAGAAGTTACTGAGTTCGCAAGCCTTATCTCCTCAGGTAGGTCCATTCCAAAGTCGGGGGGCTCTGATGGAAAAGGCCCGGTCACCTTTAGATTTCAGTCTCTACTTTGGGACGGCCAGGAGGCCCTCACCCGAGGATCTAAGGCTGCGGACTCACTTGTATGAAGTCAACATTTCTGTCAAATTCCTTGGAGCCAGACCCAGACGAGCTTTAAAAGTGATCAGTAAAATCTTAAAATCAATTCTAAAATGAACAGGGAGCCAGTGAAGGGAAGCCAAGACTGTGGTAATGTGATGTCGTCTGTTAAAACCAGTGAGAAGCCTAGCTGCTGCATTTTGGACCAGTTGTAGGCGAGAGAGGGACTTTTGCTGTTTGCCGGAGAGGAAGGAGTTGCAGTTATCAATTCTGGAAAAAATGAACGCATATCAGGGGTGTGCATCTCTCCAATAAAAGACGATTCCATATGTATCTCGATACATGGGGTAAGATAGGATTAAAAAATGATACATTTTAAAATGGAACGATTCGATTCAGTAGGATTTTGATTCGATTCGATATGGCACGGCTCAATTCGAGGGGGTATGATGCAATCCTTTTTGAAAGTAGACAGTCATTTTACAGTATGAATTAACATGTCAGTACTGTAAATGTGGCATTTCCTTCAAAAAGATTTATCAAAGACTAGAGAAGAAGTGTGTTTGTAACTTTTGTCATGTTTATTAGAGTAACATTTAACAACATGTAAGAGCTCTCCAAAGCCCTTCTGGCTGAAAAATAAACAATATTCAGGTTTTGCTGGCACAAATTAAAGTCAAAGAAACAACAAAGAGAGAGATCTGTGTACAAACTCACAGCGCTAACTGACTGCGACAGTCTTGTGAGAGTTTTATTTGAGGGAGTCAACTGTGCTTAAAATTAACCGGAAGTTTTATTTTGTTTCTGCGCATGACTTCCTGTTCCGCATGATCTGCTCTGTGCTGAATTGCTGCGTTGTGCTCTGGCATAAAAATAGAAGCTCTGCATATCTGCTGTAGATGCTCCGGAGCACCACAGCTGTGACAGAGCCAGTGGAACCACAAACATTGATTAGAACTGAAACGTATCAGCTCCACACAAGCATCTGGTGGAATTTAGGGGTTACGGGAGGGAGCAGGAGACAGTCAAAGAGGGAGATGCAGCTTTCAGCAGCTGCATCAGAAACATTAAACCGATTTATAACTTTTCAATCGGGCCATCAGCTGGTTCAGTTGAGGCCAATTAATGTGTACCAATGCACTTGCATCTTTTAAATCAAAACTGATTTTCCGATTCAAATCGGTTATTCGTTACACCCCTAGTTGATATAATTTTTCATGTACTAGGTGTCAGGTCAATTTTCCCGTTATATCAGTCTTTCACTATTCACTATTCCTATTTCATATTGCATGTAGTTTGGGCCTTTTCTGTCTGTCTCCATGTCTTACACCTTATCTGGCCCACAAAGTCAGCATAAAATATAGCCAAAAATATAATTTCTCTCTGTGTACGCAAAGGCAATTCGTTTCTCATTCGCCCGGGAGCTGAGGTTCCAGGGTCTGAATGCTTGATAATTTATTTCAAAGAAAATAAACACCTAAAGGACAGCTCTCTGTTTTTCATGATCACCACAAATTATTGCCATTACACAGGCATTTGACTGGTGAGCCAAAAATATAATTTTAGACCCTGCATTGGCTGTTTAAAGCCAAGTCTTAGAAACTTTTGTTTGTTTGTATGATTGTGACGTGTGTTGCAATAAAAGATTATCTAACATGACTTTTTTTTTCTATTTTACAGGAGGGTGAAGCAGAAAATAAAAAAACAGCAGAAAGTCAGGACTAGGGCTGTGTTCCTACGTCTCTTTCTTCCTTTGTTTCTGTATGTTTTTGTGGCAGTGTTCCTCCTTCTTTGTTTCTTTCTGTATGTTTCTTCCTGTTCCCATTGCAGTGTTCCTCCTTAGCAGAAATTGTTCATGTTCGCTCCCCTTGCTTTTTTTTTTCATAATAAATCGGACAAATGTCAGTGTTGACAGAATTTTTTTCTCTCTGGTTTTTCAGTGAGTATGTGATGGTGACACTTTAAATCTATTGGTATTGATACGAATGGTATTGTTAAAAAAGGAAAACTTGGCCGTTTTAACTTGGAAGGAACGTTTGAGGGGGAACATTCTGGTAACCTTCTTATAATGTTCAGTTAACCTTCCAAGAATGGTTTTGGAACATCAAAATAACCTTCTGGTTATGTCCAGAAAACTTGCCCTTTTAACTTGAAAAGAACGTTTGAGGGAAGATGTTTTGGTAACCTTCTTATAACGCTCAATTAACCTTCCAAGAACATTCAGGGAACATCAATATAACCTTCTGGTTACGTCAGGAAAACTTGCCGTTTTAACATGCAGGGAATGTTTTACGGAGAACATTCTGGTAACCTTCTTTAAACGTTCAATTAACCTTCCAAGAACGTTACGGGAACCTCAAATAACCTTCTGGGTACATCAGGAAAACTTGCAGTTTTAACTTGGAAGGAAAGTTTTAGGGGAAACGTTCTGGTAACCTTCTTTAAACGTTCAATTAACCTTCCAAGAACGTTCTGGGAACATCAGTATAACCTCCTGGTTACGTCAGGAAAACTTGCCGTTTTAACATGCAGGGAACGTTTTACGGAGAACATTCTGGTAACCTTCTTATAACGTTCAATTAACCTTCCAAGAACGTTCTGGGAACATCAACATAACATTCCGGTTACGTCAGGAAAACTTGCCGTTTATACCAGTATATTACGTTGTGTTGCAACGTTGAAAAAACGTTCCTACAGCTTAAAACAAACGTTCCCAGAATGTTTAGGGAACCAAAATTTGTTAGCTGGGTTTAGCTCTGCTGTACATGCAGGAGATGCTGGAAGAACAGGTCTGTAACCAGTTAAAATACAGGACAGACAGAGAGCCAGTTAAAGACCACACACAAATACATTATACACAAATTTAAATGCTTTATGTTCATACATTAGCATCACTATACTATACATTACACATTTAAAATGATAGTACTCAACACTACAGTTTAAAAACATTCATATATATACTACATCACTGTACGTTGCACATTTAATACTATAGTACTCAACACTACAGTTTAAAAACATTCATATAGTATATACTATATTACTGTACATTATACATTGAAAATTACATTACAGACAGAGAGCCAGCCTGGGAACCTATAAACACTTAAACTATCTTAATACATATCATACATTTGCTATACTGTATTACATTACAGATTTAAAATTGTATTACTTAACACTACACATTTCAAACTAGATGGAATCAAAATCCTGTTCAATAACACTACTCAGTCTAAAGCTGCACACAATACCTTCATGATCACTAAAATAAATAGGTAACACGAGTGCCTGAACATCATAAACTAATGTTTTGACGTACACATGTAAATGAGTGTGCCTTTCTCTGTTGTGGGTTGTGTCACATGTTGCACAAATCCTTTCTCTATCATGAAATCATACAGAAATGAAGATGTTAAAACATCATCATTAAAGTCCCCCATCAGTGCTACAGTTGTATCTAAGGAGTCCAACCAGTCAAGCAACACACTGAGATTTGCTTTAAACAAGGACAGAGGGTATGATGGTGGTCGATAGATTACAACTAACACTATGTCCACACCATCACAGGCACAAATCAAACACTCAAGGTTTACGTTTGATGCCTGAAAAATTTCACAGACTAATCTGTTGCTGCAAAAAAAAACCAACACCACCATGTTTCTGCCCTTGTAGTTCCAATAGTACTGGACTATCACTAGACTATAAAACCAAACACGGAAGTAAATATTGATCAACTTCCATTTTTTTGTGCGTGACTTACGGTCAGCCGCTTTCCCTCATGCTTTCCTTTACCGGAGCTAACGGTGCAAGACATTTTTTTTTTCAGTTTTCAGTTGTTTATGTTAGTCAATCAGTTAGTTAGTTAGTTAGTTAGTCTGTGTATTTTATATAGATGAGTGTGCCCACTCTTCCGTTATAACGGAAATTTATTCCCTCAAAATGCGAATAAATCGCATGTCAATCAAAAACTATGAACCAAAAAAGCACAATCTATACTGAGTGAGACAAACTGCTTGATCCCCGTCTCCAGTGTACCAGCAGAGAACCTGCAGAACGGAATCAGCGAAAAAACACACTGCGCTACCGCTACACAGCCTCTCTACCTGAGCAGCTGAAGCTGCGGTTTGTACCCTCGACACACAGACACACAGATGGTGCGTCTGCATGACAGCCAAACATTTGCGCAACTGTGAAAAATAAATATGTGAGGTGTACGCTGCTTTTCTATCTTTTTTTCCCTTTTCTTTCTTTCTTTCTTTCTGTCAGCGACATACACTCCTAACACAGGACGGGTTGTTTTTATTGACTGAGTTTATTATTAAGCCATAGTGATGTGCAGATCGGCTCTGATAGCACCCGAATCAACATGTGCGCATCAACCATCCAGCTGTTACAACATGACTGAGCTAGCAAAGCAGTTTTGTGTTGCTATGTGTGGTATTTATTCAGTTTTAGGAAATCACATGTCTACAAAGCATCAGTGGCTGCAGCTTACAGGGACAGCTAACAGCAGCAGCAATAAGCTAACATCAGAATGTCATCTGTTAAAAGCCTCCCGTTGTCGGATATGTCATGAAACTACTCAAGTTAGCTCAATCATGTTGTAACTAACACATCCGCTGGAAAAAAAATATTTTTTTCACGGAGCGTTTATTGAGTTATTGAGTTACAGACATCGCTAACGGCTAACAGCTAATGGTTAGCCCAGCTAATCTACCATAACCATGTTATTAATTACAAACAAAACATACACACAGAAATAGTAACGTTTGTTCGATCATTGCCTTTATAGACTTTACAAACACCAGATTAGTCTAAACGGTGATATAGTGACGTGAAAAATGTGATATATAGCTAAACTCAACAAGGTAAACAAGAAGGCGATTTCCATTTACATAGTGGTCAAGAGTGCTGGACCGGAAGTGTTGCACAAAAAAACGGAAGCTGGCTGCGTTCTGTTGCGCCTCCGTGTTTCCGTGAAAAATAAGGTGGATAAAACTATAATTGTCTATCTGGACTGATTGTAGCAAAGAATCTGCAGGCAGCCATGTTTCTGTGACAGCAATACAGTTAGCCTGCAAATGCTGTGTACATGATGCTAAATCTACACCATGTCCAGATAAACTTTGCACATTCATCAAAAACACAGAGAAAGTATTTGACTCCATGTTAGGCCTGGCCATGTTTGAAGTGCATCCTTTATTTTGGCATTACAGAATATGATCTTATCCTCAAAATCCGTAATTATCAACCCAGACAGAGTCCTGACACGAGTCATAGCTACATATGCCTGTCCAGGAGCAAATATATTTCCGAGAGAGACCACTGCTTCATTTACAGTGATTCCCTTTGTTCTGTGTACAGTACAAGCCCAGGCAAGTTTCAATGGAAATTGCAGAAGCATCCCACCTTTAGCAGTGGCTCTTTCCTCTTCAGGCATGATCCCTGTTGAGCCAGGTATAAGTGGTGGGGTATGTGCACTGTTTTTTTCTCCTCTGGGCACCAACTTTATCATCATAAAACTTAACAAACACCACCCGAGGAAACTTACTGTCAATCTGATAAACAATCTCAGTGACTGTGCCGCATACGCCATTTACAAGACCATCAACGGGAACTGCCCATTGGTTCGACAGCCCGTTGGTTCGACATCCCATTGTTCCGACCGTATTAAACTCAAGTCCGTTCCGAAATCACCATGATGCCCTGTGGTTAAGGTCTGGTTAGGTTTAGGCACAAAAACCACTTGGTTAGGGTCAGGAAAAGATCATGGTGTGGGTTAAAATGAAAAAGAAAGTGACAAACACATAAGCCGTGAGCCTGCTCCGCCACAAGCCGGTCGCGGCGGGCATATGTTGCGCCGTTCAGCACCACGGACAGTCGGACTAATGGGATGTCGAATCAATGGGCTGTCGAACCAATGACATGGACCCCCATCAACGACATCAACATTTTTTATGAACATTACACGAGCGCCTTTACCCAATAGCAACTTCTCATCCAAACATATGTTTGATGTTTTGCTGTGATGGCCACTCATCAACTCCAATTTCCAAGTTCTTTTATTGTTAACAAAGTCTGGGCATGGATTTCTTCATACTCGGGACACGCTGTAATCAGCTGCTGAACATTGTGCTCATTTACTTGTTTGTTAGTAGGAAATATGTGTAAAGCTGAGTTGACTTCACCAGTTTCACGACTTTCCAATATTTCAATGTCACTGTTCAGCATTGGATTGCCTTTAGTGCGTGTTCTAAGCCTATTCGACAAATCTGCAAACACACTATCCTTCTGCCTTACAATCGTTGTCAAGTCAACAATCTTAAATAAACTGAGCCAAAGGTTTACAGTTACATCATCAGTGTACAACGATTTCCCTTTAACAGGAGGCTGCTGATAAAAGTCGCCGACAGCAAGTACACACACATTACCAAACGATGGAAAATCACCTGTTTGTTTGATCTGCCTTAACCGTCCATGGATATAAGCCAGGAGGTTATGATCTACCATTGAGATCTCATCAATGATCAAAATCTGCAGGTCACTAAACTTAGCTCTCAAAGAATTCAGCTTCTCTTCCCCCAAGGGAGTGTATGGTAAATGTACATCTATCCCTATGCTAAATGTGTTGTATATGGTTGTTGCATTTAAATTATATGCAGCAATGCCTGTTGGAGCTATCAATAAAACACACGTTATCAGGATGACGGCTTATGGTAGACAAAAGTCTCCCAGCCTCATACTGTATAGCTTTGATCAAATGGGTCTTGCCGGTGCCAGCACCACCTCTAATAAATACATGAAGTGGCTCTGGCTTTTTATTGGACACACGCTCTAAACACCATTGCTGAACCTGATAAAATGGACATCTGGGTCTCGTTCAGTGATCTAATTAATGTCAATCCCTCTTTTCTGGTCATGACATTATCTTTTTTCTCTAAAGATAAGGAAACCTGTTGCCTGTTAACAGACAAATCAGGAATATTTTCCTGATGTTCATCCTGCATTTGTGGATTATTTCTGAGTTCCTGCACACACTCTAACTGTTCCAGCTCAGCCTCTGGACACAGTTCACACCAAGCATCCTCTAAAACACCCTCATTATCAATGTTATCCTGAGCGTTGTCTAATTTATAAGCTTCTATTTAAAAGTGACATCTATTTGAATTAACAATAGATTTCACAGAATGTCTGGATCCATCACTAAACCTCACATAACCATTACTGTAAAACTGTTACAAGGTTACATAGTTAGTAGGTTTTAGCTGGGAGTCTGTGCGATGCGGCAGGAACAATTCTAAGATCCTCTGATTGAACAACTCTGGACTTCTAGCCTCAGAAAAACGAGCATAACGGACTACAGCTGATTGTGTTCGTGTTCTCTTGGCTACAAAACCATACTTAACATTTAACTTAATTGCACCTTTACATTTCTTATTTTTAGTGAGAACACGATACTCCGACACAATGCAGCTAGACACATGTCCCTGAAAACGTTATCATTAGGTCTATTCCTGTACTGATCAACTATGCTAGTCATCCACATGTCTTCATTGCTAAGATCATGCGCTGATGTTGAGGATGCCTTCTGTTTTAACACACTTAAAGGCAAACTCATCTTAACAGTACTGTCCCCTGTGGGAATGAACATGACCTTCCTGGAACATTCTTTGAAATGCATATTAGTGAGTCTGTAAACAGCCTCCTGAGCAGATACATCCCTATGATGTAGCTAAACACTGCCAAGCTTTTTGAGAGCCTCTTTAGTATTAACATTACCTTCTTTAGAGGCCTCTTTGTGTGCATTGCCCAACAACAATCCCATTTCCCGCTCAGCCTTGGAAATGTACGAAATAATATGAACAACACAGGCATATGCATCAACTTCATACTGGATGTCCATATTGGCATTCCAGCACTTTAACAAAGGCTTACTGTAGTGGTTAGTCCACTCTTCGTCAACCTGTCTTTTCATAATGACCTGAGTTTTCTGTCCATAGATTCTGTAAGCTGCTTCAAAAACTTCCTGAGAGATCCCTAAATGATCGAAAAGGTGGTCAACACTATCAAAATTGCTGTTTTCATCTGACAAAGCCATTTTAATGTCTGACAAAATCTTCTTGGCCAATTCTTTTCTACGTTTCTTGTCAGCTAAACACTTGTCACACTCACATGGTGCATGGTGCATGGCAAGTGCATGGTTGAACAACCTCTTCAGGTTGAGGTCGGCTAATAAATGTCTGAGTTGATACAGGCCTAGGAAAATTGAAGTGACAAACTGTATTTTTTTTTTTTTTTTACAAGTCCATCGGCACGATGGTGTGGTGGTTAGCACTGTTGCCTCACAGCAAGAAGGTTCCCGGTTCGATCCCTGGTGTGGGAGCTTTTCTGTGCGGAGTTTGCATGTTCTCCCCATGTCAGCGTGGGTTCTCTCCAGGCACTCCGGCTTCCAAAGACATGCAATTTGGGGACTAGGTTAATTGATAACTCTAAATTGTCCATAGGTGTGAATGTGAGCGTGAATGGTTGTCTGTCTCTATGTGTCAGCCCTGTGATCGTCTGGCGACCTGTCCAGGGTGTACCCTGCCTCTCGCCCGATGTCAGCTGGGATAGGCTCCAGCCCCCCCGCGACCCTCAAGAGGATGAAGCCGTTAGAAGATGAATGAATGTTGTTTCAAATTTTGTTGAACAGTAGTAACAATGTCTAACAACTCCTCATCTGATGATGGTAGTTCACAAGTTATATACTTGTCAATAAAGTCAACAACCTCCTCATCCAGATTCTTATCTAATAGTGGAGCATTCTCTATACAAAAGAGACAATGGACATGAGGAGAACCTCGTTGCTGAAACTCAACCCTGTAAAAGTAATCTTTAACTTTACCAATGGGTTGAGCTGGAGACATTAGCACATCCCTAAGGAAACAATGCCACCTATAGTCAAACACATGCCAGAGGGTCACATTGTGCGGCCTGCCAGTAAGGTGGCGTGCCCCGAATAGGCGACAGGAAGCGATAGCCATCATCAAATTCAAACATCTGCTTCAAAGATTTGTCATTGTTCAGAGTATCTGAAACTTTGTAGGACCTTTGATCTCCTTTATGTTTACGTAAGCAATGGATACTTTTGACACAACCTGTTCAACCTCAGACATGTACTGAGTGAAAAATATATATTCAACATTGTTAGCAAACCTGCCATCTGCATGCAAAATTTTATTATTAAAGTAGCGTGACAAAGTCAAGCGATATGGTCGACACTCGTGATAACGGTTTCTGGCTTGTGGAAAAAGCACAGGGAAACACTTTGCTTCATTTGTACTATCACTAAGCAGCTTCACAGGATTGTTACCTTCTGCTGGAGCTACATTCAAAATGTCATCAAAATATCGGTCAAAGACTTCCTGACCTATCTTAACAGGTATCAGACATGTGTCCTGAAACATACCATGTTGCTGTCTATCATGCAGAAGCTCATCTTCAGCTGCAACAGCATCAGCACTGTCTACAGTATTTGATGCCTCAAGAACTTCAGCTTCCTGTTCCTGACAAAACTCATTTAACCAGGCACGGAAATTTACGTGCAAGTCCGCATTCATCAATATTTTAGTAGCTCCGATCTTTTCGTAGCTACTAACAAAATGTACTCCTGCTCCTGACCACTCGTAGTGCTTGTGTAAATGTAGTAAAGCACACAAATATTGCTTGTCACTATTGGAAATTACAATTTTAATTCATATTGCACTCTGTTATGTACACAATACACAGATGCCTTTGAAACACGTAATCTAAACATGACAAATCTCAAAAAGGCATAAAATATGGCAACTGGACTAACCTCGTGTGAGTAGAAGACGTTTCGCCTCTCATCCAAGAGGCTTCCTCAGTTCTAAAAGAGTCTGGTGGGGATTTATCTACCAGGAGGCTAGCCTCCTGGTAGATAAGGAGGCTAGCCTCCTGGTAGATAAATCCCCACCAGACTCTTTTAGAACTGAGGAAGCCTCTTGGATGAGAGGCGAAACGTCTTCTACTCACACGAGGTTAGTCCAGTTGCCATATTTTATGCCTTTTTGAGATTTATCATGACCTGGATGACTGAGAATATTCACAGATTTGTCTAAACATGACAAAAATTTTAAAAATATAACACATTTAGTTAAATTACTTGGCAATTAGCAGGTTTAAGATCCAGATTAGGTTCATGATTGTGAATTATCGCTGTAAATCAATTCAATAGATTAAATGTTCTTTGTACATGTTGAATGTAGATAATAAAAATATCCGTAAGGACAGCAGGATCACAGCCTCTTTGGCCTCGGTGCCTGGATTCAGCAGGGGCAGCAGGAGCAGCAGGAGCAGCAGGAGCAGCTGAAAGAATTATTTGAGACAACACATGTTTTTTGGGGGGTTTTTTTGTATTTGTTTTGCTTTTTGATCATTTGAATTAATGAATCGGATTTAAAAATGTTTAATTTACGTTGTATAAAATAGAGCTTTAGGCTATTAAGATTCAAATAATTTGAAGATGATGCATACAAAACTGTAGGCTATATGTTATCCGTATCATTTGTTAAAATAAATGTTAAATAGCTCTACATTCCGACAGCCATACTGATTTAGAGTTTATCCATTACGTACAAAACATCTCTGGTTTCCCGTTCCCACTTCATTCAAAACCCTACAAATGAATCTTTGCTTTGTTTGGTGACCGCTACGCTATCAGTGATGGTTTTCAGAATGTATTATTATGCAACACCTTACAGTCTGGGTTTGATGTTGACTCCAGTGGAGGTATGTCGCTCCATGAGGTCTCCCTAATTATGCCATTATTTGTCTGTGCTTATGCCTTTCTTTGCCTCCAGTTTCATATCAAACCATTTACGCTTCACCTCTGACATGGTTCTTTGCACTGCGGAGACAACTGTTACCTCCCTCCTGGCCTTCGCTTTGCCTGTCCCTGTCACACCACTACTAACTGAAGAAAATAAAATGTTTTTTCCTTAAGTCCACTTCACCCAAAATTATTTCAATCTCCGCTTCGGAAAAATTCTTTTTTTTCTTTCTCTCTTTCTTTCTTTGCGCCATGACTGACAGGTCGACAGGATGCAGCTACACCTCCTTATATGGTGGTCATTGGCTATTCATGGGCAGGGATTTATGCTAATTGCTGATTACCGGGAGCGCGCTGTCACTTTACGATGGATTGGCATTCATGATCATACACACGTGTTTGCGATCAAATCTGAGTTTCCCTCAGCGTTCCTGAATCCAGAGTAGGTTTTTAGTAGAGTAGGCTTTTATGTGCAAATCTACACACAGATTTACTCATGTTTCATGAATGAGATCCACTGTCCTTGTAGTAAGTATTGGTTTGCTTTAAATACTGCAAGGCCCGTTTAATGTGCAGAGTATCAACAAATTGATACTCATAGTGACCTATATAGGTCAACTTGCGCTTTAACTTAACTGGCAACAAAGACCCTTCCATATTGGAACGGGGCAACAAGTTACTGGTCTGTTCAATGTTAGCGGGAGCGCATGTCACTGGACCATGTACTCTATTTTGTCCCCCCTTGGGCAAAGCTGACATCTTCATGAAAGGAATGTGTAGAGCAATCAAATGTTGTTCTAAACTATTCAAGCACATCAGCTCAGGAGGGATGGCCTGAACTGTTAAATTGTTTGCCCAACACTCAGGTGGCATTTCACCTCTAGCTGACAGCTGTAACATATCCACAGCTTCCCTCGAGCTGTGTCTAACAACTGACAGGGCACATCACAATACTCATTACAGTGATGTAAATAGTCCTCAGATATGCAGTTTGTTGCTATTGAGGCTACTGTCCCTGTTGTACTATAAGCATCCCTTTAACAATGTAGAACCTAGTGTCTAAACAAAAGCCTATGACAACCACAACAAACAAACTCTGGCCCATCTGCCACTTTATCTAAAAACTGCTTCATTACAAAGTCAAACTGCTGTGTCTTCACCTTCTTAAGCTGCCTTTTCAATTTAACATCTGCTACAACACGCTTCTTATGATCAGGATTTTGATGATATTTCCTGATGCTTGGAGCCTTTACATTGTCTTTATGAATCTTATTGAGACGATATTTCCTGATGCTTGCAGCCTTTACATTGTCTTTATGAATCTTATTGAGACAATATTTCCTGATGCTTGCAGCCATTATATTGTCTTTATGAATCTTATTGTGACGATATTTAGTTTTACTTGTCTTTATCTGTACTCTTATGTAAAACACTATTCTTATATTTACCAATACTGAATCCCTTTACCCATTCTTTATGTACAGTACATACTTTATATTGCTATATATTAAACTTAACGCCTTTACACATAACTGATGTGCAATGTTATCTTTATATTTGCGAACACTGAACGCCTTTACGCGTTCTTGATGTGCAATGTTATCTTGATATTTACGGACACTGAACACATTTACGCATTCTTGATTGCAATGTTATCTTTGCATTTATTTATACTAAGGGCCTTCACTCGTATCTTATGTACAACATTCTCTTTTGTTGATATTTTTGTTTACTAAATGTCTTTACATTTTCACAACGCAACATATTTTGTTGATAGTCTATTTTACATTTTAAGTTATGTTTCTTTTTCAAGCATTTTGACTTATCACATTTAACAGGTTTCAACTTATGCACTTCAGAAACATTACTCTCACACTTACTATAGCATCTTAAGTTATAGCCTCCAGAAACAGGTGTGTTAACTTTACAGTAACCAAAACAGCTCTGTGTTTCAGGCTGCTGAACACAGACAACTGTCTTATAATGGTTGGCATTACACACCTTCATTTGACATCTTGCTATTCTGACTCCTATATTGAATATAGGAGTCAGAATAGCAATCATAAAAACACCAACACCTAAACAATCAGCTGTGGCTTGAATCTCTAATTCAGTGGCCCAAGTACCAACAAAGCACATTCTTGACATCTTGATGTATTCTGATATGGAGGAATACTCGCTTCTCAGAATACTTTCATATGCCACAGGATTGCTTTGTAACTGCTTCACTGCTGCAAGTCTAATCTTCTTATGGTATTTCTGTGTACCACTAATGGCTTGGCTAACTGCATTAAAGAAACAGTTGCCATCACCCACAATCCTCTCTGTTTTACAAGGAATCCCTAAAGGACCAACAGCAGAAGATGTGGCATCTCTTCTCTCTGACTGTATGTTCAATTGCTTACACAGAGTGAGAGCAACATCTTTAGTAAGAGAATGAAATTGTAAGTTTGTGTATGCTACATACCCAACAAATATAACATCTGAATTTACTTCATTATGATAAGTCTTTGCCTTCTTAGATGTTCTATTTTTCAGTGTGAGTTTACGTCTCCCACCTATCTCAGTGACTTCACAGACTTCTGGTGCGACAGGACTGTTGTCTGTAACAGCAGTAACCTGTCTCTGTCTACACTCTACAGCTGCACTAATACCCAAGGACAAAATACTTCTTTCACTTGAGCGTTGCACACTAACACCACAGATCTCAAAAAGCTTAGAAGTTTGCTGAAGAAAACCTGCAAACTTGCGGAAGTGGTCAAAGGCATGCTGGAGAGAACTGAAATACAGCACAACACTCTGCCCTACACCATCAACATCTGCATTGCGAACATGGGAGTCAACCACAGCATACTGGCCATCTTTACCAATGATGGCACAAGTATTGCCACTCAGTGTAAACATGCAGGTGTTGTGTTTTGTGCACATCTCACTCAAACCATCTGTTACCGACTGGCTCAAGGCCAGCAACAAAAAGGGAGGCCACACACACAGACGTAACAATCATAAGTTGATTTTATTTAACTCAAACATATAAGCAAAGTAAATAACTGATGGGGTGTGGATGTATGAAGGTCATCAGTCATGTAAGAAGTGTGTGGATGAGTGAAAACATGGTGTAATGTGTGTTGTAAGGTGCAACAAACCAAATAAAGGAAATCAGGCTGTAGAGGCTGCAACAGGCCCAGCTGAGAGAGAGTGTGACCAAAAAGGCGGTCTTTTATAACCTCTGCAGGCCCAACCCAGGTAACCACCCAGAGCAGGTACCAGCAGGCACTCCCTCCCAGCTCCGCCTACCAGCCAGCTCCCAGTAACTGCAAGAAAGGGAGAGAACAGTGAGACACAGGCAGGCAAACTGAACAGGATCGTCACACCCCCTCCCTTGAAAATGGGGGTCCTAATTAGGATCCCCAAAATTTCAATGGCAGCTACTACCTAACATTCAATTCTCAACAATGTCTAACCAGCCCAAACATCTGAGAACGTTAATCCCCCCAAAAAACACTCTGGTATATTAATGGTAACATAAGTAACCATTTGACCTATGTTAACCATTTAAAGCAATACTTAAGAACTTTCAGTTTTGGTTGATTTTGGCGGCGCCAGTGGACCAAAGCGGTAGTGTTTTGCCTGAAGGAAGACCACATTTCCCATGAGGACCAGCGCATAGAGTCGTAAAATCCCTGATCTCCCGGTCGCCTGCAGTTGGATTGAACTACATTTCTGTTTCCAGTGTCTGTGTGAAGGATGAATAGCGATGAGGTAATGAATCTAATTGTGGCTAAACAATATCATATGACGATGCTGAAAATAAGAAACCTTTAACTTTGGTTTAGTACCGTATTGCAATGACGGGATATGTGTATGATTTGAATAAATAAATGGCACAACAACACTGTATTACAGTGGTAGTAAATGAACGACAATGACAGTTGAAAAAAATTACTGTGAATAAAAAAACAAAACAAAAGGGGAGTGCGATGCATGTACATGGATAAATAGAGCAGGATAAAAATAAACTATGACAGTTAAAATAAGAAACATTGAATAATCTGTGTGACAATGTTAGAAGTTATCTGGAGTCATCTGGAGAGTCATGCCGCTCTTCTTCCTCCACAACACTCAGAGAATGCATGCTGCAGATAGAGTAGATTGTAAGATTCTGCCCTAGCGCCTTCTTCCAGGTTCTCCGGTTCTCCCCTGAGTCAAAACAGAAAATAGGACTTGTTGAAAAATACTAAACGTTGCCCAAAACAAACAAATGCAGGCCCTGGGAAACACAAAGTACCTAACATGGTCCGACTCTTCTGTAAAGCTGGAAACTATAGGCTGTAGCAGTTGGAGGTGTTGCTTGTGGGGAGTAGACATTACTTGCTTCTTTTGATAGCTGTAGAGAAATAATGTAAGAAATTTATATGGATCAAGAGTAATGCAAGAGAAACACAAAAGTATACACACTGGAAATAAAGGCACTATATAAACATCACACAATGTAATAAAATGCATCATTTATGTTATACTAGAGAATTATAAGAATAACAATAATTAGCAATACAACATCAAATATAAAAAGACAATAACATGAAAAAAATAAATATGGAACAACACCGTACACCTTACACAACATAATGTCCAATAGACACATAACAATAACAAAAATATCTTGTTATCAGACTGACTTGAAGGTGTCAAGTTTACTGGCTAACTGAGATTGTAACCTTGAAAGTTAGGTGCTTGGTGCTACTGAAGTGAGCTACACACAGACCCTTCAGGACTGACTAAATAAATAAACGTTACATGTAGAATTTTAAACATGCAACAATCCCTGTAGTTTTAGCTACACTCAGCACAAGGTGCTATTGATAAGCAGGACCATGAAAAGTCATTGTCATTGTGCACATTGCACACGGGTTTTGTTTTACTGATTATTTAGAGCAAGCAACACGGGTTGACTTCTTTTGCAATCACTGTAGTCAACTCAACAAAAACACGACAAGAATCCCCGTTTTTCTCTGAAACTATTACATAACAATCATCAGAAACTACTGTCACGTACATACAAACTGACATGATAACACCACAATGATTCAGTATGACTGATCTTTCCACAATAGGAACCTACATATTTTACTCAAACTCTATATTTGCGGTTTGTCATCGCATTGCTTTTTCTTTATACAGTACTTTTGAGTTTGTTGCGTGGCTGGTCGTGTCAGTGTGGAACTATTTATTGCTACCACGCATATTTCCGATAGCTAACATCAGCATTATCATTTTGATTTGAGCATCGAAAGCTACTTACTAGTCCAGCAGGAACAGAGCCAAGGCAGCATCGGTCGGAAATCCCTCCTCGTCTTTGAGCTCACGCCAGCGAGTGAAAGCCAGGCCAGTGTTGATCCTTGACTGTCCTTTTATCCGGGTAGCCTCCCTTTTTCTTTTTTTTGTCTCCTCAGACAAAACTTTTCATTTCTTTGGTTGTTTTGCAGCTTCTGCCAGGATAGCAGTAATTGCGCGTAGGCGTTCGCATCGACTTCCGTCTTTGTAACGAATGGGGAAAGGGGGAAGTGACGTATGCCGTAAAGCAGTCAACACATTTGTAGTTTTTTGTGTGGCAGGGTTACTGCCACCCTCCTCGAAGTTGCTTAGTGCCAGTGAAAGCAATACAGACCCCCTCAGGCCATGACAGAGGTATCATTCAACTAGTTGTAAGTCGATATATCATCACAAAAGTTATGAAAATATTTTATGAAGGTTGAAAAGTTACCGTATTTTCCGCACTATAAGGCGCATCGGATTATAAGGCACACCTTCAATGAATGGCCTATTTTAAAACTGTTTTCATATATAGGGCGCACCGCATTATAAGGCGCATTGAATAGAAACTACTGTAGTGGCTGGGGTTGCGTTATGCATCCACTAGATGGAGCTGCGCTAAAGGGAATGTCAACAAAACAGTCAGATAAGTCAGTCAGTCAAGCTTTATTAATAGAACACAAACCAACGTTCTGACAACTCTGTTCACTCCCAAAACTGCGTGACTGATAGCCTTGAGTTTGAACTCTGCGTCGTAAGCGTGTCTCTTGAAAGGTGCCATTTTGGGGTCTTTATACACACACAAGTGGTGTGGGACTGGAATTCCCCTTTACCGTTTTTACCGCTGTTACTTCGGCGACGCCCCCTGACTACGGTAGCCATAATTAACCAATATTGATCCATATATAAGGCGCATCAGATTATAAGGCGCACTGTCGGTTTTTGAGAAAATTAAAGGCTTTTAGGTGCGCCTTATAGTGCGGAAAATACGGTACTTAGTGTTGGTTTAACTGCAAATATCCTTATGACTTGTGTAAACTTGTGATTTTCCTTATGACTTGCAGGTTATCTCCATCCTTGACCATTGAGGCCAGCTCCCTCAGCAACCTTGGTACCTTAGGAAGCAGTTTAAGAGACAGGAGAGCCAGTACAGACAGGAAGAGACACTGCAGGGAGGAAGCATACAAGTGAACTTAAGCAGGCATAGCCCGAGACATAGCATCGGCAACTGTGTTCTCAGTTCCCTTTATATGATGAATGTCTAAATGGAAGGGCTGAAGGAACAGACACCAGCGCATAAGGCATTGGTTAGGGTTTTGTTGTGAGTGGAGAAAGGTTAGGGGATTATGGTCCGTGTACACCACTAAGGGACTTACTCCCACCCCCAACATAAACCTCAAAATGTTTCAATGCCCAGATGATGGGAGTTAAACTTTTTAGAAAAGAAACTCACTGGGCAGTCGTCACCCTTTTCGTTCGTCTGCATAAGTACAGCCCCAGCTCCCACCTTACTAGCATCCACATAGAGGGAGAAAGGCTGGTCCATCTGGGGAGCTGCTAAAACAGGGGCAGAACACAACAAAGACTTCACAGATTCAAAAGCTTCTTGACAGTGAGGAGACCACTCAAACTAAACCTTTGGGCTAAGAAGAGACGTGAGCGGAGCAACCACGTGGAGAAATGTTTGCAAAAACCCATGGTAATAGCCCACCATACCCAAGAAATGGGACAATTCTTTCTTGGTTGCCAGCACAGGAAACTGGTCAACAGCTAACACTTGGTCCTTACAGGCCGCACTTGCCCTTGCCCAACTACCTTGCCCAGGTAGGTGATTATCGCCTTGGCAAACTCACATTTTGCCAGGTTGATGGTGAGAGATGCCCAGGCCAGACGGTCAAACAAGGCTCTGATACGCTGGAGATGATCTTCCCAAGAATCACTGTAAATCACAACATCATCCAAATAAACAGCACAGCCTACCAGACCAGACACAACCTTGTTCATGAGGCGCTGGAAGGTGGCAGGAGCATTACGCAAACCAAATGGCATCACAGTGTAGGAATACAAGCCACTAGGTGTGCAATCTCTCTAGCCCGAGGGGTCAAAGGCACCTGCCAGTAATCTTTAAGTAAGTCAAACTTACTAACAAACTTTGCAGACCCGACCTGATCCACACAATCCTCCATGCGTGGGAGTGGGAAAAAGTCAGGTTTGGTTACTTTGTTCACTTTCCTCAGATCAGTACATGGTCTAAATCAGGGCTATTCAATTACAAATTCAGTTGGGCCAGATTTTAAAACCAAGAAATTTAGCTGGGCCAGACTTTTTCAGTGGCCGGTAAGCAGCAGTTAATGACAAATTTTAAACCAACACAAATTAATGTCATGAAAAATAAAACAATGTTTATTCACTGCTTCCCTTTTAAATTTGGTCACATCTGACACAAGCATATCAAAAAGTGTCTAAAAAACAAAAGAGCTGTAATTCAACAGAACCCGAGGTAGCAGCAGTACATTTTTTTTCCACTTTTCAACGTAAACTTTACGTTTTCACAACAACACGCTGCATTCTGGGTTGAGTGTTGCTAGGCTACGGCAGAGTGTTGCATTCACGGTCTGAACTACTGTAGGAATTTCTGTAGAAATATCTGTAGGCTCGCTGAGCACATTTTTCCCGGTTTTTCTCGGCTTTTCTCGGCTTTCCTCGGCTTTTCTGGTTGGGCCACTGGCTGGGCCACTCAAGGATTGCTTCTGGGCCGCATGTGGCCCGCGGGCCGCCATTTGAATAGCCCTGGTCTAAATGTACCATCTGACTTTTTAACGAGTAAGCAAGGGGAAGACCAGCTGGATGCACAAGGCTCAGCAATGTTGTTTTCTAACATGTAGCTGACATCTACCTCTAACTGTTCACGCTTGTCTGGAGACGTGGTAAAAACACTGTCTGACTGGCGAGGCCTCTCCTACGTCAATGTCGTGCTCAATAAGATGAGTGCGGGATGGAGTATCGCTGAACAGGCAGGGATAACCTTTAATCAGATTCACCAACTCTGTTCGCTTTGGTTCAGGTAAATGCTTCAGCATTACCTCAAGGCTGGCAAGAGATTCTGAGTTTTTCAGACGTCCTCTCAAAATCCCATCATCTGGTGTACACAACTCTCCCTCAACTTCTGTCGCCTGATCAAAAGGTGGGGGTGAATGAACAACTGATGCCGCTGCAGCAGCAGAGGAAATCAACGACCCAGGACCTGGTACAGCAGATCGAGCAAAATAAGGTTTCAACAAGTTAATATGGCAAAACTGCACTGAGTTCCTATTATCCTATTACTGTATCTTGTTAACTCGGCCATTCTGGGTGTCACTAACTCGGCTTCTTCTCCGGAGCCTTTGTGCTCCACTGTCTCTCAGGTTAACTCGTATTGCAGCGGTGCCTGGATAGTGTGACGTGTGTGGTTGTGCTGCTGCCGTGGTCCTGCCAGATGCCTCCTGCTGCTGCTGCTACCATCATTAGTCATTAGTCATACTTCTACTGTTATTATACACATATGATTATTATCATACATGTATACTGCCAGATACTAATATATACTTTCAACATATTGTACCACAGTAGCCAGAACTATAACGACAATATTATTACTTTCATGAATGTTGTTGTAAGCTACTGTCATTACCGAGGATGTCATACAGATTACTGTATTGTGTCATACAGATTACTGTTAATTTGTTATGCTGATCTGTTCTGTACGACATCTATTGCACGTCTGTCCGTCCTGGAAGAGGGATCCCTCCTCAGTTGCTCTTCCTGAGGTTTCTACCATTTTTTTTTTCCCCGGTAAAGGGTTTTTTTTGGGGAGTTTTTCCTTATCCGCTGTGAGGGTCTAAAGGACAGAGGGATGTCGTATGCTGTAAAGCCCTGTGAGGCAAATTGTATTTGTGATATTGGGCTTTATAAATAAAATTGATTGATTGATTGACTTCTTCCGGTCAGGGGTTGAAATCAAATAATTAAGGTCTGACACTTTCTGGGCCACAGTATAGGGGCCAGAGAACTTGTCCTGGAAAGGGAAAACAAGCAAAGGCAAAAGAGCCAGAACTTGACACATGACAGTTAACAAAAAGTTACTACCAGTTTTGGAACGTGGCAAGGGACCAACGCAGTCAACAATCAGATGCTCAAAGGGGTGTTCAGCAACTGGAATGGGATACAGAGGGGCCGGTTTAATCGCCTGATTTGGTTTTCCAGTCAACTGACACATGTGGCAAGTTTTGATATAGGCTAAAATATCTCTTTTCAAACGTGGCCAGTAAAAATGTCGCATAACTCGATCATAGGTTTTTCTCACACCTAAGTGGCCAGCTGCACCAGTCGTGAGCAGTCTGAAGGACAGTTAAACGCAACGAAGAGGGCACAACTACTTGTACAATCTCATTTCCCAAAAAACAGTCCCCCTGAGGAACCCATTTTCTCACCAACAAGCCATCTTGGAGAAAGTAGCCACAAGCTGCACTCTCTACCTCACCATCCAGAAGAACTTGGCTGTACAGCGGCTGAAGCGAGGGGTCAGCTTTTTGCTGTTTCACAAGGTCACTGACAGATACAGGGAAAGGAAAAACGGGTACAGGAAACACAGGCTCTTTTTTCTTATCTGAATTAGAAAGACGTGACTCACCATCAACACAGCTCATGGCATGCGTCACTGCACAGGTGGGTTGTACGACAGGAGACTCAGAACCTTCTACCTGAGAAACGGGGAGGTCCACCACTACAGGCCACACTCGATCGCCAGCCAGGTCCAGGGGGCGCCGCTAGGGATTTTGGGCCCCATGAAAAGAATCTTTACAGGTCCCCCAACACAGTGGCAACATTTTTTGATGCTATTTTACATACAATTATGCATTTTAATGGTATTTTTGACCATCATTACCATATTTGTGAAAGAAGAACAGCATGACAGTTGACATGTACAGTAGGGGAAGAACTGAGCACTCTGAATACAATGGAATTCATTTTGAGTCATTTATTTGCTGCACCACTGATTCTTAAATTGGAAATAAACTCTTCCATGAAAAAATAGCAATTATAATCAGTGGAGAGAAAAAAATCTCAGCAAAAACAAAAACGCCATCAGAATACAAAATGGCCATATATGATTTCTCATCATTTAAGTAGAACTTAATATATGAAAGAATGGCAAATATATAACGTTGCCGACTGAGTCAAGCTTCCTTTTGCAACCTTTCAATCACTGGTCCTTGCTCAACTCTTCTCACCAAAAGCCCAACGCCGAGCCTTCTCATGTGCAAAATCACTTATCAGGTCTTTGAAGTCCAGCTTTCTAGCCAACTGACTCTCAATTGACAGCATGGCAAGACTGCAAAGTCTTTCCTGAGACATTGTGGACCTCAAATAGTTTTTTATCATTTTTAGTTTACTGAACGCTCTCTCACCACCAGCAACAGTAACTGGCAGGGTGCAAAATATGCGCAAGGCGATGCACACTTCTCCAAAGATGCTTTGCAGCTGCAGCTTACAAATTGCATTCAGGAGTTCAAGAGGGGACAGGTTAGGGGGGAAGTTGGCTGCATATACACTGTTTAGGTGTCTTACTTGATTTTCAAAATCAGGAGTAAGATCACTAGAATACTTTGTGATCAGTGGTTGGCACACAGAAGAGATTTTGCCCTCACTAATCTGCCCAACTTTCAGAACAGCAGAAAACTCGTTGACAATATGTGCAATGCCCTGGAACCTAGTGTCCAAGTCACTGATGATACTGTCCATGGCTGTATAAAACACAGTGTTCCGAAACACTGTTTCTGAACTCTCCTGAGTTGTCTCCTCTTCAGCGGTTTCATCATGGAATCTCCGCCTTTTCTTCTGGCGACTGGACTCCTTGCTTAACTGAGGTGTAACATTAATTTCCCCAGCTATCAACTTTGCCTCAGCTAGGAGAGTGTCCCATGCATCTCTTAGAGACTGCATCTCTTCTGTCAAGTCTCTGATATTGGCTGCTTCTATGTCAAGTGATATTTTTCCTGACTGGAGAATAAATTCCTGTTGTCAATACTTTGCAGTACCTTCAGCCAGACAGTGAGAAGAACAACAGCATCAAATGACGTAAAGTATTTCCTCAAACCATTAGCTTCTGATCTTGCTTCACTGGTGAGACTGCATGTCATAACTATGCTATCAAGGGATTTGAGGACAGAAGGTAGGTGCTTTGCCACAGGTTTAACAGCCTCAATCCTTGCACTCCAGCGGGTATCAGATAGGCGATGCAATGAGCAACCTGTTTGCTCTTTATAGATGGCCCAACGCTCTGGGCTGCCACTTACAAATGTGTACAGGCGATTTATGCAGCCGAAAAATGTGGATACCTCTGGGCTTGACTGTGCAGCATGCACACCAACAAGATTTAATGTGTGGGAGGCACATGGTGAATAAGTAGCCAGCTTGTTTTTCTTCAGTATTTGAGCTTGGACTCCCTTTATTTTCCCTGACATGTTAGCCCCGTTGTCATAGCCCTGCCCTCTGCAATCACCGATGTCTATCCCATGGTCACGAAGAACTGCATCAATCATCTCTGCGATCTCACTCCCCGTCTTTTTGTGAAAATCCCTGAATTCAAGGAACCTCTCCGTAATTTCCCACTCATCTTTTTCTTTGTCATATTTAACATACCGTAGTAGCACCACATTTTGCTCCGTATGGGAAATGTCTGGTGTGGCATCACAGATGACAGCATAATATATGGCATCCTCCCGTTCCTGCAGAATTCTTTTCAGAACTCGTCGTCCACATAAGTTGATAAACTCATTCTGACTGTCAGAGCTAAGATAATGTGTTAGCCTGGTTCCTTTTCCTTCTTTTTGTTTTTGTTTGTTGTCCCTGATTTTTTGAAAGTGCTCTTTCAGCAGAGGATCATAATGTGACAAGAGCTCCAGTGTGCCTAGGAAATTGCCATTATGAATGTCATCTAGGTCTTTGGTTTTGCCCCTGAAAGGCAGGTTTCTTGAGGCCAAGTGTAGGGTTACGTCTAAGAGTCTCTCCAAGATGGCTCTATTTTTCTCTATTTCTGTTTGCAACTCCTTATTTAACAGAGAATCCACACCTCTATCTTTCATTACAGATCCTTGCAGATTTTTCCATCTTAAGTAGCAATCTCTATGTGCCTCACTCCTCTCATGGACTGGGAATTTATTGTACATTCGACGCCACTTCACATCACACATTTTATACCCATTTGACTGGTCAGTGCACTAGTGGAAGGCTTTTTCTGTACATGGGAGAAAAGCACACATGGTATGCAATAAAGTGAATTATTACTTTGACTAAAAGTCAGCCAGTCTCTGTTTACCTTTTCTCTTTTATTTGCTGCCTTTGTATAATTCAGGTAGTCAGGGAATGGCTTCCCCTTTGAATCACATGGCATTTCTACTTCTTTCTCTCTCATGGCCAATTTCCTTACTATCTTCTCCCTATCCTGATCAGTTAAAGCTGCTGGCCAGAAACCAGGGTCATCAGTCAAATGATCTTCTTCCCTTTCAAAGACCTGAACATCAGCTTGTTGTTCTTCCTGCCTCTCTGTTGTCTTTCTGGCTCTTTCTGTATTCAGTCCATCCTCCTCTGAATTCCTTTCAACTTCTTCGCCCTCACTCTCTGTCGCCTGTGTTTCTGCACTCTCACTGTCATCTGTACCCTCTTCCATCTCTTCCTCCACTTCCTCCACATCCCTCCCTGACAAACCAGAAGAGGGTCCTGGACCTGGCTCTGTAGAGTGTACATGACATACATTAATTATATAGGATTTCCTATAATATAACTATTTGTAATAGCATAGTCACCAACATGTAAACTTCTCTGATTGGACTGAGAGCAGTCACCCCAGTCTGCTGCACACACCACAGATGTTCTCCTCTGTTCTTACTGCACGTCTTCTATTTCATTTTTTAAAAGGGTTTATGCTTTTTAAACCATTAAAATTGTTCAAAATGCCTTTTATTTAATTCATTTTAATTAATGAATTACCTTCATCTTTGTATTGTTTTGAGACTGTAGTAACATGTATTATATTTTGTATTATATTATGTATTATTATTATTATTATTATTATTATTATTATTATTTCAACACACACAGCTGCTCACCTCCTTCCTCATGTGGGGGCACTGGGGCTGATTCAGGGGCAGGGGGAGTTGGGGGCTGACAGACAGCTGCTGCAGCTTCTGGTGCACTTGACTCTGTTCAGAATGAGGCATCATTTTGACAGAGGGGAGATCAACTATTATTGAATAAGAACAGCTTGATAAATGTTTGACTGGATTGATTATTTAACTAATATAGCAGTAAAATGTAAAAATCCAGAGTTTTCTTGAGCTAACATGGTGAGAAAAGTGAGCTAGCTTATAGACCACAGACAGGGACAAAGTTAATATCCATAACTTTCCACCACAACAAACCCACCTTTTTTTTGGAAATACTGGGTGACATATTGTCGACCCTTCAACTCCTTCTCCTCTCTTAATTTCTTTTCCTTTCTTTTTTGGCTGCCTGATTTTTGAGGCATACTGCTGTCTCCTCCGCTTTGCCCGCTGTGGCGCTGTCTGTGACAAATCGCTGGTGCGCTACCTGCAGCTGATCCAGTCGGACTGAACCATTTTACGTAAATAGAGGGGGGGAAGGGGGGGCCCTGCAGGGGTTGATGCTTCCAAAACAAATAAAGGTATTGTTACCAGGACATGGAAAATAAAACATGTGTGATTATATGTTAGTTAATAACTTAGTGTCATTATTTTTTTCTGTATTATAATTTCATCATCATTAGGGGCCTCTCTGGGCCCCCCTCCATCATGGGCCCCTAGAATCCGTCTCCTTTACCCCCCCTTTACGGCGCCCCTGGCCAGGTCATTCCCTAAGATAACCTGTACTCCCCCCATAGGCAAAGATGGACGCACTCCCATGGTCACATCACCTTGCACAAGATCCAAACACAGAGTCAGTTTATGCTGAGGAGCTGAAAAAACAGTCAAACCCATTCCCCGGACATCCACACTGGCCCCAGTGTCAGTCTCTGGAGGGAAAGGCAACACAGATTCCACAATAAATGAGTCCAGTGCCCCCGAGTCCTTCAGTATCTTTACAGGTACTTTCTTATCGCTCCCAACCAGTGACACATAACCATTTGACACAAATGCAGCATAACCAGGATCAATCTCATTATCTGAAAACTTTGCCTGTTCTTGCTCCACCACAGGAGCCTTGAAAGCCAACTCTGAGGAAGAGGGTTTTGTGTGTGCCTGCACAGCAGCAATGGCACGGCCTCTTTCTTCTGCATGCAAAACCACCGCAGCCCCAGAGGGTTTTGTGGTGAAACAGTAGTTACAGACATGGCTGGGGTCCAGTTTTCCCCGTAAACCACGATCAGTTTTAGCTGCAAACTTATCTGCACCTTCTGACAAAGCCTTGCTGGGGAAAGGCCCCACAATGCTCTCCCTACCACCAGGGTCGCCACGGCCACGGCTCTCACTTATGGGTCAAGACAAACTCATCAGCCAGTTTAGCAGCATCTGAAACCTTGCTCACCTTTTGTTCATTTAAGTAAGTAACAACACGATCAGGCAGAGTATTTTTAAACTGTTCAAGCAAAATCAATTCCTGCAAATCCTCCAAGGTCTCTACCTCAGAAGCAACACACCAGCGGTTGAAATGAGTGGCTAAATCACGAGCAAATTCAGTGTAAGACTGCTTCTCTTTCCTGAGTGCTCTGAATCGCTGACGATAAGCTTCCGGTACCAGCTCAAATGCCTTAAGTACAGCAGCTTAAACCAACTGATAGCTACCGCTATCTGTAGCACTCAAGGCTGAAAAAGCGTCCTGGGCCTTGCCAGTGAGCACACACTGAAGCAGCAGAGTACGCTCAGCATCAGACCAATTGCACGCTTCAGCTAAACGCTCAAACAACACGAAAAAAATATCAGGGTCTCTCTCATTAAACTTTGGAACTAACCGTAAATTGACAGCCACATCAAATGACGGAGTGGGAGGAACTCGTGCAATTGACTCCTCAATCTTTGGCTCTGCCTGAAGCTTGCCTTCACTTATAAGATCCAACTTATAACGCTCCAACTGTAGCTTTTGTGTTGCCTGGGCATGGGCTAGTTCAGTTTCCCGAATACGAGCCTTATGTCTCAACTTCTCTACCTCCAGAACATTCTTTTGTTCCTGCTGGAGTTGTAGCAGAAGGAGCTCTTTCTGTTGCTCAAATGTCAAACCAGTCCCAAGCCCAGACAAAAAACAGGAGACAACATTTTACCTGGCCCACTGACCCTAGCAGAAGCTACATCTGACAAACTTTTACCGGGGCACTTGCACCCTCCGCCGAAGAAGACAAAATATTCAACTCCACCAATTGGGCCTTCAATGTGGCCAACAACTCCTCTTTATTCATCTTCTTAGAAACATCAACACTGTAAAAGTCAGCTACTTTGAAGAGCTGCTCTCTTTTGTAAGAGTCAAGCAAATCCTCACATGGAGCCTGAACAAAATCTTCAATCAAAGCCATTTCACAGTTTTACCACCTAGGGATGCCTTATTCCAGCACTGAACTACTTCAACACACCACAGATAGGCCAAAACCAAAAGCAACCACAAAGTTTTCCACCACCACACAACAGGATTAGTGGCTGCTTATAATATGGAACCCCATCCCTCTGGCTAACTGCCTAACCAATACTGGCTGACTCACTCAACCCTAGACTTCATGCAGATTTGCAGCAGGATGAATTAAGCACTACGCCCAGCGACCTGGTAACTTCCAGCAAGCTGAAAATTACCTGAACAGTCCCGGAAGTGCCCCCGAGCAATGCTCTAACCACGTGCTGCACAAAAGTAATAAACTAAAACAAAAAAGGATCAGTGGAGACAGCCAGTGCCCCATATTGCTTATGCCTAACAGGAATAAGGGTTCCAAATAACTTAACAGCCCTCAAACCCCACTGGCAGATCAGGAAAACATGCTCTAACATTTACAGGTCCAACTCTATAGAGCAACACACTTACTGAAACACAAATAGTCCAGCAACAACATCCCTAGAAAATACCAGAGCAACCCCAAAATCTGTGTGAAACACTCCCTTAACAAACCTTACAATTACCAGAATCCCAGCACTAAACTCTCATTCGAGCCTCCCGGACGAGCCCCCATTTGTGACCGACTGGCTCAAGGCCGGCAACAAAAAGGGAGGCCACACACATACGTAACAATCATAAGTTGATTTTATTTAACTCAAACATATAAGCAAAGTAAATAACTGATGGGGTGTGGATGTATGAAGTTTCATCAGTCATGTTAGAAGTGTGTGGATGAGTGAAAACATGGTGTAACGTGTGTTGTAAGGTGCAACAAACCAAACAAAGGAAATCAGGCTGTAGAGGCTGCAGCAGGCCCAGCTGAGAGAGAGTGTGACCAAAAAGGCGGTCTTTTATAACCTCTGCAGGCCCAACCCAGGTAACCACCCAGAGCAGGTACCAGCAGGCACTCCCTCCCAGCTCCGCCTACCAGCCAGCTCTCAGTAACTGCAAGAAAGGGAGAGAACAGTGAGACACAGGCAGGCAAACTGAACAGGGTCGTCACACCATCGGAGAGAGTGGTTAGCCCTCCTGCAATAAATTCACTCTTGACACCGTCAGCATCTCCAGTTAAGTGATCAACATCAAACTTCAAATCAAATATCTGTCCATCAACAACACACTCCTATGGCAAATCTGGAACACAAAGGTAATCAGACCCAGCAGTGATCAGGTTGCCATCTCTCAGGGATGTGAACAGCGTGTCACCTTAAACCACAATCTTGTCCATTGTATCAGGCTGCCATGAAAACACACTGTCTTTGGTGTGTTTCACTAGAGCAACCAAACTAATTGCCATACATTGAAGACCGGGATATTTAAACTTCAGATTGCCTTGTCCTCGAGCAGAAACGTGACCCTGGGACTGAGTGAGAGCCTGTGAAGCCATCAGCACAGGAACACTGTAGCCTTCTCCCTCAAAAACACACTGTTCCACAGAGATGCTACTAACGCCAAACCATTCTGCACCTACTGACTCCTTCAGAATCAGGATGTGAATCATGAGGTCATTCAAGCATGTGTTAAACACAACGGCAGACCGACCAATGTCAGACGGCAACCCCAAAGCATTACGCTCCCCACAATCCACCACAACTAAGAAGTCCCCATGCTGGATGATCAACATCACTGCTCTGTGGAGGTTCAACACACACATCCCATCCTTCAACATACACTGTTGCAGGGCCTCCCACAACTCAGTCCCATCAACAAAGTCACGGTAAACTGCCTTCCCCACATCCACCCTCCACTTCTCACCAAACAGATGAAGCTGCTGATGTCTAAACCCACCACTTCCCCTTCCAACCCTATCTGCCAACTTATACCCCTCGACACAAACATCATCAATGTCAGTTGTACACCAGGTACAAACCGGAGAAATGCTATGCTTAGCTGCTGCAACGACACTGCACGACACGTAATCATCGATATCAAAATGAGGCAATGCTGTACGTAGTCTATATAAAAAATACAATCATCATAAATAATCTCATAAACAAACTAGACCCAATGACTTCATTTTCCTTTCACAAAAAAAGATAACATATGCTATATCTTAATTGCTGGATAAGTGATCAACCTCCAACACAGTCTCAATGTGGATTGAAACATTTACATACCTGCTTCCTGTCGTTGCTCTGCTCTTGGGAGACAGGTTTGGTGCAATGTTCTTCAGGCAGTGTCTAGTGTGAGAAAACACAATAAAATTGTCATATACTTTGACCACAACCACTAATAGACAAACACTGGAAAATGATTTCAAGTCTAAAGAAGGGAAAGCAAATATTTCATCTATCAGATTTAACTTTCAGCTTAATTACCTTATTGCCTGTGGGAACGCTGCCATGAGCTGATGGAGCGACTTCTTCCATGGCAATCAGCATGTCAGGTGAGAACTGGACAGGATTCAGTGGAATGAAACACTCGTGCAAGGCCACTGGACTTTCATCCACCTGTATGACAGACATGTAGATTATCTCTCACTTGTCAGTTTCTAATTTGAAGCACACAAACCATCACTGTCATGTAAATATCATGGTTTAATGAAAGGATCACATACCACATGATGGACCACTCGTCTGTGTGGTGAATTAGAGCCATGCTCATGTTCAGAGTGGTTCCTCTGTAATGAAAAAAAGCCAAAAAAAATTGGATCAATTCACAACTTTATTTTTATTTCTTGAAACATATTTACAAAGTTCAGCCTCTTACCTTCCTGCCCAACTGTACAGATATCCACTCGGGAGAGGGGGCCTGTGGAGCTGTGACCTTCCCCACCACAATCACACATGGAACTACTTTTGCCAGAGGCGTGGGAGACACTGGACACGACACCTGTGGCTTAGGTGCTGGTACCTCCAGGTGCTGTTTGGTGGCAGCTAACAGCGACTCCATGAGGATAGGCATCCCCATGTCATCACTGAGACACAAAACAATGACAAAAAAATTCAATATTATTTTGAAAAATGTGACTTTTACTGTCAAATATACTGTGTTGAATAATTTTCTAATGATAATATTAAAATGATATATTCCACTTACACAATCATGGCACCACAGCTTACGGTTGTTCAGGGGAAAGCGGTCAGTGTGGTGAAAATATTTCACACCACAAGAATAGAAACAGTTTTTGAAAGACACATTTTAAAAAGGCAATGTCAACTTTGTTATTAGAAAACCATAATGTGTATAATATTAGAAACTATATGTAAAATATATAATTCTTATAAGCTATCATACAACTGTTTAGAACCATGTGTCATTATTTTCATATGTACCGAGACGTGTGGACACGCAGTGAAATTTCTGCCGGAAAAACTCTTGGATATCCCCCAGGACTGTGAAGCGTGGGACAAGGTCCGCAACAAAAAAACTAAACAAAATAATAATGGTTAATAACAAAATCATATTGACCTTTACACATCAGCCTCATTAAAATGAATACATGAATAACCCACCTGTGCAGTCGGCCAGACGCTGCAGTGGCCAGGTATTGGCCAAAAGCTATGCCTCCTTCCTCAGGCGTCTTGCTGGCCGTCAGGTTGTTGCTCGGGGCCATGACACAGACAGCATCAGGGGTTGGTGGAAGAACAGCACGTTCAACCTCAATCCTGAGCTGGTCAGCGCACGCCCCTGGAGTGGACATGACGCCAAAGGTGTAGGAATCCTCTGGTATCAGCACAATCCCATCTGCAAGGGAGTGCAGATGCAATGCCCCTACAAGAAGAACAAGCTGGAACAAAAGACAGAATTTCTTTTAGGCTGAAAACACACAACTAAAACTTCTAATTATCAGTGAAATCTTTAAGAATTGTACACACCTTCTTGCCTGGGACCTCAACTGGAATGACCAATTTATGCTGGCGCCCAGTGTGCACATAAATCGGCCATTTGTGCACTTTGTGGTGCCACCCTGTGCCACAACCTGTTGATGAAAATAAAATGTTTTTTTTTAAGATAAGGAGACCACATTCTAAGCACTTCAATACGATATGTGAACTTTTCAAGACAATAAAAATACACAAAGTTAGGAGTTTAACTCAGTCATACAGCAAGGATATACATGAAAAGTTGAGGGCATACAACATACATGCACCAGCGTCACTGGAGGCCAACCAAGGTGCGAGCACCTCAGTCCGTCACTTCGCCATCCTCCACTTAGCTGCCTCAGAGCAACGACAGGACTTGCCACGGGGCATCTAAAAGTATAAAGACCCAGTTCTGATACACTGACTGACAAGGCCAAACAGTTTCACGACCACACTGCATTCTAACTTCTTCAAATACTGTATTGAATTATTTATTATTTAATTTAAATCAATTATGTCCACAAACACATAAAGCTTTAATTGCATTAGAATACCTGTTAGGTATATGGCATGGGCCAAAAGGATTTTTTGTGCGTCTTGGCATGTTCTATGAGCCCACTCATTTTCATGCGTGTATAGGTGAAACTCACAGGCTGGGCTCAAGGCACGAAATTTTCTAGGGGGTGCTATGTCGCCATTTGACCCCCCCCCCCCACATAGAACACTGCTGAAATATCAAAAATTCACGACACAGAATGGGAGTGCCAAATATGGTGAGTTTTTGAATTTGGGAAAGGGACCAAATTGGGGATTAAAGGTTTGTAATGATAATAATAATAATTTTAATAATAATAATAATAATAATAATAAATTAAAGCTGCAAGCAGCTGTGATCGGGCCCTTGCTCCCCCATGCAACCGCAGGGCCTGAGGCACGTGGGGGCTGTGGCGCGAAGCCAGAAGGGAGAAAAAACCTGGCAGGAGTGGAAAAAAAAACCTGCAATGATACGTTCATCCACCAGGTGGCGCTACGAGCGTAACCAGATGTGGCCAGGTGCGTTCAGGGGTGGACACTTATCACACATGTCAAATTTTGAGCAAATTGGACAATGCATTAAGGATTTATACCAAGTTAATGTTCCGTGGTGAAAGGATAAAAAGTCGTCACCGCCGCAGCGGCATCCTGCAACATGACAGGACACATGTGTCACTGTAGAGATTCATCCACTTGATCGTCATGTGGCCACAAAATATAGTTGGTGTTTGTCAGTGTAAAAGATGGCATTTCCTGTTTGGGTTAGGGTTAGGGTTACCAGTTCTGAGATGTGTGCAAAGTTTCATGAGTTTTCAGGTATCTTAAGGCTCCCAAAAAGGCAATTCATTCAGAGGAAGAATAATAAAAATTAAAGCTGCAAGCAGCGATGAACGAGCCCTCACACCTTCATGCAAATCGGGGGGGGCTGATGTGCCAGTTAATTTCTGTCAAAGTTAGACATTGCATGAAAGAGCAACTTGGCCTATCCTTGTTACAGTGCTGGAATGACATATTTCACATTTTGTATCACTTCCTCTTTCCACTAGGGGGAGTTGGAGTGTGCACTAATTATACATCATGTTTTTATACATCAAATACACACCACAGCATGTAACTTTAAGATAAATCGAAACATAACTGTTTGATGAGACCTATTTCCTGTCACCACTAGGTGGCACTATGAGTATAAGGAAATATGGTTATGATAATGTATTCAGGGCAGGACTAATATGAATCATGTGAAGTTTGGTGGAGATTGGACAATTTATACCAAAGCCTCAGCAATTTTGTTTTTCATGTTGAGACCTCAAGATTCAACGCTCAGCAGCGGGCACGCCATTCAACATTGGGCAAATCCTGTGATAACTTTTGGTCACAACGTAGTCAGGCTTACATACACTAAGTTTGGAGCCAATGTGATTATATCTGTAGGACAAGTTCATTAATTTACAAGCCCTGGAAATGGGAAAAAATGTACAAAAGTGGCACAAGTAAATTCAAAATGGCCGACTTTCTGTTGGGTTTGGAGCATGGCTCCAAGAGGCTTTTTTGTACGTAATTAAGTGTTACAGGTGCCTACCAAGTTTCATACATTCAGGTCAAACCAGCTTTGGGGGCTGCTTAATTGAAATATTCTAGGGGGCGCTGTTGAGCCATCTTGGTGCATCAAAGCACAAAAATCACATCTGACAGGACTTGCGACCTGTGAGGTGTATGCCATGGTTGGTGAGTTTTCAAGCATCCCTTGTCCCTTCAAAACAACATCGTGTTTGATGGCGAACAAGGCAATGCCATGGTGACAGCATTTGATGAAAACTCAAAAGGTTCATTTTTAAGTATCATCAAGGTCTAAGGACTTAGACCAGCAAGATTGAGGTGGGTCTGATTAACCTTCTAGAAGAGGGACATCAAAGAATGTATAAAGTAACTTTCTGTTGCCAGTAGGTAGCACTATGGCGGTGATCCAAAATTCCTCTGTAGATGTGTTGAGGGCTGGATTGTCATCATATGTGAGAAGTTTTGGCAAGATATTCCCATGTGGAGTCAAGTTACAGCAACATTTATCATCACAGCAAACATCAAAGTTCGCCGCCAGGCTGTGTCCACGCCCTTCCATGAAAACTCACAGTTTCCACAATAAAGCTTCATCGGGCCCTAATTAAAGCTGCAAGTAGCTGTGAACAGGCCCTCGCTCCCCCATGCAACCGTGGGGGCCTGAGGAACGCGGGGGCTGTGGCCTGAAGCGAGAAGTGAGAAAAAACCTGGCAGGAGCGACAAAACGCAATGTTTCGTTCATCCACCAGGTGATGCTACTAGTGTAACCAGATGGGGGCAGGTGCATTCAGGGGTGGACCGTCATCACGCGTGTGACGTTTCGAGCAAATCTGACAATGTCAATGTATCATAGGGCATTTCCCATTTCACAAGAGGGCGGCATGAGCATAAGCAGATGTGGGCAGGTGCGTTCAGGGATGGACCCTCATCACACGTAAAATTTCGAGCAAATCGGACAACACATGAAGGATTTATATCAAGTTGATATTCCGTGACGAAGGATGAAAAGTCGCCACTGCCGCAGTTTGCAACATGACAGGACATGTGTGTCACTGCGGAGATTCATCAACTTGATCATCATGTGCCCCTGATCAGGTCAGGAGCTTGAAGTTGGTGTTTGTCAGTGTAAAAGATGGCATTTCCTGTTTCCACAAGGGGGCGCCATGAGCAACGTTGCCTACGAGCATATGGAGGCATTGAGGGCGGGGCTCTTATCATGTACAGAAATTTCGAAGCAGTTTGGATGAATTATGTGAGAGAGAGAGCTGCTTGAATATGCATGGCGATGGATCAAAAATGGCAGCGCCATAGCAGCCACGCCCTTTGACCTACAGACATGCAGAGCACAACTTTTGATCTGTAAAAAATTTGAAGTCGAATGGATAAAATCTCTAGGACTAGTTCGCTAAAATACAACATGTGGAAATCACGCCAAAATGACAAGTCAAAATCAAAATGGCCGACTTCCTGTTTGGAGTACACCATTGGTGCCAAAGACTTTTATGTGCGTCTCGACAACATACACATGTGTACCAATTTTCATGTTCCAACTCTAAAAAAAACCCTATGGGGAGGGGTTTTTAAAAATTTCAAGGGGGCACTATCGAGGCATTTTGTCCCTCCCATGGGTGACGCCCCTATCATATGCAAGAGCTCGCCATTCTTGACCTGTGCATCAATTTTCATGAGGATATGAGATCGTTGAAGCCATCAAAAAGCCAAACATATTTAGTGGCGAGAGATCGATAGTCACCACACCGCCACATGGACACCATTAGACGTAGCTTCCCAACGTTCATAAGGTAGCTTCACCAACTTGTTCTGCATGCATTAGAAGTGGAATGAAGTTGATGCGGCCATGTTTGTGGCATCAGTACATGTTAAAGTAAAAACTGGTCACTTCCTGTTACCACCTGGGGGCGCTATGAGTAAGGTGGGATTTTAACATATCGGGGCGTTCAGGGCGGAGCTATCATCATGTTCAGCAAGTTTGAAGCTGCTGAGATAAAGTATGCCTCCTGTGGACAAGTGTTACGAATTAGCACGTGTGCTAAAACACTCAAACAATGCATCAGGTCCATCTAATGCAATTGTGATGTCCACATCAAATAAACAATTAAAAATAAATAAATAAAAAAAATAAAAAAATGTGGTCGGGAGTGCTGTTTGAAATTCGATGACAAGAAAATGAAAAGTCGCCAAAATCTGTCACGCTCCTTGACATAGAGAAAAGCTTTTAATAACTTTTATCAGCATGTTCTCAGGATGATCTGTACCAACTTTGAAGTCAATCGGACGAAATCCCTAGGAGGAGTTTGTTCAAATGTGTGAAAATAGCCGTAATGAATAATTCAAAATGGCCAACTTGCTGTTGGGAGTTTACCATGACGTTAAGAGACTTTTTTGTGCTTCTGGGTATGATACATGTGCGTACCAAATTTCATTTGCCTACGACAAACTAGCCTCAAACTAACTTATTAACTTAACTTATGAAGAGTTTTCTCATTTAGAGTATGCTTTTATCTCTCACCACTTTCAAGTGACAGCCTTTTGAAATGTTGAAATGAAAATGGAATATTTTCCTCAATAAACTCAAGGGTTAAAATGGAGATTCTGCCCCTGTCATGTCTGCATGTAAGATGTAGACACGCACATGCATCATGTTTCTCTGAGTTTGTGTGTGTCAGTGGTTGCCATGGTAAATAAGTCAGTGCACCTGGCAGAAGAGCAGAGAGAGAGAGACAGAACACAGAGAAGAGACCTGTTTTAGTGGAGATTTAACTCCTCAAACAAGTTCTTCGCATTCCCAAACCATTGGTCCAATCATCAAAATAATGTCATGGTGAGAGAGATAAAGTTATACAGAAGTAGTGAAATGCTGACATATTGCGGTAAGCGAGTTGTGTAATTTCCAGTGTTTCTGTGACAGTGTCTCTGTGCTGCTCTCGTGAATCCTACTAGCCTGCTTTCTGCTTTCTCACTTCAGTTGCTTTAGCATCTACTTCAAGACCGAACCCACACTAGTTCTGTTTAAGTATGACCCCTGGACATTTTTGTCCATTTCCAAAACTCACAACTCCCTCACAGACAAATGAAAGGTCACAGCGGAGTGATATTTTGCATGGGGGTGTCATTCTAGGTGAAATTTCAAAATCTCAACTTTCAGCACGAAAATCCATTATTTGACCCTGTAATGCATTTTTATTCTATCCATGACCCTTCGTGGACAAAAATGTCCACTTTCTAGGAAGTGTCCAACAAAAGGTCACAGCCCAGATAGCACACATACATCTGGCCGACGTTGGCCCAATGTATCAAGTTTACATCATCAAGACTTAGCAGGGACAGCGTTTGCTTATTGCCAAGACGTTGCTGAGATGTCGGCCTTTAATCGAAAATCACCACAGCGCGACGTTCAAACGATCAATAAAAGAAGCTGCGCTCAGTGGGCGCTCCTTCATTAATATTCATATGCTTCGTTAACTACGACCTTTATTCATTTAGGTCGGACCTTTCAAACTGCAAATATTTCACCATTCACTGTGAGAAATTGATGCTAACATTCAAAAATAGCTGACTGTTACCCTTTTTCGTGTGTAAGTGTGCACAATGAAGAGACAAAAGTCAATTTGTCAAACTTTATTTTCAAATTTCCACAAACAATATCTGATGGCCAGTCCACTTCTCCTGGCAGCCTGCAAGAGACAGAAAAGATGATGAGCATGTAACTTCAAGAAACAAATCCTAACTTCACCACTGCATTTTTGTTTTAGCATTTCAGCTGTCTTTTCGCCAGATTGAAGGCTTTGGGTCTGACACTCTGCTTCATTTAGTGTGGAAACTGTTAAATAACGGGATCCGGCGTTAACTCCGTTAACTGTTAACAGCAGCTCAGCACAGTGTCAGCCTGCCCCTCCTGACCTCTGTAGTCCTCTCCGCTCTTCTCACCCACACTTGAGCACCCGTTCTGGGATACACAGTGTCAGCCTGCCCCTCCTGACCTCTGTAGTCCTCTCCGCTCTTCTCACCCACACTTGAGCACCCGTTCTGGGATACACAGTGTCAGCCTGCCCCTCCTGACCTCTGTAGTCCTCTCCGCTCTTCTCACCCACACTTGAGCACCCATTCTGGGATACACAGTGTCAGCTCACCCCTCCTGACCTCCGTAGTCCTCTCCACTCTTCTCACCCACACCTGAACAACCGTTCTGGGATACATAGTGCTGGCCCGCCCCGCCTTACCTCCACGCTCCTCTCTGCTCTTCTCACCCACACGTTAGCACCCGTTAAGGGCCCCGGAGGTCAGGCCAGGGGGCCGCAGGACCACGGGTGGCAGCTCCGGGAACTTCCACTTTAACCCAAAAGGAGTGCTCACAATAACCAGATGAGCAGATAACGTCAACTAGGGAAAATAAAATGAAAACACCACAGTTGTAGCCTGTTAGCTAACATGAGCTAAACTGCTAAATTAGCCAACAGAAAGATAACGTTAGCTGGTGGGGACATGTGCTATATACACCCAGTCGTGCCTCGCCATTCACCAGGAACCTCTTTTAACGGTCACAGAAGAAACAACATAGCTATTTTCTGCCAATTTATTTCAGTTAGCTTACCTGAAACCGACAGTGATGAGATGCTGTGTCCTGGGAGCTCAGCTTGAAAAAAACACAGCGGAGATGAAATTCCGCCTTCAGTGGTGACTTCCGTATGAGGGCAGACATTCTAGGGCACTGGGCTGACCCAAAGCCGATGTAACAGAGACATTTGATGAGCTGGGACAAAGAGTATTAAATTTAAAGATATCCGCCCCTGCGGCCGACGCTTGTCAGATGTTATAAATTCAGGGTCAATGTGTCGTCCTCAGGCCGACATTGGCCAGATGTATGTGTCCTATCTGGGAGGGGGGTGATTTTTGGCAAGGGGGGGGGGGGGGGTAATTTTGGGTTAAATTTGAAAATCCCAACTTTCAGCATGAAAATCAATTATTTGACCCTGTAATGCATTTGTATCCCTATCCATGACCCTTCAAGTGCACAACAATGTCCACCTGTCATTTGGCCATTTTTTTTGCTATTTTTACTTAATATTGTCAAAATCTTTAAGGTGACCCACATGGAGTTACACTAAATCACTTTTGACATGGATTTTGAACACATCTGGGTGCTGTTTCTATAGAGGCAAAACCACTAAAGGGGGTGGTAGAGGACGCAGAAATGTTTTTGCAATAGATGTCTTGGGTGGTAATCACAGGATTGAGTGTGTCACTGATCCCCAATAAATGTGGATGCCATGATCTTTTGTTACCGCAAAAACTCATGATTTCTCTGTTGTCAGTGGTGTCTTTAGTGTGAAAGAGATGTACCTTAGAAATAAAGGTAAAATAAGAGTTCAACATAAGAAAAATATTATATTTGAATTACAACAATAAACACAATAAATTCTGAACAATACAGTAGATAGAACAGTAACAATAGAACAATAACAACAAAAAACAGTGTGACATAACTATTGTGTGAGGGATAGGGAGGAATGAAAGTGGGGAGGAGAGAAAGACAGGAGAGGTTCAGATGGTGCATTTTGAACAGTATATTGCCTGAATGCATCTCTTACATAAAAAACCCTGGTTTTGCCCTCTTTGCCATGGGGCAGGTCCTGCAGAGGCCCCTGGTCTGTACCGCAGCAGCAGCGGCAGCGGCGTGTGCCCGTTTGGCGGCAGCTCGTGTCTACCGGACGGGTGGCTGTAGGCCAACAGCTGGTGGTTGTGGAGCTGGTGGTTGCTGCTCAGCCCAGGCCTTTGCCTCCATCACCCGCTTGCGTGCCATGTCAGCCTGGGGTAACCGGGTTCTCCTTGCCATATGAGGATAGATGAGCTCTTTTCCCAGTGTGACAATGAAGAGCCGCCTGCGATATTTTTTTTTTTTTCCCAACCTGGGTTCAGGGCTGTCACACAAGGAAGCCGTTCCAGGTGGAGTTGTCCAGGATCCTGGAAAATACTGTCACAGGCCACCTCCTTGTCTGTCTTTGGCATGTATAGGTGCAGATAACCTGCAAGATAATAAAATAAAATAAAAATAATAAAATCACTTTTGACACACACACACACACACACACACAAATATATCATCCACATAAAATGAGTAAGGCGTACCTTGTCCAAGTTATCCACCGCTCCCTTGCAATGGTTATAGTCTAGGATTACCTGTGGCTTTTGGTGTGCTGCCTCACTCACCACTGACTGCACCACCATCTTTTACTCCTTTGTAATGGAGGAGCAGACCATTGTGTCTTTCGTGAAAGCAAAGGTGGTAGACAGCACCTGCCTTCCCCTTATCTCCAAGAGTTGTGCTCGGAGCTCCTACGTTATCTTTTTGAGTGTGCCTACAAGAGCCATCCCCCTCCTCAGCAGCTGCTGTCCCAAGTCGTGTGAGGTAAAAAAATTGTCAGTGGTCACAGTTCCTGTGAGGCCCGCCGTCAACTCCATGACCACACGCTTCCCCAGGCCCACCTGAATGAATAAGAAGAAAGAATGATTATAGGAATGAACTCTGCATTTTATCTATGTAGACCAATTTCTACATTTCTACTCAAGTATTTTGATCTATATGCTTACCTCACGTTTTGCTGTTGGGGAGGGTTTCCCCAGATAAAACTGCAAGTTCCAACAGTATGATGTCTCACACTCACAGAGGACCCACACCTTCAATCCATATCTGAATGAGCGTGTGAGAGAATGAATCCATGAATAAATGACAATCTTAATTTCAAAATATGATAAGACCTACCAAATAGAGGCTAAATATAATAAAGCCAATAGGGTAATGATGATAATATGATAAAAATAAATGTTACCTGTCTGGCTTCGAAGGCATGTATTGCATGAAGGGACATCTCCCACGAAATCCTGTGGACACAGAGGATGCAGATGAATTTTAGCATTCTAGATTTCTGGGACAGTTGGTAATAGTCTATTGTCACTGTCAAATAAAGTAATGCAATACAATATAATACCAACCAATCAGCATCTTGTCCACACAGACTTCTGAGCGAGGTGCCCACATCCTCTGCAAAGCAGAGACCCATATGTCCCACACCTCCCTGATTGGTCCCAACTTATCATGGTCATGCTGAAACCATGCCTCCCATGTTTCATGGTCATCAAACCTGTTTGAACGAAAGAAATGAGAAAAACAATGTCACAACACATCCCTTTATCCATCCAGATGAAATGAATGGATCAATGCATGTACATATATTTTACATCTATAAAATAAATCAAACAAAATCATCATCATCATGTATGACTCAAAATAATGTGTAAAAAAATCACACCTGAGCATCCTGGATATAAGGATGAACCTCTTCCTCGACATTACTGCTGGGAAGAGGTCTCTGCCATCTATTCCCCAGAGGCTCAGGGTGTTTTCTCCACGGGATTTGAAAACACCAGCCAACAAAAGAAGACCAAAATAGGCCTGCATCTCCATTTTGTCGACTGGTACCCATGTTGGCATGACCCTTTGGCCCTGCATATAGAGATGGAACAGTATGAAAATTTCAAATAACATATTACAGTCATCAGTATTATCACGATATTGTTAAATTTCACTGAAAATGTTATCTAAGAAGTGTAATAGTTTTAACTTACCTGCAGATTTGTCATATTCACCACAATGTCATAAATTTCATCTGTGACAAAAGTGAAACGTGCTGAGGATGTCAGTTGTGCAATTTATTGCGTAGTTGGTCACGCCCTCAACTGGACCACGTTTGGGTGGCTCATAAATAAATGTCTCTGAATTGACTGGAAGCCAGTGGATTCTGTCGTTGAAATGATTTTTCCTGGTGTCCTTTGACCACCAGACATCTTGCTCCATTTCCCTCACTTCAAAATCTTCATCTTGCCCCTCATCCTCCTCTTCCTCCCCTTGGCTCTTCATCTTCCTCGTCTCCTTCTTCGTCCTCATCCTCTTCCTCAGCTCCTTGGCCCGGGACCCACTCCTGATCCGTCATCCAAATCTGAGGAGTTTTGGTCCGTGACAAGCACATTTTCTTCATCCTCCTCATCTTGCTGCATCTCCTCCATGCCTTCATAGCTGTAGTCCTCCTCTTCTTTCAGCCTTTCATCTTCCTCCTCATCTCCTACCTCTTCATCTTCTTTCTCCCCCTCTGAGGCACTTTCTGTTTCTTCTTTTACTGACTCCAGGAACACCAAAATGCTATCCCTGGCCTCAGGAATGCCCATATTCCTCCGAAACTGGCTTTCTCTGCTTTTTCTCGCTGCCATTTCTCTCTGTCTGCTCCTCTGTGTGGCTTGTGAAACATGAGACCTGCACCCACTTTTTGTGAACAATATATAGCTTTGTTTGAAAACACCACACAGTTGCTGGAGAAAAATGTTTGATGTCCTGCATGTGTGTATGATGATTAGCAAATGACAGACAGCCTTGATCTGATTGGACTGTCTCGTTTGTCAAAGTTTTTGATAAGCCCTCTGTTGCTGGGCACTGTCGCCGGGGGGCAACCTTTGAAGTGCTGATAGTTACTTGTGTGTTACTTTCCTGTCTTATTATGGAAAAACACAAAGTGGTTTTCTCATTCTTCTCAAATGTCTCTCCTGAGAAATAAGTCTCACAGTGAGCACTGTGCGGGTTCTCTAAATTCTCTCACAGCTGTCTCTTTTCCTGATCTCAGCTAAGAGAAAAATGAGACATATTGCGCCACTTTCAAATATGTCTCATTTTAATATCCTTACTTGGACGCACTATCTCAGGTATGTCTCAGTGAGAAATATACATGATTCTGTCTCTCACTGCTCACTATTTGAGTTCTCAGATTCTCTTACAGTTGTCTCTTTTCTAGCATCTCAGTGTAAAGAAAAATGAGAGTAGTGCAAGCTCTCAAATGAGTCTCAATGTGATACATGATTTAATATTATACCTCAATCATATCTCAGTTTATCTCATGCCAAAACTTGAGAAAATAAGTAATCAATTCAGGCAAATAATTTATGAGATATATGGTTTATTATATGTTCAACTTACAAAATTTGATTTCTTACACAAGTCATATAACTCATTAATTACAAATTTGAGTTCCAAAATTCAACCCATTAACACAAAGAGCCATGATGTGCTCAAAAGACACCTTTTTGAGAATTAAGACTCCCTTCCTTCCTCCTTCCTTTCACTTTTCCTTTCTCCCTCCCTCCTCCCTTTACTCCCTTCCTTCCTCTTTTCCTTCCTCCCTTCGTTTTTTCCTCCCTCCCTCCTTTCCTCCTTCTTCCCTTCTTTCCTCCCTCCCTCCTTTCCTTCCTTCCAGTTTTTCTTTCTCCCTCCCTCCTTCCTTTACTCCCTTCCTTCCCTACTCCTTTCCTTCCTCTTTTCCTTCCTCCATCCTTCTTTCCTTCCTTCCTTCTTCCTCCCTGCTTTCCTCCTTCCTTCTTTCCTCCCTCCCTCCTTCCTTTACTCCCTTCCTTCCCTACTCCTTTCCTTCCTCTTTTCCTTCCTCCATCCTTCTTTCCTTCCTTTCTTCTTCCTCCCTGCTTTGAGAACAAAAGTTCCACAGTAGTTTCTCTGCATGATCAATCTGTTCAACTGATATGGATTCCATCAACAAAATGAAAATGACTTCACTTAGTAGAAGGAAGTGATTGTAGTACAGTGTTGCAAGAATTCCATGGAAAACAACAGGTCCATAGAAGATATTCGATATTCTGATGCTTTAAAAAACATTCTGTGAGATGCCACTGATCGAGGATATCGAGTTGAGGATGGAGGAGAGATATCCTGAAATCGCTTGTCAATTTCTTTGGCATTTTTTGCCATGCTGAAAGGCTGACGAAAACACTCTTTAGAAAACCACAGAACCATCAGAAGGTGCATTACTCCAAGAAGGACTGAGTGCATGTAATCTATGGCAGTGCCTTTGATAAGGTTATAACTTTTAAGTTTGCTAAGCCAAAAGGGACCCTTCACCCCTTTAACAGTGGTTTTGGTCTCATTTGCGATTTTCATATCAAGAGCAAACTTTTCATTTGTGCACAGTGGCCCTTTTGGATCTCTATGTTGGTATGGAAATGCATGGACATGTCCCCTCTCCCTGTCTTCACAGTCTCTCCTGGCTGCTCACATTTATGACATCCAAATTTCCCATTGTATTGCACTGAATTAAAGACTAATGCTTTAGCAGGCAAGTTGCATGTTCCAGCAATGGTGAGCACTTTACACACAAAAGGTTCAGATGTCAACTCTGCAGGTTGCACAAGAATTCCATTGTCTGCAAGTTTACTCAGTGTGTCACTTAGTGGTCTAAGAAATGTAACCATGGATGGTTTTGAATACCCATGCCAAAGTCCAGCAAATATCATATTCTCTCTTTTTGTGCGTTCCATGAAACTCAATTCATTGATGATACAATAAAAAGGCCACACTGAAAACGATTTGAAAATAGGTACCCCATCTGTGTTCCAAGTAAGTGAGATGTTTTTAGGGTCACTCAGAGGACCACCTCCATCTACAAGCTGTTTGTAAACTTCTGCATCATATATATCTTCAATGTTGTTAGGATCTTTCTTCTTCTGCTTAATCTAAAGTTAAGGTTCTCCTGAAAACCTGGCTTGAGAAATAATGACCTTATTTGAGCCTCAATTGGAACCTCTATGAAGGATGAGGATCTTTCTTCTGACACACTGGTCCCACAAGACAGACATTCTAATTGTTCACCTTCTAATGACCCAAAACAATTACTGCAATATGTATGCAATACAATAGGGGCTGATGCAGAGTGGGAGAAAAAAAAGTCTTTGAACTTCTGTACACTGTTTAAGCAGTCTGTATTCAGACTATCGGGACAAAGCAACTTGAACATTTTAAGCAAATCACTAAGGGCCTTATCAGTTTCTTTATGACAGTTTACGTAAGCCATGATGATCAAAAGGCACTCTGCCACAGTTATTGATGCATTGTCATATAATGGTTTGTCTGCTGTGTCCTTGAAATTTGACTCTTCTACACAGTCCTCACTCGAACCCTCTTCAAATCCCTCACTGAACATATGTCCATCATCATACGTCCAATCCCTCACATCAGGGAAAGCTTCCTCAAATGATTGAGATGGATCATACTCAGCATTGCCATGTAGTTCAGTTGTTAGGCCATCGGGAGGATCTCTGAAGGCTGATCTAGATGATGGTTCTTCATTGTCTTCGATAGAGTCAACAGTTGAAATACTGTCTTGTGCCATGCTTCCTTGTGCTGGTAATAAAATAGAATAAAAATCATTAAGGGTAAAAAACAAAATCTTGTCACAATGCAAAACCTATATCGTCTCAGGCTGTATATAACTTTCTTACACTCAAATGATGTTGTCATATTTTAGCAGGATCTGCTCAGTGACAACATATACTGCACATCATTGGGCGGGCAGGCAGGCAGGCAGGCAGAGGGTGTGTGTACCTGGCAGGTGGTGAGAGGCTTGATGTTCCAGAGTGAGTGTGGTACATCCTGCATGGACACCCGGAAGTTGGACGTGTTCCTCTAGAAGTGGAGCGTTTTGGGCTCCTCCAGGAGGCACCCCCCTCTGCTGTGTTCCCCTGCTGCTACCTCCTGACACAGAGAAGAGGACACACCAGACAAAGAAAACAGAAAGAGGAAAACATGTAAAACAAAAGAGGCAAGTTGACATAAATGGAACACATTATACAAATACAGCTAATGGGAGGCATATTCTTTTTTCCCCACATCTTGATCACATTGTAGCAGTTTATGTTTACATCTCTTTCTGTGTTTGTGATAACAGTAATCCACAGTGTTGAATGTAACTCATCACAACACAACACACACATAACAATGAGAAGTTGTGGGACTTCAGGTGAATGAGTAGCTGGACAGGGTTTGGAAGGACATATGATACAGGCTGACAGTGACAGACAATGCCAATAATGAGTAGAATGCCACAGCAGCGAACTAAACATGAGGCTGCAGCCACACGGTGACCTATATGAAAGGATCATGGCCTTGTTATTAACAGCTTTAACTTAAAGGTGAAAGGTTCAAAGAACATTAATTATACATGCTGAGATAACTCACATTTCACGTTTCATTTTTCACACTTGCTACTGTAATCAGGATAAGAGAAAGCAATATTGCCATGTTTGGTTTGACCAACTGTGGACTGCATTCTATCAATCAATCTATCAATCTATCTATCTACAGGGCCTGTGATTCTCAATCATAACTAATTGTGTTCAGAATATCTCTCTCTGCACTTGGGACTGGGTGTGGCTAAAACAGGTCAGACAGCAGAGGAGTTGTCTTCTGAACATAAAGCACACACACACACACACACACACACACAGCTAGGCAGATGGCGGTCGTGCCGTTGAATGCGGCATTTATATCTCTGTTTCGTAACGTGGTGACGTTACTGTAGTTGAAAGAATCCTACCTCATGTGTGTTAACAGAGTCCGTTAATTCGCAAAACAAAAACAATTTACGCTATTACTTAATTTTTGTCGTTATTCTTCACAGAGACGCTGTGCTGCTTCTTCCAAACGTAAACATGTCAGTTCCGCCCCCAAAATAAGCATGAGTGCAATGCAACTCGTGTTTTCCAGAAAGACAGAATATCATTGGACAAATCTCGAGCCACGCACAATGATGTCATCATGTTCAAAGACGACAGAATTTCATTGGACCAACCGGCATCTTGAATGTTGCAGCTGCGGGAAGATAAGTGACGGACGTGACCGTTGGCCGCCGCCGCTGCTGCTGCTGCAAGTTTTGCCCGGCTACGCCAAGACTTGGAGAGGTAAGAATCGTAATATATATTAGTTGGTCAACTACGTAATGTTGTGAAGAGTTGAATAAAGAAATTCTTTTGACTAAAGGTGAAATATTTCACTGTTGTGACGACGGAGTGGTCCGTTGGAAGGTGGAATGAGGTAACATTAAGCTAACGTTAATGGCGTCTATCCAACAAGTAACGTTAGCAACGATTTGATTCAATTTAAACTTGACTTGAAAATATAAATAATGAAATTGCAGATCTCCAAGTTCACAGTCGGCATGTTGTCAGCTTGCATTTCATTTCATTTGTCTTTATTTGTTGTAGAGGGACAACGTACATTAATGAACATTTTAAAAATAAAATGTAAATGCACCCAATTGTAGCCAAAAGGCTAATTTCTGCCAATGGAAATTATTGGAATGATCTGCTCTTTTCTGGGACGCTAGGGTTCATGGTCTTAAAATTATTTTAATCTTGGTGGTTTTACAGGTTATGAAACTAACATTGAATTAGGAAAATAATTTGATTTGATTTTTGCTCATTTTGATCCAACTCTTGTCCCCAAAGATATGAATATGAATTAGGTTAAAATAGTGTCTATTTATATTATACTTGATGATCCAAAATGTATTTTAGACAAAATGGACAAAAAGAAAATACCGGCGAAAAGGAGGGTTCGGGTTCCCACCCAGAAAATAAAGGACCTGCAGAGCTCCCCTCCCCCAAATGAGCAATCTGGTAAGTATTGAGGTAATACTATGAACTGGTATAGTTTTTGTTATGTACGCTTTATGTTGCAAATAGAGAAAGGGGGGGGGGGTTAATAATCATAACATTATGGTCTAAATAGGGTCTAAAAATACCAGTCTAAATTGTTGTGCCCAGAAAGAAATTGTTAAACATTTTCTCTCTCTCTCTCTCTCTCTCTCTCTCTCTCTCTCAGGGTGTTTTGCATTTGTCAGATGGGAGGATGGTTATACCGGCAAAATCTTTACAGGATCTGACATTTTGGCAAGAGATGAGGCTTCTGTGCAGCTGCAAGATCTTCGATCAGGAGACCTGTTTTAGCAGTGGTCAGATGGTAAATTTTATAGGGCCACTGTTGAATATATTTCAGGGGAAGATCAGGCTAAGCCGCCAAAAGGCCACCCAGTTCTACAGGAGTCCTTTTTAAATATGTTAAAAGGCGATGAGCTATCAGACTCAACGTCAGGGTCTGACACCCTTATAATAGATAGGAGCCCACTGTCTGATCATGGCGAGAAAATCCCAGCGCTGAATCCATCACCTGACGGGGGACATGCAAGAGGCCGCAACACCGCTGGCCCACCACCCTATGGGTAGGCTTGTCATAATTATTACATAATCGCCTGGGCCCACAAGTTCAAAACTTCTACCCTTCATTCATGTCTATGCTGGTCACTTCAGTCATTTCTTTGTATTTATCTGTCATATCTATTCTGGGCAATTTGTGTTTACAGAAATGTAATTTATGGTTCAATGTAATTTTATGATAGCTCTACCGAAGGAGGCACCATTGGTCCATCACCCTACAGAGGCAATACAGACAGCCCATCACCATATGGCCTCAACACCTCTGGTCCATCACTCTACGGTGGCCATACAGCCAGCCCATCTCCATATGGCCTCAACACCTCTGGTCCATCTCCCTACGGAGGCCATACACCCAGCCCACCACCGTATGGCCTCAACACCCCTGGTTCATCACTCTATGGAGGCCATATACCCAGCCCATCACTGTGTGATCTCAGCACCTCTGTTCCATCACCTGATGTAGGCCATGCAGCTGGCCCATCATCATATCAATCAATCAATCAATCAATTTTATTTATAAAGCCCAATATCACAAATACAATTTGCCTCACAGGGCTTTACAGCATACGACATCCCTCTGTCCTTTGGACCCTCACAGCGGATAAGGAAAAACTCCCCAAAAAAACCCCTTTACCGGGGAAAAAAAAATGGTAGAAACCTCATGAAGAGCAACTGAGGAGGGATCCCTCTTCCAGGACGGACAGACGTGCAATAGATGTCGTACAGAACAGATCACCATAACAAATTAACAGTAATCTGTATGACACAATACAATAATCTGTGTGACATCCTCGATAATGACAGTAGCTTACAACAACATTCATGAAAGTAATAATATTGTCGTTATAGTTCTGGCTACTGTGGTACAATATGTTGAAAGTATATATTAGTATCTGGCAGTATACATGTATGATAATAATCATATGTGTATAATAACAGTAGAAGTATGACTAATGATGGCAGCAGCAGCAGCAGGAGGCATCTGGCAGGACCACGGCAGCAGCACAACCACACACGTCACACTATCCAGGCACCGCTGCAATACGAGTTAACCTGCGAGACAGTGGAGCACAAAGGCTCCGGAGAAGAAGCCGAGTTAGTGACATCCAGAATGGCCGAGTAAACAAGATACAGTAATAGGATACGCAAGAGCGAGAGCGAGAGAGAGAGAGAAGGTGCCCGGTGCATTATAGGTGGTCCTCCGGCAGACTAGGCCTAAGTCAGCCTAACTAGGGGCTGGTGCAGGGCAAGTCTTAAGTCTAGCCTTAAATGTGGAGACGGTGTCTGCCTCCCGGACCGTAACAGGAAGATGATTCCGCAGGAGAGGAGCCTGATAGCTGAAGGCTCTGGCTCCTGATCTACTTTTGGAGACTTTAGGGACCACGAGTAACCCTGCGTTCTCAGAGCGCAGAGTTCTGGTGGGATAATATGGCACTATGAGCTCTCTAAGATATGATGGAGCTTGACCATTTAGAGCTTTATAAGTTAACAGTAGGATTTTAAATTCAATTCTGGATGTTACAGGGAGCCAGTGCAGAGAAGCTAAAACAGGAGAAATATGATCTCGTTTCTTAGTTCTTGTTAGTACTCGTGCTGCTGCATTCTGAATTAGCTGGAGAGTTTTTAATGACTTACTAGAGCTACCTGATAATAGAGAGTTACAGTAATCCAGCCTTGAGGTAACAAAAGCGTGGACCAATTTTTCTGCATCTTTTTGGGTCAGGATAGGCCTAATTTTTGCAATATTACGCAGATGAAAAAATGCAGTCCGTGAGGTTTGTTTTAAATGAGAATTAAAAGACAAGTCTTGATCAAATGTTACTCCGAGGTTTCTTACGGTAGTGGTAGAGGCCAGAGCAATGCCATCGAGAGAAACTATGTCATCAGATAAAGAGTCTCTAAGATGCCGCGGCACTTAATGCTATTGTCCTATTTTTCCAGCGTTGCCGACCTTGAAAAAGCGCTATTTTGTACTTCCCAGCCTAGCGGACTGGAGTGTGCAATAGAAATCCGGTTGACGCCCCGCAGCGCAACGCTTTTTGTGTGTGTTGGGGGCGGCACTTCACTCACGTCAATGACGCCGCCGTCATATGACGCTGCCGGTGTGTTTTGGCCTTTTAGATGTTGATGGCTGTGTTTTGAGTAATTTTCAGAGGAAGGTAAATCTATACTACTATACAAGCTGTACACTGACTACTTTAAGTTATATCAAAGTGTCATTTCTATACTGTTGTCCCATGAAAAGATATAATGAAATCTTTGCAAAAATGGGAGGGGTGTCTTCACTTATGTGAGATACTGTATGCCCTGAAGAAGGCCTACACAAGGTCGTGTAGGCATGTTTTTAATATGTTCAAAAATGAACTTGCCTGCCATTAAAGCTGTTTAACCATTTATTAGTGCTGCACGATTTAGTAAAAATGTGCGATTGCGATTATCAATCAATCAATCAATCCATCAATCAGTTGTATTTATAAAGCCCAATATCACAAATCACAATTTGCCTCACAGGGCTTTACAGCATACAACATCCCTCTGTCCTTTGGACCCTCACAGTGGATAAGGAAAAACTCCCCAAAAAAACCCCTTTAACAGGGGAAAAAAATGGTAGAAACCTCAGGAAGAGCAACTGAGGAGGGATCCCTCTTCCAGGGCGGACAGACGTGCAATAGGTGTCGTACAGAACAGATCAGCATGATAAATTAACAGTAATCCATATGACACAATGAGACAGAGAGAGAGACAGAGAGAGACAGATGGTAATGACAGTAGCTTACAACAACATTAATGAAAGTAATAATATTATAGTTCTGGCTACTGTGGTACAATATGTTGATAGTATATATATTAATATCTGGCAGTATACATGTGTGACAATAATCATATGTGTATGTGTATAATAACTGTAGAAGTATGACTAATGACTAATGATGGCAGCAGCAGCAGGAGGCATCTGGCAGGACCACGGCAGCAGCACAACCACACACGTCGCACTATCCAGGCACCGCTGCGATATGAGTTAATCTGAGAGACCGTGGAGCACAAAGGCTCCGGAGAAGAAACTGAGTTAGTGACATCCAAAATGGCTGAGTTAGCAAGATGCAGTAATAGGATACGAGAGAGAGAGAGAGAGAGAGAGAGAGAGAGAGAGAGAGAGAGAAAGAAGGAGAGAAGGTGCCCGGTGTATTATAGGGGGTCCTCCGGCAGACTAGGCCTAAGTCAGCCTAACAAGGGGCTGGTACAGGGCAAGCCTGAGCCGGCCCTAACTATAAGCAAAGAGGAAAGTCTTAAGTCTCGTCTTAAATGTGGAGATGGTGTCTGCCTCCCGGACCATAACAGGAAGATGATTCCACAGGAGAGGAGCCTGATAACTGAAGGCTCTGGCTCCTGATCTACTTTTGGAGACTTTAGGGACCACGAGTAACCTTTAAATTCAATTATGGATTTTACAGGGAGCCAGTGCAGAGAAGCTAAAACAGGAGAAATATGATCACGTTTCTTAGTTCCTGTTAGTCCACGTGCTGCTGCATTCTGAATTAGCTGGAGAGTTTTTAAGGACTTACTAGAGCTACCTGATAATAGAGAGTTACAGTAATCCAGCCTTGAGGTACCAAAAGCATGGACCAATTTTTCTGCATCTTTTTGGGTCAGGATAGGCCTAATTTTCGCAATATTACGCAGATGAAAAAATGCAGTCTGTGAGGTTTGTTTTAAATGAGAATTAAAAGACAAATCTTGATCAAATGTTACTCCGAGGTTTCTTACAGTAGTGGTAGGGGCCAGAGCAATGCCATCAAGAGAAACTATGTCATCAGATAAAGAGTCTCTGAGTTGTTTGGGGCCAAGAACAATAACTTCAGTTTTGTCTGAATTTATTGGTGCTCATCCAGGTTTCTATGTCTTTAAGGCAGTTATGGTTTAGTTAATTGATTACTTTCTTCTGGCTTCATCGATAAATACAACTGTGTATCATCTGCATAACAATTGAAATTTATAGAGTGATTTCTAATGATGTTACCTAAAGGAAGCATATATAGAATAAATAGGATTGGTCCGAGCACAGAACCTTGTGGAACTCCAAAACAAACTTTAGTACGTAAAGATGATTCATTATGAACGTCAACAAACTGAAAATGATCAGATAAATAAGATTTAAACCAGCTTAGTGCAGTGATTATGGTGGACAATATTGCGATTTGTTGTTTTATGAGGCTCTGGCGGCTTTCAGTTGTCTCATTGTCTTTAACATTACACGGCTCGGCTTTCTCTTGCATGCACTCTTCCTACTTTTCCCTGTGCTGTGCTGTCTCAAGTGTTGATATAGATTGGTCGTGTTGCCGCGGGATGTGGCAACTTTAACTTTTACACAATAGCATGTCTTTCTGTTCAACGTCGCCAGACCTGAATCCAAAGTATCGCCATGTAACAGACGTTTTTGTCGCCACCAACTCAGCCTGTTCATGGTCGAGCTCATGCTCTTCTTCAGCGTCTGTGTTGGTCACTGCTGCACGCCGGCTGCACGCACCAGGATAGCTTGTGGGCGTGATGTCAACAAACTCCACACACTACAAGAGAGGCAGCCACGTTCACAGGCACACACGTTAACATTTATTTAGCCTGCATTAAATCTTTTTTCACTCTTGTATTGTTTGTACTATTTCTCCCTTTCAGATCCAGGCCAGGTCAGAGAGCTTCAGACTCTTTGCGACCTCATTGGAGAGAGACATCGTGACAGCCCATCTTCACCATCGGGCCAGCAGGAGCTCTTTCCTGGGAGCGGCGTGTTCATCTCATCGTTCCGCCTTGCTGCCATGAATCAAGCATCAAAACCAAATTGCATGCGTCTGTTTCATGCACTTTTTGATCATTTCTTCACTGTTGAAGAGTGTCAAAATGCAGTCCCCTTTGGTCGACCTGGCAACAACCCCTCAGGAAAGGAAGGAAAGTGGGTCCTTGACTGTAAAAAAGTTGACGGAATCCTATCTAAGTTTTTTCAAAATTAGGTGTTTTCAGGCCAGGATAGTGGGGATAATGATTATATCCAATCAGGACAGTTTAGCAATGATTACTATCAGAATAGAAGTTTAACACCAGAAATGAAGTTTTATCCAGTATCACTTACAGCACCTTTAAGGATAACAGAATGTTGTTTACATTTATGTTTATGATTGGCCCAAAAAACTAACTTGCTGATTTGCAATTCTTTGAACTGAAATGGACATCTCACAGTATTATGTCCTTTTAACCTGAAGTACAGTTGTGTATGGTGTGCTGTGGTAAGTCTTTTTGTCAAATTACTCATGCCAGATTTTAATGCTCTTATCTTACAGCTTATGTCCTGAGGTGTGCTACTCTACCTGGTTGGGAACAAATCAAGGAGGCCAAGCTCAAGAAAGCCTTTGTCAACAAATGCAGGGCCAGAGCAGGTTCTAAGGAGTAGGCCACTGCTATAGCCTACAGTATGTGGACTGCTTTCTCTCTCACCCTGTCTTTTTTCCTTTTCTTTTTCATTTTCATGGACCAGAGGTGTTAAGTCAGTACCTGCCAAATTGACTCTGAGGTTTGGTAGTATGTGAGTTACTGGTAGTATGTTCTCAGGTCCTTTTCACATGGTTTCATGTGCTTGATCCAAACCCAAGTGTGATTGTTCCACAGTTCACATGGTACTTATTCATGTTCCATAAACAAAGCTTTCACACTGTTCTAAATGGATCTCTGGGTGTAAACGGCATGTCTCCAACTTTGTAAATGTATTTCTGTTTTACTTAAAAGAATAGTTCACCAACAATGAAAATTCAGTCATCATCTACTCACCCCCTTTCTGAGAAGAAGTCAGGTGTAGTTTTTTAAATACATAATTTTTCCAAACAACAGATTTCTGCAGTAACCACGGACAAAACCGAATAAAAGTATCCCCAAAAAACATAATTCTGCATCCTGCTGCTTGGAGGATTTTGAAGGTTTTTATTTGGTTTTATCTGTGATTACTGTAGAATCTTTTTTTTTTAAGGTTTTAGGTTTTGAGGATTTAAACATTACACCTGACTTCTTCACAGCAAGGGGATGAGTAGATGATGACTGAATTTTTATTTTTGTATTTAATTTATTATTATTTTTGTATTTATTTTTTTTAATTTTGTATCTCATTTACATTTTATATTTTTGTATTTAATTTTTTTTTATTTTTGTATTTAATTTTTTTTTATTTTTGTATCTCAGTTACATTTTATATTTAATTTATTTTTATTTTTGTATCTTATTTATGTTTTATATTTTTGTATTTTGTTTAATGTTTTTAATGTTTAATTTATTTTTTAAAAAAATGTGCTGCTACCCAAATACTTACAGTGTTACCAAAATAAAAGTGTTAAACTTTGCAATATTGAGTATTGTTTTTACAGTTAATTCTAATTACTAAAGATAGTTAATCTTTAAATTACATTCTCAATTTGTTCTCATATTTCTCAAATATGGCTCAGATATCATTCTCATATAGCTTCAGTAAGACATTTAAGAGAAATAATTAAGACATGGAAGAGACATTGGACACACAATGATAAGATCTCTTTTATGGCTCATACTTCTTAGATTTGTCTCATAAAAGTCTCAGATTCATCTCATGTTATTCTCTTTAATTCTCCTTCAAAATATTTGACATAATTGAGATCAGGGGCAGACAATTATGACATCTCCTCTGTTTATCTTATTTCTCAAGTATTGCTCAAATGGTTATCTCAACTCAACCATTGTCTTAGTGATGTCTTGTCTCTTTTTAGCTTATCTCTTGCTCCTAAGGGACCCTTAGGAGAAATAACTCAGAAACAAATGATCACAGAATGATACGAATATGAGAATCTCAAATTGATCTCAAGAGATGAGATTGAACCACAGATGAGCAGCACATGTTTCCTATGGGAAGGTACATCGCTTTCACACCGAAGACGGGAACTGCCCATTGGTTCGACAGCCCATTGGTTCGACATCCCATTGTTCCGACCGTATTAATCTCAAGTCCGTTCTGAAATCACCATGATGCCCTGTGGTTAAGGTCTGGTTAGGTTTAGGCACAAAAACCACTTGGTTAGGGTCAGGAAAAGATCATGGTGTGGGTTTAAATGAAAAAGAAAGTGACAAACACATAAGCCATGAGCCTGCTCCACCTCAAGCCGGTCGCGGCGCACCATATGCCCGCCGCGAGCCGTTCAGCTGTCAGATGTCGAATCAATGGGCTGTCGAACCAATGACATGGACCTCTGAAGACACCACTGACAATAGAGAAATCATGAGTTTTTGCAGTAAGAAAAGATCATGGCATCCAAACCACATTTATTGGGGATCAGTGACACACTCAACCCTGTGATTAAGACATCAAGACACCCAAGACATCTATTGCAAAAACATTTCTGTGTCCTCTACCACCCCCTTTAGTGGTTTTGCCCTCTATAGAAACAGCACCCAGATGTGTTCAACATCCATGTCAAAAGTGATTTAGTGTAACTCCATGTGGGTCACCTCAAAGATTTTGACAATATTACAATATTAAGTAAAAATAGCAACAATAAAAAATAGCTAAATGACAGGTGGACATTTTTGTCCACTTGAAGGGTCATGGATAGGATAAAAATGCATTACAGGGTCAAATAATTGATTTTCATGCTGAAAGTTGGGATTTTTCCAAATTTAACCCAAAATTACCCCTGTAATGTATCCCTGGGGCCAGAGCGGGCGACACTGAATCAAATTTAAAACTGCTGACTAAAGCTAAACGTAGATTTAGTAAGATTGTTACTCACATCAGCAGCAATGACACCCGGTTACGCCAATCGGAGGTCACTAAAATTAATATTACCTCTGTGTGTGAATACACAAAAACAATGTCGGACTCCGTAGTTTTCTCTGGACCCCTCCCAAATCTGACCTCTGATGACATTGTAACCCACCTGACAGGTAGGTGCACACTGGCTAGGATTTTTTAGTTTCGCAGGGTGAAGTAATAATAAAGGATTGGACACTACAACAAGTAACTGGAACACATAGGTGAATTTAAGCAAAAACACTGTATTGAACATACATAAAAAACAATAAACAATTCACAAATACTGTCAATTTTGTTCTCTTTTGAAATGTCTTTTAACTGGGTGCACCCTAAACAACCCTAAAATGTTTTTCCCCAAAAAATAAGAAAATGTTAACTTCGTCCTTGAAAGTCCTTCCCCCCAGCCCTACCACGCTGACAGGACAGAAGATGAAGGATGGGAAGGCCCTCCTCAATCCAGATGCTAACATGGGTTGCTTGCCATCCCCCTTGTCAGGGAGAGAATCACTCCAAATCCAGGGTCCAGAATCTCAGGGTATCCAAAAAACCCAGCCTGTATAACATAACAGGGCTTAGTTAAATCTGTTCAACCTTTTCTTCTAACTGTGCACTTTATTTTTATCAATATCAATACATAATGCAACTTTTCACTGCTAACTTATTAAAAGATAACTGCTGCATTGCAATGTTAACATATGAAATGTAACTTCACTGTTTTATAGTGAAACAAAATCATGAAATGATGTAATAAACAGTCAGGAACTCATATGCAAATGATTATAAAAACCACTCACAGTTCATCATTAAATACTCACTTAGTAAGTAAGATAATGTAACATAAATGTAACATAAATTTCTTGTCACAGTTCTGATGCTTCGTACCGATACACACCACAGCACAGTAATATACAGAATCATTAGCTTCATAACCCATGAAACTCTGATGTCTTTTTCTGTACATACAGTGTAAATAACATGCACACATACTCATTTTACACACATATTCCCATTTTTTTTCTCTTCTTTCATTGGAAAAAATACCAGGACATTGACTTCATGCTCCCATTCGGTGGTTGAAACACCATGAGGCTAAGCTAATTCATGGAGTTATTTGCTAATGCGTCACAGTACTTACCCAGAAAGTAAAATAATGAACCAAGCATGAGGTGTTCCCTGTGTCGCTTCAGTGGTTCACCGAACTTTTATCTGCTTGCACAGTTCCTCCTTTTGACAGTATACCAGAATATCAAGTGTTTTTAACAAGTTTTATCACTCCAAAAACCTCTGTGTTTAAGCTATCATCCTGCTGCTCTCTGTGTATTTTTCACAACACTGCTGCAGCGTCTCTTACGTGAAGAAGGCGGGACATGCGTCATTTTAACCAATAGCAATTCAGCAAACTAGTCTGAACCAACTAAATTATTATTTTTTTTTTTAGTTTTTCTTCACAGGACCACCTACTGAATTAAAAAGACCTCTGAGATTAAATGAAATGACAAATGAAATGAAGAATAAAATAAAGAATGTAATTATGAATTAAATAACATTGGATGAATTAAATCAAAATTATTCTCAGTGAAAGAACATATTTCTAACACATTTATCATATTTTTAACGCTTTTTCCAACAGGCTACACATTTAGTAACAATTGGGGTTTCTTTTAAACAGGTTACAACATGTTTAGCCGCATGTCATCATTTAATCGCTGGCTGTCCAGGTGGTGTCCAGCAAACAATGTGGGTTTTGTTAATAATTGGCAAACTTTCTGGGGAAAACCTGGTCTCATTAGGAGAGACGGCATTCATCCCACTTCAGATGGAGCTGCTCTCAATTCTAGGAACCTGGCAAATTTTATTAGTAATTCAACCCAGAGTTAAGATCAAGACTCAGATTTGCAGTCCTATACGCTTCTCTGAGCTTCTAGTGCAATTACTCACCCATAGTTTTAATAGTTTCATACAAATGGTGTATGTCCCCCGACCACCTAAATTATCTAAATCCAGAATTAAACAAAGAGGAGTTGTGCATAACAACCTCATAAAAATTAAAACGTTTTCTGTGACAGACAGACAAAACAGGAGAATCAAATGTGGACTGTTAAATATAAGGTCTCTATCGTCTAAAGCAATGTTAATATACAAATTAATTTCAGATAATCATATTGATTTATTCAGTCTCACCGAAACCTGGCTGTGTCCAGATGAATATGTTAGTCTAAATGAATCCAATCCTCCCAGTCATAATAATACCCACATTTCTCGAGGCAGTGGCCGAGGAGGGGGAGTTGCAGCCATTTTTAACTCTAGTCTGTTAATCAGCCCTAAACCTAAACTAGACTATAATTCTTTTGAAAGCCTCGTTTTTAGTCTTTTACATCCGGCCTGGAAAACCTTGCAGCCACTTTTATTTGTTATAGTGTACCATGCTCCTGGCCCGTACTCTGAATTTGTTTCTGAATTCTCAGTTTTTATCAAGTTTAGTTATTAAATCAGATAAAGTTATTATTGTAGGCGATTTTAACATTCATGTCGATGTTGTTAACGACTCCCTGGCTACTGCTTTTATCTCATTATAGACTCGACTGGCTTCAGTCAGAGTGTACATGAACCCACTCACTGTTTTAACCATACCCTCGATCTAGTTCTGACGTATGGAATTGAAATTGATAACCTAACAGTCTTTCCACAGAATCCCTCGCTATCAGATCATTATTTGATTTCTTTTGATTTCTTTTTACTTGATTACACACCACTAAGCAACAGTTACTATACTATATGTTTATCAGATAGTGCTGTCGCAAAATTTAAGGAAATGATTACTCCGTCGTTAAATTCAATACCAAGTCCTTCAGTAACAGAGGTTTCCCGTGCCGACTTTAACCTCTCCCAAATTGATCATCTTGTCGATAGCGCCGTAAGCTCGCTGGGAAAAACACTCAACTTCTTTTTAAGAGGAGCTACAGAGTCAACAAAGCAAAGTAAGTTCGCTCCTTGGTATAACTTTCAAACCCATAAGTTAAAACGAATAAAGCAAAAATTTGAAAGGAATTGGCGATTAACCAAACTGGAAGAATCTCGTTTAATCTGGGCAGACAGTCTCAAAACGTATAAGAGGGGCCTCTGCAATGCCAGAGCAAACTATTACTCAGCATTAATAGAAGAAAACAAGAATAACCCCAGGCTTCTTTTCAGCACTGTAGCCAGGCTGACTGAGAGTCAAAGCTCTACTGAGCCTTGTATTCCTTTAGCCCTTAGCAGTAATGGTTTTATGAGCTTTTTTCATGACAAAATTCTAACTATTAGAGGCAAAATTCATGACCTCCTGTCCTCAGATAGTACCTATCTAACCTCAAACAGAGCTGTAAGACCTAATTTAGATTGCTTCTCTCCAATTTCTCTTCAAGAATTGACCGCAGTGATTTCTTCATCTAAATCATCAATGTGTCTCTTAGACCCCATCCCAACTAGGCTACCCTGGATCCAGAGGTGTTAACCAACTATAGACCAATATCTAATCTTCCCTTTCTTTCAAAGATCCTTGAGAAAATAGTCACAGACCAGCTGTGTGATTTTCTCCATGATAATAATTTATTTGAGTAATTTCAGTCAGGATTTAGAGTGCAACATAGCACTGAGACAGCACTAGTTAAAATTGCAAATGACCTTCTGATTGCTTCAGACAAAGGACTCGTCTCTGTACTTGTTTTATTAGATCTTAGTGCAGCGTTTGACACAATCAACCATCAAATTCTGCGACAGAGACTGGAACACTTGATTGGCCTAAAAGGTTCTGCACTAAGCTGGTTTAAATCTTATTTATCTGATTGTTTTCAGTTTGTTCACATTCATAATGAATCATCCTTACGTACTAAAGTTTGTTTTGGAGGTCCACAAGGTTCTGTGCTTGGACCAATCCTATTTACTCTTTATATATGCTTCCTTTAGGTAACATCATTAGAAATCACTCTGTAAATTTCCATTGTTATGCGGATGATACACAGTTGTATTTATCTATGAATCCAGAAGAAAGTAATCAATTAACAAAACTTCATAATTGCCTTAAAGACATAAAAACCTGGATGAGCACCAATTTCCTGATGTTAAATTCAGACAAAACTGAAGTTATTGTTCTTGGCCCCAAACAACTCAGAGACTCTTTATCTGATGGCATAGTTTCTCTAAATGGCATTGCTCTGGCCTCTAGCAGTACCGTAAGAAACCTCGGAGTAACATTTGATCAAGATCTGTCTTTTAATTCTCATTTAAAACAAACCTCACGAACAGTATTTTTTCATCTGCGTAATATTGCGAAAATTAGGCCTATCCTGACCCGAAAAGATGCAGAAAAATTGGTCCACACTTTAGGGTTGGATTACTGTAACTCTCTATTATCAGGTAGCTCTAGTAAGTCCTTAAAAACTCCCCAGCTAATTCAGAATGCAGCAGCACATGTACTAACAGGAACCAAGAAACGAGATCATATTTCTCTGGTTTTAGCTTCTCTGTACTGGCTCCCTGTAAAATCCAGAACTGAATTTAAAATCCTACAATTATCTTATAAAGCTCTAAATGGTCAAGCTCCGTCATATCTTAGAAAGCTCATAGTGCCATATCATCCCACCAGAACTCTGCGCTCGGAGAATGCAGGGTTACTTGTGGTCCCTAAAGTCTCCAAAAGTAGATCAGAAGCCAGAGCCTTCAGCTATCAGGCTCCTCTCCTGTGGAATCATCTTCCTGTTGCGGTCCGGGAGGCAGATGCCGTCTCCACATTTAAGACTAGACTTAAGACTTTCCTCTTTGATAAAGCTTATAGTTAGGGCTGGCTCAGGCTTGCCTTGTACCAGCCCCTAGTTAGGCTGACTTAGGCCTAGTCTGCCGGAGGACCTCCTATAATACACTGGGCACCTTCTCTCTGACTCACTCTCTCTCTCCCTCTCTCTCGTGTTACTGCATCTTGCTAACTCAGCCATTCTGGATGTCAGGTTAACTCGTATTGCAGCGGTGCCTGGATAGTGTGACGTGTGTGGTTGTACTGCTGCCGTGTTCCTGCCAGATGCATCCTGCTGCTGCTACACCATTAGTCATACTTCTACTGTTATTATACACATATGATTATTGTCACACATGTATGCTATCAGATATTAATATATTATTATTAATTATAATATTATTACTTTCATTAATGTTGTTGTAAGCTACTATCATTACCGTCTGTCCTGCATGTCTCTCTGTCTGTCTCTCTTTCTGTCTCATTGTGTCATACGGATTACTGTTAATTTATTGTGTTGATCTGTTCTGTACGACATCTATTGCAGATCTGTCCATCCTGGAAGAGGGATCCCTCCTCATTTGCTCTTCCTGAGGTCTCTACCGTTTTTTCCATCCCCAAACCACTGGTCCAATCATGAAAATAAAGTGATGGTGAGAGAGAGCCACTTCTTGTGAACGCACGTGTCATGTTTTACATGTGTAGGGTAAAAAATGTGGTCACACGAGTGAATTACAAATGTGTTGTACCTCAGCTGTTTTCCAGAAATTTCTCCTCTCAGTTAACATGGGATTACATGAAAAAAAAATCTGCGCTGCCTTCGCTTTGGAGACACTCAGCAAAAATGTGTATGTGTGAGAGATTCCATGTCAACATGTCTGTGACCAGGGCAAATTTTCCAAAGTTTTTTTGGTATAAATTGTGTATGTACAGTGAAAATTGTGGCTGATTTTTGGAGCCCTCTCCCCTCTAGCTCACAGCATTCCCTGCAAAACACACCCATTATAAACTGACAATTTCTCCACATTTGCATGATTTGTAGGTCTTGATGAGACGAACACGCCAGTTTTGGTTTGATCTTTCTACAACGTTCCTACGGGCCGCAGTGGCCATTTTAGTGGGCCTAGGTGGCGCTAGAGAGCCCGTTTTGGCACTTAAGGAGTTAATTTTTTGAATTTCTACATTTTTTTGCCAGGTCTGACATGCGTGCCAATTTTGGTGAGTTTTTGAGCATGTTTAGTGGGTCAAATTCCAGCTCAAAGAGGCCGACTGCTCTGTGAACAGTCCTCCGCCTTCGGGCTCGGCCCCTAATAAGAAACGCACCAAAAACAAGAGGGACTTTGTCCTTCAGCCGAGGTCCCTAATAATTCACACTGTCTACTTGGGCCGGAGGCCGAGACGGCGAGAGTCCTTCGGCCGAGGTATGTGCCTGTCAGGGCTATTTCAAATACATTTTTTAAACAATTTTCACAGCAGCTCCACACTAGCAATGACATCATCCACTGTAGCTCCCAACATTCCATGTCATAGAAACCCATTAAAAACTCAAAATTTCCCAAAATTTGATCATGGTACTTCAAGAGGCACTGATTAAAAACTGTACAAGATATTACAAAATCCAAACCGTTGGAGTAATGACAAAGTTATACAGAACTTTTTTTCAGCAGGGTATGAGCTGTCATCCGTGCAACGTTGAAGCCAATACACTAAACGGCCTCAGAGCAGATTTTGGAAAGAGCAGGTTTTGAAAGAAGGCAATTTTGGAGCCGAAATCTTACTGTGAAAGGGAAATTGTTAACTTCCTGTTGGATTTAGGTCAGGGGTGTCAGTGGGGGATTTCTAGGTCTTGATGAGACAAACAATCCAGTTTTTGTTTTTGTCTTCGGCGAGGATTCCCCTTTATGGCTCGGTACCTGATAATAACAATAGGACAAGAATAATCCAATGACATCAAGCACGTCTGTCATGATTGTCAGCCAAGTTGTGGCAAGATTTTATGACTCCACAATCACCTAATCTGACATAGTGACCGTCAGAATGGACAAAAATGTTGTGTAGTCTGAACCTAGTATTACACACCTTAAGATGCAGATGCTTTTTGACTTAGATTTTGTAAAAGTAGAAGTAAATAAGTGGAAAGGTAGTCATTGGCCTGCCCATTAGTTAAAGCACCATATATTCTTTTAATGATTACTCATTTCTAAATAATAACATTTCTTTTATCTCATCTTGTGAGCAAGAATTAGCAACACTGGTGTTCATATTACTTTATTTTACACCCTCAAATTTGACAGCCTCCTGTCTGCCTTTTAAATTCAGGATCAGAAATTTTTTTTCTGTTGTAAATGCTTTGATCTACCATGCTCTTTATTTCCTTTTTTCTTAGAGGAAACCAATAGAGAGAGTAAATTCTATACAATTTCCTAACTCATTTATACTGACTAACATGACGATTGGCCAGGTTAATAAAGGATATTTAGCCCCTGAGTCACCCTAATTCAACTCTACCACTGATTATTCTAAAGTCATTTCTTCCACTTTTCAGTGTTTGGATAAAGTAAAACCATTGAAAACATAATCAGGTATACCCAGTGTTTTGCACATGCAGTGCACGGTATGTAGTGTAAAGTTTTATGACTAATCAGGTAAAGGTCTCTACTCTGCATAAATTGATTAAGTTTGAACGAAATCATTTAACCCTCTGGGGTCTAGGGGGTAATTGGCCGTTTTTGACTACTTTTCATTTTACCTTTAAATTTCACCTTAAAAAAACTGTTTTTTACCTTGCCTTGTTTGGTATCATTCTTTTCAGCACAACCTCAGCTGTGTGACTTTACAGTTATTTTTTCATTTTGACATACTGTATTAACACACTGGACCTAAAATCACAAAGAAAACATAAAATCCGAGTAGGAAAAAGTTTGATTTTTTACTGTGAAAACCACAAATATGTCTAACGAACCATTTTTGTAACTTAGAATGAAAATATAAATTGTGAACTTCAAAAACATATGTCCTAATTTAGCAAACAACAGTGTTATACATAACTATTTACATTAAAATGCAAGCAATGCCTCAGGCGTTTTTGAACAACTAACCTACTTACAAAACAATCAGATGCCACAAAAATAATTTGTCAAAGGGAAAAATGCCAGCACTCACAAATGTCCTTTTGGTAAATTTAATAAACCAACTTGGGTGGCAGTACCAGAAACACAGACGTTTCGACAGAAAGTATTCTTCTGTCGAAATGTCTGTGTTTGTCACTGTTTTTGGCCGTGCACCTTTCTAGGGGATTTATTTTGAGAGTGCTTGCTTTTCTCCTACGTGATTTTACACAAATTATTTGTGCCACTCTGAAAAACAGTTCCTGTCCACCACAACACACTACAGGAGGACACAACAGGAGGACACAACAGGAGGACAACAGGAGGAGTGACACACACTGTGTGGCTCTGCTGCCTGAGCAAACGGAGATCCGGACCTGGTGGGCGTGCCCTGCCACACCGTCCGCTCCTCTGTGCGGACCTCCGAGTACCGCTCAATGCGGTCGTCGGAGGCTCATTTTCCTCTCTCCTCTTCCAAAACACACTACACCATACACTGACTATACACTCCAAACACGCTAAACATCACAAATCCCAACTCTATCTGTGATCGCGATCGCTGTCTCTCTCGCTGCCGTCACTCCCACAACTCCCCCCTCTCCTCCAGCAACAAATGATGTGTGTTGCCATACAATTTTGTGATTGGTAGACTGGTGCATTTTTCAACCAATAGGAAAAGGGATGTCGTTTTGTTTTTTGTTTTTTGCTGTTTAAAACACATCAGCACTTTCGACAGGCCGAACGGCCCGTTTTTACCGTTTCTTCCTGCATCAAACACGGATCAAATAACAATATTCAGTAAAATCATGGCGTTTATTATTTATCATAAGTCCGGTTTTATATGGCCTATCAAGATGATTTAAAAAGTGGTACAAAGTTTGAAGTTTGCACTTTCCACACAAAATGAAACAAAGACTCAGCGAGGCTGTGTCTTGCTGCTACGTCGTCTCAAATCGGTCACGTGATTTTGACGCGCCAACGCGGTTCTGGACCGCAGAGGGTTAATGATCAGATAAATATTTTATCCTGCATAAGTTGATTACATCTGTTGATTAAGTTGTGTGATATCTTGTGTAACCATGAAAAGTGAATCATTGTTGTCACCACACACCTGATTAAAACACATCATATTTTGTATGGTTTAAAGCACACACACATAAGACATTATACATCACCTGAAAATGTAACAATAGACACACACACACTCTAAGGTCTGTGTTATATGTGAGCTCAGGGGATCATATTAAAGAAAGATACCCAGAGTTCACGTCTTTTAAAAAATAAAGTGTAAAGCGGCTCGAAGCTATTGGTAAAAGTTGGGAGGTCAGCCTTGGACAAAGGCCAGACCAGTTGCTACGATTAGCTCACACTAAGGGCAGAACTGGACAAAAAAGGAAATTTTTTCTACCAATAGAAATCGGCCGCAATGGAAAGGCATAAGATAAAGAGTGTTCTGCAGAGAATCTTAAGTCTTGCCCCGGGGTTTGACACATGAGTTGATGTGTTGTTGCTTGTGAACACATTAAAACTCAGTTGCACCTGATTCTTCGTGTCTCCAGTGTATCTTTGAGTTCCTGTCTGCTGAATCTAAGATCTTACAGTCTATCCAGTGTACATGTTGAAGTGAGGCAGAGAGAAAGAAGTTGGGAGCCATCTGGCCCTTCAAGGCTCTCCACCTTTTTTACAGGTACTGCTTGTTTGTGAGTCTAAAGACAGTTCAGTATTCATCTGTGAATATGTGGTATCACTTTGCCATGCTCCTCTAGCAAAATATTTCATCCTCATACAACAACTAAACTATCATGGTAAACACATGGCTCCCTCTCTGTCTTTCTCTTTGCTCCTGCCATAAGTAGAGCTGGTTTTGCATCACGGAAGCCATTAAGCTAAAAGAACAGAGGTAGAGAGACATGGATACACACACACACACAGTTACTGCTATATGGTTGCAGAAGCCAAAAGAGAGGGACTAATGAGGGAACAAGGAACAGAGAGACTACAGAAACAGTTACAAAGGAGAGGGAGCATTAATGGGGGAGGAATAGGGAGGCTAATGAGAGGCTCTACATACTCAGAATGTCACTGACACAGCAGACTGGAGCTGCAACAAGGAGCAGCTGAGCAGCAGGCTGTGAAGAACTGTGTGTGTGTGTGTGTGTGTGTGTGTGTGTGTGTGCGCGCGCGCACGTGCATGCGTGTGTGTGTGTGTGTGTGTGTGTGTGTGCGCATGTGTGTGTATAAGCAAGAAGAAAGGAAAGAAATGAGAGAATACAAAGCTAATGACGGCTTGCCCATTTTCACACAATTGCTGGTGTGATATCACAACACCATGTGAGATAACTGCAGGAAGTGTGTGTAACTTGTAAGCTCGCCATTTGCTGCTCACCGGAATCGCTATTACCATGTGCATGACAGGCAGGGAAGATCGACAGCTCGGGAAGAAAAAAAGTTGAGCATGATTTGATTGACTGTCAGAAATTAGAATTCATTGTAGCTTGAGGTGTAAATTTTTTTTCAGATGCTAGAAAATAAAGACAACGCCAGCTTTAGCCCATGGGAATTGCTCAGCAAGTTGTTGCCATGGTAACTGGGGACTCAGCAGGAAGGCAGTTTTATTCCTGGCTGGTGCAGGCCTATTACATGAAATATCCACCCTTGGCTCTCATCATGGAAAAGTTTTATTCAATGCTTATGGCCAGTACGCACCAATCATCTTGTTCCACACATTCACACCTGAGTGTTTCCCTGTGCAGCCACCAAGTGCAATGACACCTGTATCATGAACAGCAGTGAGCAAATGCTTGATCCAGAGAAAACTAAATATTACATTGTTCCCTCTGTCTTTGATGTAAAGTGATACAGGCATTGGTTCTTCAGGCATGCTGTCCATAAAACATGTAAGGCTTATTAATTGCTGCCCTTAAAGCAATACTTAAGAACTTTCAGTTTTGGTTGATTTTGGCGGCGCCAGTGGACCAAAGCAGTAGTGTTTTGCCTGAAGGAAGACCACATTTCCCATGAGGACCAGCGCATAGCGTCGTAAAATCCCTGATCTCCCGGTCGCCTGCATTTGGATTGAACTACATTTCTGTTTCCAGTGTCTGTGTGAAGGATGAATAGCGATGAGGTAATGAATCTAATTGTGGCTAAACAATATCATATGACGATGCTGAAAATAAGAAACGTTTAACTTTGGTTTAGTACCTTATGCCCCACCGCCCTCATTGCCTGAATATCAACCCTGCACAATTCGCACGAATATACAGTTCAGTTTCTCAGGGAAAGTACTACTATTCATTCTAAACAGTTTCTTCACATTGAATTGTTTCCTATACTGTTATAATTCTATTATTAGGATTCTATATGGAGAATTATACATACATTTATTACTAAAATTACTCTATGCGAGTCTGTTATTGTCACTGTTATTTCTGAATTACTAAAAGCCAAGACGAATTCCTGTATGTCCTTGGCAATAAAGTTCAATATGATTCTGATGCTTATTGAACATCAAAAATTTTTACATTTGTAACATAACATTTCTGTCTGTTGTTTTATCAGGAATTTGCTGTCCAGGACACTACCTCCACCAGTTTGAGCCCCCACACACTAGTGCTGGCAGAGGCAGGGGCAGAGGGGGGAGGGGAGTAGGTGCAGGCAGAGATAGAGGGAGAGGGAGGGGAAGAAGTAGGACACCAGAGGACTTGAACCCCGAGACCCAGACAGACCCAGACAAACTTTTATTTATACACCCTCTTTCACAGATTTCAAAATTCAAGTACTTTGTCACATTCAACACATTCAAATTGTTATTTTGCCACTTGTCCCTTCACAGTAAAGGAAGTAACAAGTAAAACATATGACCTACGACCTAGAGAAAAAAGATAAACATTTCCAGGCACATGCACAGTGTTACGCAAGAAATATCATGAAAAAAAAAGAGTGGCATAAATGCAATGTACATTTTTGCAATGACGGGATATGTGTATGATTTGAATAAATAAATGGCACAACAACACTGTATTACAGTGGTAGTAAATGAACGACAATGACAGTTGAAAAAAATTACTGTGAATAAAAAAACAAAACAAAAGGGGAGTGTGATGCATGTACATAGATAAAATAGAACAGGATAAAAATAAACTATGACAGTTAAAATAAGAAACATTGAATAATCTGTGTGACAATGTTAGAAGTTATCTGGAGTCATCTGGAGAGTCATGCCGCTCTTCTTCCTCCACAACACTCAGAGAATGCATGCTGCAGATAGAGTAGATTGTAAGATTCTGCCCTAGCGCCTTCTTCCAGGTTCTCCGGTTCTCCCCTGAGTCAAAACAGAAAATAGGACTTGTTGAAAAATACTAAACGTTGCCCAAAACAAACAAATGCAGGCCCTGGGAAACACAAAGTACCTAACATGGTCCGACTCTTCTGTAAAGCTGGAAACTATAGGCTGTAGCAGTTGGAGGTGTTGCTTGTGGGGAGTAGATGTTACTTGCTTCTTTTGATAGCTGTAGAGAAATAACGTAAGAAATTTATATGGATCAAGAGTAATGCAAGAGAAACACAAAAGTATACACACTGGAAATAAAGGCACTATATAAACATCACACAATGTAATAAAATGCATCATCTGTGTTATACTAGAGAATTATAAGATAAGAATAACAAAAATTAGCAATACAACATCAAATATACAAAGACAATAACATGAAAAAAATAAATATGGAACAACACCGTACACCTTACACAACATAATGTCCAATAGACACATAACAATAACAAAAATATCTTGTTATCAGACTGACTTGAAGATGTCAAGTTTACTGGCTAACTGAGATTGTAACCTTGAAAGTTAGGTGCTTGGTGCTACTGAAGTGAGCTACACACAGACTCTTCAGGACTGACTCAATAAACGTTACATGTAGGGCTGTCGCGAATATGACATATTCGTCTAATCGCGAATATTTTTCATATTCGCAAATATTTTTCATATTCGCGATTACCGTCTTTTTTCTCTCCACCCCCCTTTGTGACCACCCTTGACTGAAATGAATAGAAATGTAATTCTATCAAAGTGTATATCCCCAAAGTTTAGTTTTATTTGCTCTGAATCTGACTTCAACGTGCAGTGACGCACACGCGGAAGCAGACATCCAGCACTCAGGGCCTTAATGCCTGTGTGAGTGGTCATCATGGCAGCTCAAACTTTAGTCTCAAAACCACGCACCACTTCATCGTTTTGGACACATTTCGGTTTATACCGAACGACAAAGGAAAGCCCCAAAACATCGAAGAAGCGGTCTGCAAACTTTGTCGCAAGAAGGTGAAAGGAGCAAACACAACGAATCTCAAGCAGCATTTGGAGTCCAGGCACCCGGTACAATTCGCCGAGCTCGTCGGCAAAGGAAGAATGGCAAACAGTCCAACAGTAGGGGTTGCAGCTTGTCAAGTGGATGTACGCGAAGCTTACACACGAGTCACTAAATACAAACAAGATAGTGTAAAATGGTGCACGCTAACCGATAGTGTAACACGATAAATTGCTACTGAAATGCTGCCGTTCAATACGGTTGACAAACCAGCGTTCAGAGACATGCTCTACAAGTTTGATAAGCAGTACGACCCACCAGGCAAAACATACATCTCGCAGACGGCAATCCCGAAATTGTATAATGATGTGAAGGATCACGTTCTCAAGGAGTTAAAATCCTAAAACTTGAAGCAAAGAGACATGTATCTGCTCTGCTGCTGTATTCACTTTAAGTGTGTGTGTTGAAATGAGAGTATTTTTTTCTAATCTGTGCACCTCATTTTTGCACTTCGTTCAATTTTGCACTTTATTACTGAAAAGTCACCTGTGCATTGTTCCTTAAAAGGTTTTAACCTAACAGGCTGAAATCCTGCACTGTTGCAGTTGTTTTAATAAAAGGAACAGAATGAGAAGTTATAATGATTTCTTGATTATTTCTTGACTTGATTTCTTGACAATTAAATTGCTCTTCTTTATTAAGGTGTACAGTATATGTAATATTAAGCTCATACTATCATAGTAGCATATAATGCCGAGGGAAAAAAATTTGACAATATATTCGTCAATCGCGATTATTTGTGTGACAATTAATCGTCTCCAGAAATTCCTAATCGTGACAGCCCTAGTTACATGTAGAATTTTAAACATGCAACAATCCCTGTAGTTTTAGCTACACTCAGCACAAGGTGCTATTGATAAGCAGGACCATGAAAAGTCATAACTCAATGCACATTGCACATGGGTTTTGTTTTACTGATTATTTAGAGCAAGCAACACAGGTTGACTTCTTTTGCAATCACTGTAGTCAACTCAACAAAAACACGACAAGAATCCTGTTTTTCTCTGAAACTATTACATAACAATCATCAGAAACTACTGTCACGTACAAACACCACAATGATTCAGTATGACTGATCTTTCCACAATAGGAACCTACATATTTTACTCAAACTCTATATTTGCGGTTTGTCATCGCATTGCTTTTTCTTTATACAGTACTTTTGAGTTTGTTGCGTGGCTGGTCGTGTCAGTGTGGAACTATTTATTGCTACCACGCATATTTCCGATAGCTAACATCAGCATTATCATTTTGATTTGAGCATCGAAAGCTACTTACTAGTCCAGCAGGAACAGAGCCAAGGCAGCATCGGTCGGAAATCCCTCCTCGTCTTTGAGCTCACGCCAGCGAGTGAAAGCCGGGCCAATGTTGATCCTTGACTGTCCTTTTATCTGGGTAGCCTCCCTTTTTCTTTTTTTTGTCTCCTCAGACAAAACTTTTCGTTTCTTTGGTTGTTTTGCAGCTTCTGCCATGATAGCAGTAATTGCGTGTAGGCGTTCGCATCGACTTCCGTCTTTGTAACGAATGGGGAAAGGGGGAAGTGACGTATGCCGTAAAGCAGTCAACACATTTGTAGTTTTTTGTGCGGCAGGGTTACTGCCACCCTCCTCGAAGTTGCTTAGTGCCAGTGAAAGCAATACAGACCCCCTCAGGCCATGACAGAGGTGTCATTCAACTAGTTGTAAGTTGATGTATCATCACAAAAGTTATGAAAATATTTTATGAAGGTTGAAAAGTTACTTAGTGTTGGTTTAAGAACCGCCACTGCTTAAAAATCCAGCCTGTCCTCATTCCGAAGTCATCAAATGCTGCCACTTTGTCAGTGATTTTGTCTTCAGACACCAAGACCAAAAGCCATCATTTGTTGTGTTGTGATAAGCCATATAAGATGGCAGCTTGCAGCTGTTGCAGCGGTATGATATGTGGACAGGGAGCATCAGTTCATAATGTGGCCAGAAAGCACCTGTTGTAGTAGTATGATACACCACAGGACGGCATCAAGTTGAAACGCTGCCGGTAACAATGTAACATAAGGATGTGAAAAGTCCCGGCGTTTGCTTCCTGTATCAATGTTGAGCCAAACCATGATTTTTTTTTTTTTTTCTTCTAAACCTCACCATGTGCTTTTGTTGACGTCTCAGTGTTGGTTACAGCATCCCAGAACATCACCAACAGACGCAGGAGGATTCCTATCCTCTCAAAATATGTGGACATGAAAGTTGTTTTTTAATTTCTTTTAATTTCTTTGGATTTTATCTTATGGCTCCAGACCTTACATTCCCTCTCCAGCAAAAATAAACATCATCTCCAGAGTGGTGAGTTAAAAGGAATACCAAGCGTGTGCACACTGAAGAATCCTTATTCACCACCTGGTAACGGACCTCCATGGACTGACAACTGCTTTTAACTGGCTTTTAACCCCATCTTTTGGATTCTTTTGTGGGAATTGTATGTTAGGGGGGAGGGGGATTCCTCAGGAATACCCCCTCTTTAACATTAGCATCCTCCAGCCTGTTGGTTCCTTTAAGGTCTGAAGCTGCACTAGGCCTCCGACTAAGTGAATCTGGTTTTACATTTTATTTATTGTATTTCTTATTTATTTTACATTTTACTTATTTTATTACATTTTTTTTTCTTACAATCACTAACATAGGTTTTATCCATTTTTCCATTTCACTTCTCATATATCCTTTAAAAAAATGTTTTTATCCCTCTTTTAGTCTATTTTCTCTTATAGGCCCCACCACACAACTGTTTTAAACCTTTTTTGATCCTACACACCTTCTTTTAACCATTTTATTGTTTGAACTGGGTGCAGTCTCCTCCCACTTTCCTCTAAGGTTCATTTCGGGGAAGTGACAGATACACAGTTCACCGTGGCAGCATTTCTATCAGCTGGGATTTGCCTGTTCAGCTCCGCGGCAATATGACAATTACATTATCCAACAGATATGCACCACTGGCGGCCCTCTCTGGGGGACGGAGGGCCAGGGGGCCAGCAGAAAGCCTGGCCCTCCGGCCTCTCCTGCCCCGGGAGGGGGCCCCCAACCACTCACTTCACCTCCAGAAATTCATTTGCAAGCCAAACAGTATTTCAGACTTCTCCAGGTCATTCACCACTCTTAAATTATTAACAACACCTTCACATAAGGCACTTTTCCACAGGGGATGATGAAAAAAGTAAAGTGACTTGCAGATTTCATCAAACCTGCAGCACCCACAGCAGTACATTGTCTGAGGTTCACCAAAATACAAACACATGGATGACAAATATCATGCACATTCTTGCTGAGCACTACGACCAGGTCATTGCTGCGGAGTGCAGGCTCCCCCATTACAGTCAGGTGGCTTTTGATAGGGCCGTCCAGTGGGGGAGGGTGTGGTACCGGTGGAGATTCCCGGCCTTCCCCTGTCTTCCTTCCCTTCTCCTATGCCCTCACCCTCCCCTTCCCTGCACCTTCATCCCCCCCCTCCGTCCGTCATCTCCTATCTTTAGCCCTTCCCCTGCCCCTTCTCTTAACTCCAACCTCCCTTCCTTTCCTTTGCCGTTACCCCTCTCTTCCCCTAATCCTAACCTACCTCCCTCCTGCTCCCTTCCTTTCTCATCCCCCATTCCTTCCCCCCTCCCCTGTCCCTCTCCCTAACCTTAACCCCCTTCCCTTCCTACACCCTCACCCCTGTCCTCCCCTAACCTTAACCCTCCTTCACCTTCCCTCTTTTCTCCCTCATCACCTATTTATCTCGTCCAAGCATGGACGGACCAATGAACGCCAGGGGTCTAGCGATTAGCCAATCAGCGCCACACTGATGTCAAGCTGTACGCCGGTGGGTAACTGGTGAGGATAGCAACAATGGCGACCGTTGCAGATCCTACAGACCACATTAACGATGCTATCGAGGTATTTCGCCACTACTCGCGTTAATGGAGGACCAAATTAAGGAAGCTGCTAAACTGGATTTAATGGCGATGCAGCTGGACATGCACGACGACAGAGACATTTTAAATGGGCAATGCTCGCTTGTTTTCGGGACCCCCGAGGCATAGATACTAATGACGTCAGATTCTGGGTGAGTCGTTGATCTCTACTAATTGGTTAGGGAAAAAATCAAATTCCCTCCCCCTTGTAAATCGCCTTCAATGGAGGCGATGTCAGACTGAAGCTTCTGCGAGCTTCAGTCTGACACTCAGGCTAACATCCACCTCAAACCCAACCAGGACCTCTGTGGCTGCGCCTGGCTCCCGAGGTCCCCTGAACCACACACACACACCCACGCACTTTCTGTAAGATTCAGGATTGGTCACTGGAGGTGCGGAAGAAGATACTTATCATAGGCGACTCCAACCTGTCCCGTATACCTTCATTCATAGACCCACACATTCAGATAGACAGTTTTCCTGGAGCCACATTTCACATCCACATTTCTCAAACACTTACAGCAGATGTGGAGCACCAGCCAGACCATCTTCCCAAATGCCACCATCTACATACCTTTAATAAACTTCTCACACAGATTGGATACCTGTAAGAAAACACTACTCAAGAAACTCAACGACACCATAGCCTTCAAGTACACCTTCATCCCAGAAATTAACCTATTTCTCTTTCAGACCACCGACAACAACATACATTGCACTGCCCAGATGGCCGGGATGTTGTTCAGATACTGGAAAGAGCAATTAAACTTGTAACGGGAGAAAACTGTACACCTCCCTCTCACCCATCAAACATAACCAACCTCTCTGCTGTTTTCTCCCTCACAGCCGCACAACTGGAGATACTGGAAAAAGGGCTCACTTTCATTCCCACACCCAACCCTCCCACCAGACCGGAACTCAGAAGGGACCTCCGTGCCTTTCATAGGAGGCTTAAGCTAATAGATCACTTCCAGGGGGCTCAAAGGTCGGAGCCTGTGCTCTTCACGAGACCATCCACGTGGGAACCAAACGCTAACACTATTTCACCCATAATAGCACAACTCATCCATAAAGATAACCAGGCACTCACACACTGGCACCCCCGTCCACACAGAGCACCCAACATTAGTCAGGAACATAAACGCATCATCAGTACACTGGGTAATTGCAAGCACATAGTCATTAAACCAGCAGATAAGGGGGGCCAAATAGTTATACAGGACAGAGACAATTACATACTAGAAGCACACAGAGAGTTAAATAACAGCACATATTACAAACCATTACAATCATCATTACAATTAGAAACACAAACACTAGTTAGGGAGATTACAGGTACATCACACAGACATAAATTCATCAACACATAACAAAAACAATATCTGGATGGTCCTGATGAGCCCAGGCCCCGCCTTTTTTACTTGTTACCCAAGATCCACAAGCCCCCTGGAACGTTGACGGTCCCTTCTGTTGTCCCGGTCGGCTGCCCCATCGTCAGTGACTGTGGTTCAGAAACCTATACAATAACAGAAAACATAGATCATTTTATCAACCCACTCGCCAAACTCCATCTCAGTTACATCCAAGAAACATATGACTTTGTTCATAAAATCAGAAACCTTCAAGTACCCAGCCACACCCTCCTTTTATCCATAGATATTGACTCTTTATATACAAATATAGAAACATCACTAGGCCTAGCTGCCATACAGAACATTTTCAATAAACACCCAGACCCATCCAGACCCGACCGCCAAATTTTACAGTTACTAGAAATCACACTTACCAGAAACGACTTCATGTTCAATAATCAACACTATCTCCAGTTGTGCAGCTGTGCTATGGGCCGGAAATATGCACCGCCATATGCTGACATCTGCCTGGCCCATTGGGAGGAAACAGCCTTCACAAAACTATCAACACAACCACTGCTGTATTTCCGTTACCTGGATGACATCTTTGGTCTCTGGGACAACACACCAGAATAATTTCTCACGTTCATCAACACACTCAATTCACACCACCCAAAAATTAAAATTGAAACATGATTTACAAAATTCTGCAGTTGAATTTTTGGACACGTGTGTCTTCTTCCGCAACTCCAGTGACCAAAACAGGGCACTCGCAACTAAAGTCTTCTTCAAAGACACTGATCGCCACACACTGCTCCATAAAACCAGCCACCATCCGAGGCACACATACAGAGGCCTGATAAAATCCCAGCTGATACGCTTCCACACAATCTGCACCCTCCCGGAGCATGTGGAGGAGGAACCCTTTTTAGTGCGCTGTGGCCTAGAAGTTACTCGAGGCGCTTCCTCAGAAGTGTCAAGGCAGAGGTCAGCCTGACTTTTAAAGACAAATACAATCAAATCACCCCTCAGCGGGCCGGCCCTACCCTCGTCCCCCTCGTGGTGACTTTTACGGAGACCATCAAAGACCTTCTGTCAACCTTCAAGATCCACTTTGAGGGGGTGAGGGAGGGCTGTGATTCGCTGGGGGAGTGTTGGCTGATCTCTGCAAGACCGAATAAAAACTTAAAAGTCCTACTGGTACACTCCAATTTGTACAAACAAACACATACTGAGGAGGCGCTTCGAGGCTCGACGGTTGGTTTTATTTCCTTCCCCCACATTTTTAACCCCAATACAAGGACTGGATTGAATCCGTGGCAGGCCTTGAAATCCACCACCAAAAATGTAGTATATGCCATCAGGTGCAAGGCCTGCCATAAACTGCATGAAGAGGAGACCAGGAATAGTATTAATGCGAGAATCAAACAGCATTTTTACAAAATGAATAACGGGAGTGGCACCAGTGTCCTATACGCACATTTTAAACTCCATGGCCAACACAATGTGCAGAGCATGGGCCTGGAAAGCAATAGGGATTGCACCTCGGGCCAGAGACGAGCAGCAGAGAGGAAATGGATTCATCTGCTAAAGACAATAAACCCTACTGGTCTCAACGAAAAATATGGTTGATGAATCCATTTCCACTTGTTAACAGAAGATTTTTTTTAGCATTTATTAGAAATGCTTACCTCCTGACTTTCCAGGGCCTCTTTTCCACAGGTTTTTTACAGGGCTCTGGCTGCGGAACACCAACTGATAAATGAATTTTATGTATTTGCTTTCTAAATTTTAATTTTAATTTTTTATCTATTTTAAATTTTACTGGGTTGATTTATTTATATTACCAAAATGCAGCTTCTCCCAATTGGTTAAATGATTTATTACTTGTGTGTGTGTGTGTGTGTGTGTGATCACACACACCTGACAGAATAACATTTACCAATTTGACCAGCTCATGTGTCTCATTCCTACATTTTCCTAAATAAATGCCTGATAGCAAAAAATGTAAATACAAGATCTCCAGGTCAAACTCTTTTGCCTCATTTGGAATTTTAATCAAATCTGTAGCTAAAACTGTGCTGCAGCACCACACAATAAAATACATGTTGCCTTGCTCAGTTGTTCCACTGACATTAACTAGTATATATGTGTGCCTGCCTGCTGTTACTTATATCCTCACAGCAGCCGGTACACATCAATCATCTGCAAAAATTAGGCCTATCCTGACCCAAAAAGATGCAGAAAAATTGGTCCATGCTTTTGGTACCTCAAGGCTGGATTACTGTAACTCTCTATTATCAGGTAGCTCTAGTAAATCATTAAAAACTCTCCAGCTAATTCAGAATGCAGCAGTACATGTACTAACAGGAACTAAGAAATGAGATCATATTTAGCTTCTCTGCACTGGCTCCCTGTAAAATCCAGAATTGAATTTAAAATCCTACTGTTAACTTATAAAGCTGTAAATGGTCAAGCTCCACCATATCTTAGAGAGCTCATAGTGCCATATTATCCCACCAGAACTCTGCGCTCTGAGAACGCAGGGTTACTTGTGGTCCCTAAAGTCTCCAAAAATAGATCAGGAGCCAGAGCCTTCAGCTATCAGGCTCCTCTCATGTGGAATCATCTTCCTGTTACAGTCCGGGAGGCAGACACCGTCTCCACATTTAAGACTAGACTTAAGACTTTCCTCTTTGATAAAGCTTATAGTTAAGGCTGGCTCAGGCTTGCCCTGTACCAGCCCCTTGTTAGGCTGACTTAGGCCTAGTCTGCCGGAGGACCACCTATAATGCACCAGGCACTCTCTCTCTCTCTCTCTCTCTCTCTCTCTCATATCCTATTACTGTATCTTGTTAACTCGGCCATTCTGGATGTCACTAACTCGGCTTCTTCTCCGGAGCCTTTGTGCTCCACTGTCTCTCAGGATTAACTCGTATTGCAGCGGTGCCTGGATAGTGTGACATGTGTGGTTGTGCTGCTGCCGTGGTCCTGCCAGATGCCTCCTGCTGCTGCTGCTGCCATCATTAGTCATTAGTCATACTTCTACTGTTATTATACACATATGATTATTATCATACATGTATACTGCCAGATACTAATATATACTTTCAACATATTGTACCACAGTAGCCAGAACTATAACGACAATATTATTACTTTCATGAATGTTGTTGTAAGCTACTGTCATTACCGAGGATGTCATACAGATTACTGTTAATTTGTTATGCTGATCTGTTCTGTACGACATCTATTGCACGTCTGTCCGTCCTGGAAGAGGGATCCATCCTCAGTTGCTCTTCCTGAGGTTTCTACCATTTATATTTCCCCGGTAAAGGGTTTTTTTTGGGGAGTTTTTCCTTATCCGCTGTGAGGATCTAAAGGACAGAGGGATGTCGTATACCGTAAAGCCCTGTGAGGCAAATTGTATTTGTGATATTGGGCTTTATAAATAAAATTGATTGATTGATGATTGATTGAATCATGCTTCCACTAGGTCACATGATTTCAAATGAATATGGATGTGTTGTTTGATCAACACACATGTCAAAGTTTCATTAGGTCACATAGCTTATGTCTACAAGTTTCAAAATATAAACTCACACCACTTCATAAGAAGCCTTTACTTTGTAATCCTGCGGGCCCCCTTGTAAAAAAAAAAAATCACACCTGTCCCATTCAGGATAGTGTGAACAACCATAAAAATATTAAATATTAATATTTTTCTCTACATTTTTTTGCTTAAATGTTTTAACCAACTTCTACTCAGATTATACATAACAAATATGCATTCCTTTTGAGGATTTTTAACAATTTATATGCCATTTTATTTGCATGAAGTCACCGTTACTTTAACGAAGAAAAAAAACAAACATGAATTATGATTTACCTTCTATATAATAAATGTTGGATGGATTTTTTTTCTGTTGATCACAGTCTGTGATATGTGAATGATAAATAACAGCACCAATTTTGATGCATTATTATTTTTGGGGGCAGTTTCAATTTTTCAATGAAACAGTTATTAATAGTTTTTTCTACTTTTTTTTTTTGCTTAAATCTTTCAACCAACTCGTACTCAGATTATACATACCAAATAGTCATTGTGAGTGTATGTATGAGAGAGAGAGAGAGAGAGTTACACACACACACAATATTTTAGTTAGTAGTTATACAGCCACAGCCCCCAAACATCCATATCACCACTAACATGGCATTTATTTAATTTTATTTGCAACAATGGCTTGCAAACCTTAATATGATTATAATATGATTATTGTCCCATATGTATACTATCAGATATTAATATATACTTATCATATTGTACCACAATTAAAATGAATTATAATTATAATATCATTACTTTCATTAATGTTAATGTAAGCTATTAACATTATCTTCTGTCCTGCATCTCTCTTTCTCTGTCTCCCTTTTTGTCTCAATGTGTCATACAGATTACCGTTAATGTATTATGTTGACCTGTTCTGTACGTCATCTATTGCACGTCTGTCGTCCTGGAAGAGTGATCCATCCTCATTTGCTCTTCCTGAGGTTTCTACTGTTTTTTCCCCCTGTTAAAAGGAGTTTTTCCTTATCTGCTGTGAGGGTCCTTAGGACAGAAGGATGGTGTATGCTGTCAAGCTGTGTGGGGGAAATTGTGATTTGTGATATTGGGCTTTATACATAAAATTGATTGATGTCGTCAGTATTTTGGTTTTCAGAAGCCATCAAATCTCTACTCCCAAATCATGGGTTCATTGTCAAAAATGACCTTGCGTTCTATTGACATTGCTTGTTTTACTTACATTTGGACTCTTACGGAGAGGCTAATTCAAATTGTCTACGTGAGCTGGAGGATGACAGCGAGAGGCCGAGGTCCTGCCCAACGCTGCTCGCAACTTTAATTTCTTGAACATTTTCATGGCAGTGAGTAAAAAAGACTTGAGGCTTGTCTATCAGTGGCTTGTGGTCTCTGCCCTCGCAGACTTTACTTGATAATGGTGAACTTGTTGCAGTACATACAACTGAAGTCAGTGAGGAGTCAATCCGCAAGCAAAGTTTTCCCTGTGGCCCCTCATGGTATTGCAGTGAAAAAATCCCTTGTGGCCCATACCACATTTTCCCAACAGGTCACCATTATAAAAAAGACATCTGTAAAACATTTTACCAGACACCTTGAACTGCAAACAAGGTTAATTATGACTCTGTTTTGTTTTTCTATTTTTTTGAGCCATGGTGGTTTTATATTTACAAAACTTTCGAGCGGGAACACACGGATGGGGCCAGCCGGCCACATACTATGGAAGTACACCCGGCAACTAGAAAACATTTTTGGTGTATGTGGCAAGCGAGCAACTGAATAGGATCCATCCTGGGGTCCTGTATGTAGTTATTATCAAAAGAATGCAGGATTACAAAAAAAAAAAAAAAAAAAAAATCAGCTTTGCAGTGACCAAGGAAATGCATTCAGCATTTTACTTAGACAAGACAACTCCACTGCGCCCCTTTAAAGTTTAGTGATGATAAATACAGAACAGTATCATTCCCACTCCCTCGTACCTGAATCTAAACCATTATGAAGACAAAGGATTTGAGTTATGCCGCCTAGTAGATGCTTGTGATTGGAAAATGCAGGTAGATTTAGGGGGAAAGCTTGTTGTTCCCCAGGAAATAGTTTGTACTAAGCAGAGGCCTGACATAGTGTTGTGGTCATTGAGTCAACGGATAGTTTATTTCATTGAGCTGACAGTTCCCTTTGAAGACTCAGTGGAATAAGCCTATGAAAGAAAAAAGCTTAGATTTGCCCAGTGGAAGTGGGGTGTAGGGGATTTATAGCAAGATCAGCTGTCTCGCTCCTGGGGGAACTCGGAGTGCGGGGACAGAGTTTGAAGAAGACAGTGAAGGAAATGTCAGATGAGGCCATGAGAACCAGCAAGGTCATTTACTATAGAAGAAATAATGTTAGTTGGGGGCCAGCAGGGGGAACTACTAAGCAGGGCACGTAACTCCTTGAGATCTGGTGGAGAGATCCACTTCCTCTTAGGAGGAGATCCAGGAAGAGGAAGGCTATTTAAGTGTGGGAGTGGCCTATTTGAATCCCTTTTGCTTGAGACCATGCTGCAAGATGAGTGTGTTTGCTGATCCTGTGAGTTCATTTATCTCCTTTAGCTTTAGTTTATATTGTAGTTATGTTATGTAGTGTGTGATTTAAAGTGTGAATTAGGGCTGTGAAAGCCATGTGTAAGTAAGGAGGAAGAGGAAGGTTATTTAAGTGTGGGAGTGGCCTAGTTGAATCCATTTTGTTTGAGGCCACGCAGCAGGGTGAGTGTGTTTGCTGATCCTGTGAGTTAATTTATCTCCTTTAACTTTAGCTTACACTGTAGTTATGTTATGTAGTGTGTGAATTAGAGTATGGTGAATGTGCTAGGAAAGGTAGTATCAACACAGCTTCTGCCTGGAGCTTGCTTGTACGGAGCCTGGGTTTGGTTAAAGGTGGCAGTGCTGTTTGGGCTGAGAAAGCCATGTGTAAGTAAGGTTAAGGAGGTTGTTGTGTTGGTGTGGAGAGCAGTGAGACCTGGCATTAGGGGAGTGTCTCTGGGACGCCAGAGATCACTGTCTAGCCTCCTGGAGGTGTCGTGGGACCAACTAGACGAAACACCGGTGAAAGGAGGTTCCCACCCGATGACCCCAAAGACATGTTAGTTATCACTGCTCATTTTGTCTGTATAGTTAAGCCTTGCCATAATAGCGTATCATAGGGTTTAGGAGAGTATTCACTGAGTGTTGATCCTTTTCTAGAGCACAAACTTCTTGTGTTTATTTGAATGAAGACTTGCATTTGTGAATGTCATGGAATTGCAATGTATTATGGATGACAAAAAAAAGCTAATTCCAAAATCAACTTAAACCCCAGTGATGTGTCTGCACCAGCACCACTCCATGTCAGGATTTTCTCCAAAGTGAGAGAGTGGCAGGAATTCCTTTTACACTGTTGTCCAAATGTGCTGTAGCAGACAACAAAGACATTTTATTCACCTCATTATCTCCTCTATTTAACTCACTGAGACCTCCCCATCTGCTCCCCATAATGTGAGCTGAATGCAGCATTAATTACTGTAAATATAGACTTTTCTACTTCACTTATTTTGTGAGATGGAGCCTGATAGCTTGCTTCCTGTGTTTAGATGAACTGTGGAGTGGAACCATGCAGCTTTGAATAGGATAGGAGAAACTGACGATTTTAAGATGGGAAAATTGGCTACATTCAGACTAATCTGGATGACTATGATGTCATCATATTAAATTAAAGGGTGGCTGACAGCTCCCACAAATGTGTTGTGTTTCAGTATTTAATGCCTTCTCTTCACGCCCAGCATAGTTTTTCCAATTTTTTGCTCACATTGTGCCTCACCCCATTCCTAAAGTCTTCATCTCTCCTTCTATTCCACACATTCTTTCTCCCTCCATCTTATCTCAACCTCTCTCTCCTCTTCCGGACTCCTGTCGTGTAGCCCTCAGTGATTAGCATAATTCCCCTTCATGTAACAGATGGTGTTTCTACGTCAAGGATCGTGCTCCTTATAATGGAGCATGCTACCACCATAGTGCTACAGGACACAGACAGGGCTGCAGGTGCACTCACAAACACAACTGACACGGAACTTATTTTTCACACCACTACACATTTTACCTTTTAGAAAATATACACTGTAAACAATACATTTATAAGAGACAGACATATTATCATCAAGGTAAAGCTGCAGGCTGTGTTGGTATTGACAGTGAAATGGAAAAGGTGTGAACGGCAGTGTTTTATAGCTCCATGTAAACAGAAGACCAGGGGCATATTCCATCAACGTAGCTGAAAATAACCAGACTAAGGTGTAATCTTGAAGTTTGACTAAACGCCAACTCCCAATCTGGCTTCATCCCGTTCCATCAAGTGAAATCAACTGGCTCCAATTGACGCTAATTCAAGCCTCGCCTGTTAAGCCATAACTCATGCACGCTCCTGGGGAAAATAAAAAGCCCACACTTGTCGAGTGCTGAAAATGTTGCAAAATGTCAAAAAGCAAAGGAAAGGAGCGAGCGGAGGCCTTTTCTACGGCAGAGCAAACACTTCTTATGGAAGTGTATGAGGACTATAAGGACATAATTAAGAAAAAGGCAATACTGCAGCTATTAATAAAGCAAGGGAGGTGGCGTGGCGGAATATTGCCGACAGGCTTAATGCTTGAGTGACAAAGAAAATTCAGCATTTCAGCATAATATCATGTTCTATAAATCCCGTATCAAAGGGACAAAATAGATGTAGATAAGATAAGAACACCTATTAAACCTAACAATTCAAGTCTGCCTCATGAAATTCATCAAATGTGTTAATTAATATTAGTGATAGACTATCACATTTATCTGTGTTTCTTATTTACACTTCAGATGATGCATTTAATCAAACTATTTTATGTCAATCATCGCATTTATCATATAATTGATTATAGAAAGTTTCAGTTTATAGGAAATATTCACATAGCATTTATCTATTGATTTTAGAAAATTCCATTTAGCAAATCCATCAGTTCAGTGGAGATGAGGAAACCTATAAAGTGAATGCAGATGATAGTGAATCAATTATCTATTTCTCATCATTTGGGAGTCAATTGTAAGCTGTATCCCTTATTATATCAAAATAAGGAAAATCCCCTTAAATGTATCGAATGTGCTATAGATTGAGGAACAGACAAACCACAATGGTGTGTGTCCCATTTTAATGTGGTTGCTTTGTGTCATGGTTAATTCATAAATATAAAAGATATGTTAATGTGATCATCTCAAGCCCTATGCATGATGTATGGTCATTGCTGAGATAAATCTGAGATGCAAAACATTCAAACCAAACCACTTCACTTCAAAACCTCCAACTACAGCTAACTACAAGTCCCATAATGCAGTGCAGAGCAGAGCAGAACAGGCTGCTCATCACTGAAAGTGAGGACACCTGTGAGATAAGCAGCACTCACCTTGCACTGGAAAGGAGAAACATCGCAACAGAAGAAGGCAATTCAACTTGTGGTTCCTCCCAAAGACGTCTCTGGTATCGTTAAAAGACACTGAATTTATGATATTTGATGTTGATTATGATGATGTTAGAAATATTTGTGTTAATACTGAAATTACAGGCACAGTTGTTGGGTAAACAGTGGCTGCATGGATTCAAGTTTGGGTTTTGATTGTGGAGGTAATGTGCAGCTCTTTAAGTTAAAAAGCTAAAAGTTAAAGTGGAAAATAGGTGTTCAAGCACAAATTCTTTAAAATGTTTGTGGGTAAATCCATGTTGTGTGACTTCAGTTAAGTCAATATTAAAACAGGTATAAAATATTTGACTATAAAATGGTAAAAGTTAAGTTAAAACAACTGAATAGTTGACACAGTTAAAACAGTCTCATTGATTTATATCATAGATTTATATCTTTCACTTTGATTTATGCACTGTAAAAAAGTATTCCACTATGGAAATTGGTTGGAGAATAATTTTATTTTTGGGTTTGTATAACCTGTACCTAATTTGTTGTTTCTTATGTTTTGAAGGTTTTCAACCTGATGAAGTCCAACCAACCTATCACCAAACAAGAAAATAAAAGGAATGTCGAGTTGGAATGACAGAGTTGTCCTAGCGTCCTTTGGGGTTTATGGAGCCAGGCCATTTCAAGTTGGGCAGAAGTTGAGAGAAAAAGCTAATAACTTGACAGTCATGCTAGAAATAATCAAAATGAACAGAAAATACACCCTTTTTACCTCTCTGCAAACAGTTGCCTTACTTAGCCTCTCAGCATCACCAACACTATACAGGAATGTATTGCTAGCAAAGAACCTCAGTGCAATACAGACTGACTGCACAGTGGTCAAAGACTGGCTGCGGCGTGTGACCTTTTATAATGTGTGGTTCCAGCAAACTGCATAGATACACTATGCTTTGCTGCTGAACCGGTACCTCTCCCACAGATAGGAGTCTTTCTGTATCAATGGGTTGGTCCTATCCTGGAAGACCCTTGGGGCTGGTGGTGGTTGGAAGGCCCACTCAACAATGTGGGCCTCTTCATCAACAGGATCCTCGATGAAGGGGCATGCCATTATTTCCTAATTTGCTCTGTCTTGCTCTGTCTCTGTGTCTCTCTGGGTGTGTCCCACTCATTCTCTGGCCATTGTCAGTTGACCTTAATTGGCTGTGAATTTGCAAGCCAATTGGAAACAGAGTGGGGTGGGGTTGGGAGGGCAATCAAATATTCATGTACAATATTTTTTTAATGCCTCAGTTTCATTTTATTAGTTTTGTTTTTATTAAAATGATTTTGGTGTTACTGTTCTGTTTGTTTTTTAAATTTCTTATTTTTATTACATTTTAATTTGTTTTTTAATAGTTCATTATATTATATATTTTATGATCTACATATTATTGTATCATTACATGACAGTTGTGAGTGTGTGAAAGCACTGGCAGAACTGTCTTAGGTGTCTGTTCTTGTCTATTGAACATTTTTTGATCATAGATGGAGCTAATCCTCACCTTAATCCTGCTACAGACCAGGATTGCCCAGCAGCATAAATTACCATGGTTACTAGGCTGGGATTTAGGTTAACCACCTTGATGGAACGGAGTTGTGGCTCAGTTTGATGGAATGGAAACCGGAGTTTAGCTCGATGTATTAGGCTTAGCCAGAACAATGGTTTCCATGGTTACCAATGTGAGGCTAATTTTAGCCACTTTGATGGAACAGACCTCTGGCTCACATTAGCCAGACTTGGCCATTTAAGCCTGGATTTGTCTTTAGTCTGCTTGATGGAATACCCCCCAGGAGTGTGACCTGTCATCATTACAGAGGCCCAACATTTAGCTTCATATTTAGCTCCGTTTACATGGGTAGTTTTCCTCAATCTGATTGAAATCGATCGGATTAAGTGAATCTGATTCGATCTGTATACATGAACTTTGAGTAAAGAGATCCACGTTCAATCCACGTTTGCATGGCCCCAGCTGAATCCGATTGTATTGTTTTTTTTGACATGCGCAGAAGGTCACTCTGCCACTACCTGCAAATGTGTAAGAGAAGAAGAGGTGCGCTTCCTGTTTACCTCTAGAAAGATGGATCCACGTCGTGTTTTGTTGGGGATGCTTATTGTGTTGTGGTTACATTTATTTGAGGCTCTAAAGTCACAGCAGTTAATCGTCCTGAAACGATATTTGGACAGGAGGAGAAGGAGAACTTACAATTTGTTACCCGGAATGATCAGCTGGCTCTTTCCTCCGCCAAAAACACGGAGCCAGTGGATCAAAGTTCGCAGCAAGCACTGGTGTGAGACTGTGGTCCTCACTGAGTTCACGGATCGAAAATGGCAGGCGAATTTTCGAATGACACGCCGGTCATTCGTGAAGTAATGGGGCGGTATATGGCCCCAGAGCCTGAAACTGTAAGGGCTCCAGTTCCAGTTAACATGCGAATTGCCATTGTCCTCTACAAATTAGGGAGCTGTGCGGAGTACAGGGTCATTGCTAACCAATTTGGTGTCCATAAAAGCACCGTCAAGAAATTTGTTTATCTTTTCTGCAAGACCATGGTGGACGGACCGATTAGAGAGCTCATCCGTGTACCAACTGATCAAGAGGCAATTGAGATTGCTAGAAGGTAGGCTACATTACATATCACCTATACATTCAAAACATCTGTCATACCTGTAGCTATAGCCAGCTCACCCTCATGAAATAACATTACTGAGTCACCACTCATTACTACTACTACATATCTACACAAAACTGTTTCACTTCATGATTGCTATTGAGATGTGTAATTATTTTTTGGTATTGATTTCAATATTACTGTCTTACTACTGACAATTAGGCTACTACATGATGCCTCTTCAAATCCATGTACAACTGTTACTTAATATCTCTCTCACTATTGGCTTTTGGGAAATTACTTCATAATCAAATTTACTACTGATTTCATAACTCATTCCTTCACATTTATCATTGAAATATTACACAATGCTTCCATATTTACATTTGAACAAGCACCATGTAGTAAATTGTTGATCTGTAGTGAAATCACCAATACATTACTCATTACTATTCAAATCATTACAAATACTACACATCTCAATTGCAATCATGTAGTGAAACAGTATTTTTTCGTATAGATATTTAGTAGTAGTAATGAGTAGTGATTCAGTGGTGTTTTATCATGAGGGGTGTGACATTTCACTGACAAGACTGTTAGATGCTTGATTTAAGGGTCACCTCATTTAATTTTCAACCAGCTTTGTATAGTTCCAGAATTGTTCTATATGACTGTAACTGTACTGATTATGTATGATGAATGCAACGTCCTATTGTTCTCTTTCCTAATAGGTTTGAGTCTGTGCATCACGTCCCTCAGATAATGGGACTTATCGATGGGTCCCATATCCCAGTGCTACCCCCCTCCAATGGCTACAAGGACTTCGTTAATCGAAAGGGATGGCCCAGCTATGTCTTGCAGGCTGTGGTCGACGACAAATGCTGGTAGGACATCTGTTATTATTCACACTATGGCTAATGTTGAGGACCATCATTTTTGCTTCAAGGGCTATATGGTCCATTCTGATTATAGCGCCTCTTTGGTCGAAGCGGTATAACACCCACAGCCTGGTGTCGTAAAGCCGGCAATTACCGCATGTATTTGTTTTGGAGAGCGAGAGGATTAACTAACGTCAGGTCAGTCCAAGTAAATAGTGGAAACAGCAAAATTACTCAGTAAATTCTCCTGTCATGTTTCTGTTCTGATCTAATCTAAGCTGTATTTTGAGCTACTAAGGCTACCATAGTAATGTGAGCCTCAAGTTATTCTGGGTAATGTAGTAACCGTTGTTGTGCTACTGAGAAACAATGAGAAGCAGCCGTGTACGTTCGGTGTAAGGAGGAATAAACAGTTAACAAGTCATCTGGTCAGTCCGTATTATTATGTGAAAAGAATACTCCGACGATTTGGGAGTTATGCCCTTTCTCTATCATTTTCATATTGAGACAGCGATTAGCATGGCACTGTCAGTACATCTTGTGCAGAGGGATACACCGGTGAGCAACAGCTGCAGCTGGCTCTGGGACAGGTATGCTAGGTCACTCGGTAAATGGCAAACAAAGAGACAACACGGACGATATTACTCACCCGACTGAAAACTGTCCATCAGCTCCTGCAGGCCTGGAGCGTTTTTTCCAGTTCATCTTAGGAACATGAAAAAAAGTTTTAATCATGCCAGGATTAGTGATTGCTGCAAAGTTTTCACTCCTTGTGATGCACTCTCTGCGGCGGTTTTCTTCCTGATGATATATCTCCCCAAAGATGGTAGCACTGAATCCCACTATGTGCAGGAAAATAGTAGTGGAGGATTCAGCCTCTCTCATCTCTGCTCAGCATTCAACACATGGAGTTCCTCATTTGTATGCTCCGGCTCAAACAGGTATGGCTCTGGATCTGTGTCCGCTACAAGAAACTCTTCAAAATCGCGTTCAAAGTCGTCCATTGCACCTACTAAAATCCAGAGATATCACTAGGCTAAATAAACAACTGAGTTTTGTTTACAAGCTACGTCTGTGCCTGCTCACCGGTCTATCCCTTCGCGGATCATAGCGCAGGACGTACTGACCCTCTATAAGCGCAATGCTAAACGCTGAGACCCAGCCACTGGATGTACCGACACAAAAAAGATATCGATCATGTTGTCTCAATATGAAAATGAAAGAGAAAGGGCATAACTCCCAAATCGTCGGAGTATTCTTTTATGTGAAGATACCATAGACTCTATAAAATAATGGACGTAGTCACCGGGACGTCACTCGTCTGTTTCTGAAGAGTGGATTTGAAGCTCAAAATACTCCACTCTGGACGTTGCCATCTTGGCAGTGCCTGACTCCGCCCAACTCCCGGACAATCAAAAATGGGCAAAGAGGCGGGTCGAAGGAAGCCTGGTTGCGTAAACACGCCCACCTCGCTCGGCGCTGCTAAGTTAGCTAAGGCTAACAAGCTAGGCTAACAAGCTACGAGGCTAAGAAGCTACGCTACTTTGGCTAGCCCTGTGGCAGCTCCCTCACGAAACTTGAGGTAAGTTGAGTTTAGCTTAAACTAACGTTATACAACAAACCTTGAAACAATGATTCAGCTGTCATCTTAAAAAAAAGTTTCAACTTTTAAAAAAAACATATAATGCTAATTATTTATTCACATGCAGTGTGGAGCACTGGTGACAGCTATGTCCGGCGTGGTGTCCAGAGGGCTGCAGAGACCTTGGGAAGCACCCTCAGCATGCCAGGCGTCTGTGTCTGCTGGTTTGGCTGGGGTGGACTGCAAAGAGGCTTTCTCTCCTTCTTTCCCCACTCCCTGCGAGGAAGAGCAGCACCAGATGTCCTCATCATCCACTGTAGTGGCAATGACATGGGGAAGGTCAGCAGTGTCAAGCCGGTCAGCATGATGAAGGAGGACCTGCACCAGCTTCACCTCCAGCATCCTGGCATTAACATAATATTTTCTTCATTGGTCCAAAGGTGCAGGTGTGAGGCTGGTGGCAATCCAGCAAAGATTGGAAAGGCCAGGAAATGTGTTTACAGTGTTATGGCTACATTTGTTCATAGTTGCCATAATTGAGCACCCTCACATCAGACACATTCATCTCACACCTAGGAGAAATTATATGTTTTTAAGTAAATTAATTAATTGTCTTAAAGACCACCTCCAAACGCAGTGAACTGCTTACAGTTGGCAGTGTCACTGCTTTTGAATTTGGCCTTAAGGACACATTTTTGTTAGGCCTGAACATAGCCCAGGCTGTCATGGCCAATGTTGAGTTTTTATATTAATCTATAACTTGTTTAAAATTTCAATAAATTCTATTTATATTTGCACTCCTTTTGTCTTTGTTACTGACTGAATGTTGTATTTCACAATCAAATCTGACTGTCAATTGAAAGGACAAACAAATCATACACTACAGATAAAACATAAAGCAGTAATGTTTAACATTGTCACTGACAAAAAAATTAGGCAGTCCATTTCTGTGTGGGCCTGATTACTTTGTACTTGAAGATAACTAGCACCTTACACCCAGCAGCAGAGCCTGAGAAGATTTTGGAGAATAATCTTTGTTTGCTGCTCTTTTGTAAGTCTAGTTGTAACACAGAAGAATGTGACCGGATAAAAGGGCTCAAAATGAAAAACAAAGAATGAGCTGGACACAACAGTTTTGAAGTCCCCAAGGAGGTATCACTTGTTCCCTATGTTGCCAACTCTGAGAGGGTCTTCCTCAGGCAAAGGTATCGTGACATTTTTATAGTGAAGCAAACAGAAAGATAATCAGCCAATTATGTGTTGTTGTTTTTTTTTAGCCTCACTATATAAGCCTCAATACCAAGCAGTACCCACAGAACTTTCTCATATGTCACAATGTCACAAATAAATAATACCTCCTATGGGACTGAAAATTATTCAGTGTGCAGATATTTCCTTGTTTTTCACAAAAGGAGAATCGTTTCTCAGTGAATTTTCTTCATTTGTCTTAAATAAATGTTCAAACAAAACCAGCACATAATATCAGCTTTTCATTTTTTTTTTACATTCCGCTAAGATAAATGCAAACTTGGGTAAACGTTAAGACGTAAATAAAAATATTAAGATGCCATTAATAACGATTATATTTTGTTCATGGTTTAAATCACCACTATATTTCCAATCATCACAGGAAACTGATGAATGACAGCTTTCAAAAAAAATTGCTTTTACTCTAAAGTAAAATTTGTCTGATCCACTTTATATCACAAAAATTCTAACCATTACACAAACAGTTTAACAAAATTAATTCAAAGCTTGCATTCACTAAATCATCACTATTAAAAAGGTTACAGAAAGTACACATGAAATAAATGAAAAGATTTGTAACAGCAATTATAAAACATATGAATTAGGACCCAGTGTCTTAATTTCTTGTGAAACAACCTCTTTAGCTGTGGAGTAAACATCACATTGGTCAAGGCGCTGTAACTTTCCTCAAGTGTCCTCCAAGAGAGAAAGATGACAGGTTAAAAACACAGGTAGAAAACACTAACTACAGCCTGTCTTGGTTAAAAGCCCACTCACCACCAACGTAATTTTATGGCTGAGTAAGTGGCTGTCATTCATAAAATAGTTTTGTGTTTAAATTCTGTAGATATCTGACTTTATAATTGAATTTGATTTTAAATTTTAATGTACTATCAAAACAACTGGAGTATGAATGTACAGTATGCAGTTCATCTACATTAACATAATTGTTGCTATCAAAAGGAAACTGAACTGTTCTCAAAGCTCACTGCCTCTGTGGAATCATGCTATGTTCGGCTGTCTCATTATGAGAATATTTTTTCCATTGGTTCTTCACAGACTGTGTGTGGGGGAAAAGGTAGTAACTCTCACTTTGATAAAGGGTCTTTGCATAAAAGGCACTAAAATTTTAAAGTTGGTAAATACATGTCATGTTCCTTGATTGATAAAATCTTCATTTGGCCTTCTGCGTCAGGGGAACACTAAACTGCGCTGGTGTGTCAGTGTGTCATTTCGCCTTATCAGTAAAAGTACGGAGCAAGCTGTGCCCTAATCGAGTACTTAGTAATGTATGACAATTAGTAATATATGTAATGCATTTAATTGTGTTATGGACAATAATTCATCATTTTAAACTAATAAGTTTCTTGACTCTTTGTGAGGTACTGTATGAAAAAAGGTGTCTTTATCCTGGAGTCAGTGCTGATGACACAGACAAATAGATATTAAAAGTAATATATGTGTTAGCTACCTACTTCACAGACACTTTTACATGCAAACAATACAATTTAAATTACTTCAGTGTACAACAGATCATAATCAATTTAATTTAGCAAAACAAAAAGGTGGTGGCCATCACAGTCCACATATTCTGTCCGTGCATTATCTATTGTTGTGTAGCTACAGGCCTATATCATACACTAATCTTAATATTTTATGTGTGACAGTCAAATGTCACATTAGCTTTTTTTAAATTATGTTACACACCTTATTGTAATTTCACACAGTTCGCCACTTTTTAATTTACATACACAAGTATAGCCTTAATGTTACGTTAACGTTACACTGCTCATACGTTAACATTGCATCACGTTAGCTAACTAACGTGGTGGACATTTATTTTCAAACCTAACACAGCCTCAGCCTTTTGTTCAAAATATCCTCTCCCTAAATGCCTAATGTTAAATCCTAACATTTCTCTGTCAGGCTCTGAATTCGATACATCCCCGGACTTGCGTCTTGCTCGAAGGCTAAATGTTAGCTGGCTGGTTAGCTAGTTAAGGAGCTAAGCTTGTGTTGTATCGTACTGTCTGTGGCTCTGTAACTTGATGTGGATGTTGCTGCTGTGATACAGGTCGCACTTGAAAATGAGACCTCCGGTATCAACGTTATTTTAATAAACGCTTAATAATATAATATAAGTTGACAGCTACGTGGTGATACATGCTGCTGACAAGCTAGGTGGTGACCGTAGTGACCGTAGACACAGATACCCGCTAATTAGTGCTAACATATAAACATAATTAAAATAATACTAGAATTTCTGAATTTCACTTACCGAAAAACCTGGAGCATGGACTTCTTGGACGGTCTGTTGGTATAATTAATCAAAAAATCAGCCATATTACTCCAATATTTGCCTGAAAAAATATCCAAAAGGCACAGACACAGCTGAGAGGACAGGTTCAATACCTTGAACATGAGCACGAATTGGCTGAGATGACGCCGAGCAGACGGCCGAGTCTGAGTTCAGCTCCGCACAGCAGAGCCAGCGGCTAGTTAGCATGCTAGTTAGCCACTCGTGATGGTGCGACCTGTCACTCAAAGTGACCACGCTCTTAATTATGCACAATTTCAAACCTTAATAACATTTAAATGGAAGAGTTAGAAAAAAAATCTAATCCAATTTAATGTCTATGGTAACTGGAGTGACCCCGCCATTGCGACCTAATGACACGGTTCGTCACTGTTATTAAAGCAGCTGTGCGGAACTTTTTACCATTAATACAACTGTCCCTAGTTCGTATCACCCCCCCCGTGGAGATACGCATATTTATTTGAACCCAACAGTGACAAAAAAGCCTTTCTCTATATGGCTATTTAGAGTAGCATAGCTCGGGTTGGACACACAGCAGAAGTCAGAAAACCAGAATACGGGACCCGAGGCAGAAGTGTCTCTGCTCGCCCGCAGCAGCCCGCAGCCACAGAAGAAGAAGGAGCCGTGTTTACAGTGTTCTTCGAGTAAGCAGTACACAACGGGCATTCCTGAATACATAACACCTAACAGTTTTACCAGAGATGTTAAGTTGTCCCTTCAACACACTGTTAAAGCACCAAAGAGTTAAATGGTAAATTGACCAGCACTTGTATAGCACATTTCTAGTCTTTTGCAAGTAAAGCTTTTTTTTCACACTACAATATCAAATCTGTTAATGGTCTGTCCCAGGGGCAGCAAATATAAAGAGAATAACAGGGGCCCCAAAACTGAGCCCTGTAGGACACCAGAAGACAGTCGAGAGGAATCAGAATCAAAGTCTTCAATAAAGACAGTGAAACTTGTGTCAGTGAGATGAGATAAAAAACAGTTAAATGCTGTACATATCTTTATGCCAACCAATGCAGAACTAAGATCAAAAAGTACTAACAAAGAATAATCACCTGACTCAGATGACATTAGCTGCTTACACCGCGCATGCAAATGTAAATGTTTAATCTTTTGTCAGTATGAACATGTTAACGTCACATGGTGTTAGCCCGGTTAGATTCACCACAATTCATCCGTTCAGTTAATTTTATGGAAACCATGAGGACCACAGTACAATTCATTCAGATTTACTAGCATGGTAAACAAGAAACAGAAAAAAGTGGCAGCTCCCTACCTTGAGGGGTTCATAATATCCATTCCTCAAATATTTATATTCCTTTAGTCTGTAAGAATAAAATGGGTTTTTATTAAAAAAAAAAAAATACCATTGGTAACTGTATGCTAATTGCCAATACTGCACTTAAAGCTATTTGCGTTACGTCACTTACTACAAAAAGTGCACCCTGTTTAATTTTAACCTATTTTCATTTTCTGTATGCCAAATATTGCACAGTTGAATTGCAGCCATGATGTTGTGAGTAGACATATAGACAAACAAAATAAAAATAAAATATATGACTATACAGAGTGCTTGTGATGTCTGTGGTGCTGAACACCATCACACAAAATCAGAGCAAATCTTCATGTTTTGTCTGTGTACAGTATTGCAGCATCAAGGAACATAGTCCCATTTGGCAAGTGGTGTCCGTAGCACCCTCAGCTGTAAACCCATAGATTGGACATAACAGTATACAATCTCACTGTGAATAGTGTAGGTGTACTGTTGATGGACTTCATTTTGAAATGTGTCCGAGAGCCAGTTATCTCTCCTAACAATTCATTCCCTCTCCTTTGGGAGATGTCTGGGAGATGCACCCTAAGTTCATAAAAAATTACATCACGGTTTCTGTCACTCCAGAAACAGGGGCTGCTGCTACAACCTCAGTACCACTACTTCCCATGGGTATGCATTGCACAATGGAGAATTTCTTATTTCTGATGGATTATTTGGCTGTGCTGTAAACAAATATGCCAGTTGATCCTACGTTGTTTTTCTGACAAAGTTGTGCTTAACAGGCGGTGGCTGTGGTATTACTTGCTGTTGCTATAGTAACCACAGATGTTGCCAAATCATCTGAGATTGAAATCTTAAAGGCATACTATTTAGGATTTTCCTTAATTCACTAAAAAAGACCACACCATTAAGATAAAGATTTTGAATGAAGGGTAGCAGGGATGAGGGTCAAGGGCCAGGTGGATGAAAAGTTAGGGACAACAGGGTAAGGATCAAGGGATGTTGAGTGAGGAATGAAGGTATGAGGGTTGAAGGATGAAGGCTGGGTTTCCCGGTAGCTTTTTTCAAATAAACACAAGAAGTTTGTGCTCTAGAAAAGGATCAACACTCAGTGAATACTCTCCTAAACCCTATGATACACTATTATGGCAAGGCTTAACTATACAGACCAATGAGCAGTGATAACTAACATGTCTTTGGGGTCATCGGGTGGGAACCTCCTTTCACCGGTGTTTCGTCTAGTTGGTCCCACGACACCTCCAGGAAGCTAGACAGTGATCTCTGGCATCCCAGAGACACTCCCCTAATGCCAGGTCTCACTGCTCTCCACACCAACACAACAACCTCCTTAACCTTACTTACACATGGCTTTCTCAGCCCAAACAGCACTGCCACCTTTAACCAAACCCAGGCTCCATACAAGCAAGCTCCAGGCAGAAGCTGTGTTGATACTACCTTTCCTAGAACATTCACCATACTCTAATTCACACACTACATAACATAACTACAGTGTATGCTAAAGTTAAAGGAGATAAATGAACTCACAGGATCAGCAAACACACTCACCCTGCTGCATGGCCTCAAACAAAATGGATTCAACTAGGCCACTCCCACACTTAAATAACCTTCCTCTTCCTCCTTACTTACACATGGCTTTCACAGCCCTAATTCACACACTACATAACTACAATATAAACTAAAACTAAAGGAGATAAATGAACTCACAGGATCAGCAAACACATTTCCTCCTAAGAGGAAGTGGATCTCTCCACCAGATCTCAAGGAGTTATGTGCCCTGCTTAGTAGTTCCCCCTGCTGGCCCCCAACTAACATTATTTCTTCTGTAGTAAATGAACTTGCTGGTTCTCATGGCTTCATCTGACATTTCCTTCACTGTCTTCTTCAAACTCTGTCCCCGCACTCCGAGTTCCCCCAGGAGCGAGATAGCTGATCTTGCTATGAATCCCCTACACCCCACTTCCACTGGACAAATCCTAGTCTTCCATCCTCGCTGCTCAGCTTCTGCTCCTAAATCTGCATATCTAAGCTTTTTTCTTTCATAGGCTTCTTCCACTGAGTCTTCGAAAGGAACTGTCAGCTCAATGAAATAAACTATCCGTTGACTCAATGACCACAACACTACGTCAGGCCTCTGCTTAGTACAAACTATTTCCTGGGGAACAACAAGCTTTCCCCCTAAATCTACCTGCATTTCCCAATCACAAGCACCTACTAGGCGGCCACACCCTTGCCTCCTTACTAACTTATCCCTTCTATATTTCTCTCCCTCACGGACAAACTGAATTGCTAAATTCCTATCTTTATAACCTTCTGAATTGACCTCTCTTCGTTTCCCTTCGATTCCTGCAGCTAAACATTTCAACACCTGGTTATGTCGCCATGTATATCGGCCTTGTGACAAACTAACCTTACAGCCTGATAAAATATGCTTTAAGGTTGCCGTACCTGAACACAATGGGCATGATGGGTCCTCATTTACCCACAGTTTTAGGTTCTGGGGAGTTGGTAGCACATCATATGTAGCCCCTACCAGGAATCTAATACTATTCTCCTCCATACTCCACAGGTCCCTCCAACTAAGCTTCCTCTTCTCTACACTTTCCCAATTCAACCACTGTCCCTGTTTAGCCTGGGCCACTACCTTTGCACCCCTTACTATCTCCTCCTGTCTATGTATCTGTTCCACAACCAGCTTTCTTTTATCTTTGGGACCTGCTATATTCCAAACCGGTTTGCCTGAGCCAAGCCCCAGGCCTCCCCGGCCAAACTGAACATTACCTACAATCTCCTCATGCCTAAGAGCTGCCTCTGCCTCCTGAACTGCCGTTCTTTGGTTCCAAATCCAACCAAGGGGAGGAAGTGGAACCCCACTCCTAACTACTACATCCTTACTCCCAGTTAACAAGAGCTCTGTCCTGACCTTGGTACATTTAAATTCCTCTGTCAAACTAGATACTAGCAGCTGAAGTATCCCTTTTCCATACAATGCAACACTACTTAGGCACCTAGGAGCACCCAACCACTTCCTAATATAGGAGCTAACTGACCTTTCAATTCTCTCCACAACAGATATTGGGATTTCATAAACTGATAATGGCCACATTAACCTAGGATATAGTCCAAATTGTAAACACCACAACTTCAATTTACCTGGAAGCTCTGATTTATCTATTCTAGTCAATCCTTCAGCCACCTCTTTTCTAAATTTCACCACCTGTTCCTTATCATTCAACTCTACATTGTACCACCTACCTAAACTCTTCACTGACTTTTCCCTAATTGTTGGGATGTCCTCATCATCTATGACAAACTTCCTATCACTTAACTTCCCTCTACATATCGAGATGCTTCTAGATTTACTAGGCTTGATCTTCATGCTGGCCCACTTCAGGTTCTTATTTACCTTCTCTAGTAGCCTCTTTGTACATGGCATTGTTGTGGTCGACAAGCACGGTGATGAACGTGTTGAATCAAAGACAGAAACACAGGAGGGATCCCGGGAGTGAGACTGAGTGGGGGAGTTGTCTCTTTGTGAGCTTGGCTTCAGATAGAGCCCCAAAGAGAGCTTCAAGAGTGTATTGGAGTTTCGAATCATATTGCATATGTGTGACGTTTACTAAAGACGACAGCGACCTTGAATTTTAATGTGGTCAAGAATTTTCCGCCTATAAACAGTTACAGTGGCTCCATGTGAAGAGAAAAGTAAACAGTCAAAAGGTTGGAGGCTGGTGCCAATTGTCAGAATTTCTGGAATTAATAACAGGAAAGCAAGAGTCGATTGAGGATATGGGACACTCGGATTGATGGATTGGTGCAGGTCTGAGGCCAGGATGAGTGTCTGCGTGAATAGCATGTTAAGCGAATGTGATTGGGCCCCCAAAAGGATGGCTACTGTAGAGACAGGGTACGTTTCGCGGGTTGTGGACGAAGGGGTGGGGGTGGCTCAGTTTATGTATTACAAAATGCTGAGGAAGGATTAATGAATGACAGAAGGGGATAAACATGGGGCAGGAGGTTGTCCATTAATGCTTGGCTGGGACAGATATACAAAGGTCTGGGAAGAGGAAATGGTTACAACTGTTGCAAATGTGGGAGCAAATGTTGTGGCCAGCGGTGGAGGCTGCATTGAGTTACTTCTCAGGAGTGAGAATGAGAGATGTTGGAAGTATGAAGTTGCGTTACAAAAACTGGGACGAAGTGGAGGGTCGAAGATGCATTGGGGTGATTTGGAGCACTGCAGGAAGTGACGAACCGCAGAGGCTACTTTGATTTGCTTCTCGGGAGTGAGAATGAGAGACATTCGGAAGTATAAAGTTGCGTTAGATAAACTGGGACAAAGTGGAGGGTCGTAGATGCATTGGATGCATTGGGGCAAATTCAGAGCACTGCGGGAAGGCACAGAGGCTGCTTTGATTTACTTCGAGAGTGATAACCAGGGAGAGTCAACAGTATGAAGTTGTGTTAGAAAAAACTGGGATGAAGTGGAGGGTTGAAGATGCATTGGGGCGAATTCAGAGCACTGTGGGAAGTGACCAGCCACGGAGGCTGCATTGATTTACTTCTTAGGGGTGAGAAGGAGAGACAATCGGAAGTACGAAGTTGCATTAGAGCAGAAACCTTTTGCAAGTGTTGGTTAACATGAGAATGTATGTAGCAGCTCGCAACTGCTGGTGGCTAGATTAAAGGAAAGTCGGTTCCAAATAGGTAGTTGTGGGTGGAGAAGGAAATTTTCTTTATTATTAATAGTATTATTATAAGTATTATTATTATTATTATTATTATTATTATCATTATAATCATTATTATTATCAAAATTTTCTGGATACAATGCGTGATAAAACTGAATGAAGGTGACCTCTTAAGAGGAAAAGGGGAGCTGACACTGGCTAGTAAGGTGGGCTAAGGGTGTGCCTTGGGCAAGATTGTTACGATAGCTTTCTGTGAAGCTGATGGAAGGTTTTCAGGTTGTGGAACTGATTAGACGGCCGTGACGATGTGATGAAGCCTTTGAATGCAGAGATAACAATGATGGAATCATCTGAGAAAGGACAAACACATAAGGTTATAGTTTGTTAGTTTGTTTTACTTGTGTGTTTTCCCTTTGTACGAATTAAATGAGCAATGGCTACTTGAAAGATTTCCCTTAATGCATATTAAATGAGCATAGATAGAGGGAACCTGAGATTTAAGATTCCTGTTTGCCAAACAAACAACTGTTTCCTCTAATTGCATATGACAATGAGTAACTTAAAACTTGAAACCATACAACCTGGCTCCCTGCTAGTGGGAGCTAATGGTACTGGCTGCTGCCCTTGAGGGGCGGGAGTCTGTGACATCGTAGACGTGGCATTTAATGAAGCGATGCTGGAACCCAGCTGTGTGGCTGCAGTTGGAGGGAATGCCTTTTCTTTTCGGGACGCACTGGAGACTGTCCGCCGCCTAGTCTCTGATGTCCGGTTTGGATTGCGATGTGGGGAATGCTATTGCGTGGAGAAGGCCATGCCGTGAGTGCGTGGCGATGGATCATTGGAACAGGTGGAGAACGTGCATGTGCAGCAGCGCCGATGCCGACCGTGATTCTTGACCCTCGTGGATGGAGAGGAGGATCAATCCGGAGTTGGAGAGAGTTTGTGGGGCAGGTGGAATAGAGGAGCTGGCGAGGCTGAGGTATGGGAGCCACGGAACACTTTCGGCTCTGCCTGTAAGTCTGTCTGTAGTCCGACTGTTGTGGGAATTATATGACTCAAGGATCACTGCCTTTGGATAGATTTTGTCTGGATCATGAGGATTGTTCTGCAGCTCTGGATCCGTGGTGAGTAGATTAATTGATACAATAAAAACTAGAGTTTGTCTTACTTTTAGATTGAGGTAAGCCTGTGGTAAGTGTGCACGTCAGTCGATGTGAGAAATGTGCCGTGGGAAAAGAGTATGCATTGGGTATGCTTAAATACTATTGGGCAGAAATGGGATGTTTGAGGCGTGGTCGTTGTTCTTGAACCTAGTCATAAAACTACATAAAAAACAAAAAAATAAATAGTGACTCACACAAAAATAATCCATCTAAATCATCACTTATGACCCACACTCAACATCTGTATCTGCAGAGAACATGTCCTGTGGTAGTAGTGTGTATCCCCTAGCTAATAGCATCGCAAGGTTTGGAAAAACGTAGTGACTGGAGGCCTGCACTAGAAAACAGGATTTGGAGTTAGCAAGGTAACTTCAGGGTTAACTCAGGTTTTAGTACAATGAAGCTGGTTCTCTTTTTATTGGAATAAATAACCTTATGCTGAACAGCTAACCTGCTCCGGAGCAGATTAACCTCAGAGTATCAGATCACAGGCTGTCAACACCCTGACTTCTGACCAATCAGATCACTGAAGAAAAAAAATATCCATGGAAGAAACTCCAGAGTCATCGGTAAAAAAGAGTAACCTATATATTGTTATAGGTCAGTAGAATCATTTCATTGTTTCAGGGCGCCAGTTCCACTGGTTTTAAATCAGAGCTTCTAGCAAACACAAAGATTATTTACAACACTAAACACATGACTTTGGCAGGAATTTAACTAAAAGTTTACTGTTCTCTGCAGTGATAGCTGATATTGTTGCTCAGAGCTGGACTGGGAGAATTTTTCTCAGAACAGCGGCACTAGCCTGTGATTGCATTGGCCTGGCCTGCCTGTTGGGAAAAAAATGACAGGCAGGCCAGCAGGCCAATCACAGGCCAACAGGCCAATCACAGGCCAGCTCTTCAGGTATAGTCCTGGTTCTCCCTATGTGCAGTCCGGGCCTGCTGTTACTATTGTTACACTCTGATTCTATCACTGCAGCTCAAAATAACATGAGACACCTGTGTTGTGAGAACTAGGGAGAGAAACATTGTCTTTTATTAGTAAAATAATCCACATACTGTTTATCGGCTCCCATTATTATAAATGCAACAATTCAGTCAGATAGACCTCATCAATCAATAAGTAGACAACTTTTCCAGCCTTTACTTCAGTAGCAGAAACAGTCTGACATTACTTTAAAATGTTTTATGTGAAATATTCAGAGTAGTTTCATGAATTGCAAAAAAATACTAAAGATAAAAATACAAAAGTATACTAATACTAGGTTAAATAAATAAATAATGTACTAATGTCACATTCAGAATAATGATACCTATATGTAATTTAAGACTCGGCTGATGGTGTATTTTTTAAAGTGTTTTCAATATTTCTATATTTTCCATTATAAGATTACAGAGTATCATTTACATCCCGCGTCATTAACATTTTACTGTCTTGCAGTCCCAGACACTTTCAGTACTGTTTCATCTCATATGATATGAAGCAGCCTACTTCATTCATGGGTCTGATGATGTCGCTCGTAATTAACACTTCCATGGTTCATGGTTTGATAGGAGAACCCAGGGTTGACTGAACTAGTTGATGACTGATTTGTAGTACCGGTTTTCCAGACGGCCAATATTGGGGTTAGTAAAACCAGATAACGAAAAGATATCCTCCCTCCAGGACCTGTACGCCTCCAGGACTCTGAGGTGTGCAGGAAAGATTGTGGCTGATCCCTCCCACCCTGGACACAAACACTTTGAGACTCTCCAGACATCTCTTCATCATCCTGGTCATTCACCTCTCATACACTGCATATAGGTAAACATGCACAGCCATACTTTGCACAGCTGTTATTTGCACACTCGGGCACCCAATTCATGTTTACAGTGTACTTTTTTTTTTTTTACTTACTATTATTATTGTTATTTGCACTGATATTCTTTGTTATGCACCAATACACCAAGCCAAATGCCTTGTATGTGAAAACCTACTTGGCAATAAAACCGATTCTGATTCTGATTCCTGGTTAGGTTGAACTGGCTTTGTAGTACAGGCCTCTTGCACTGCTGTTTCCCTTTTCTCCTCTACTCTGTGGATGCAAGATGCAGATCTTTGGGCCTTTTTGATCAAGGGCAAGATTGACACACACACACACACACACACACACACACACACACACACACACACACAGCAGAGAAGCCAAGCGGACAGGATGAAGCATGTGCTTCAAACTCAGTCTCACTCCGGAGTCGTCCTTTCACACCAGCATGATACACTGTTGGTTGCTGTTATTGTTTAACAGCGCCCAGTGGCGTAAGGGGAGAACATGGTGTGGCAGCAACTGAATTAAGGCGGTTGAAGTCCGAGAAGGGTGGGTATAAGGGGTGGTGGGTATAAGGGGTGGTGGATGGGTCCAACAACCACCGACTTTCACCCGGGAGGCCGATGTTCACCTCCCGTGAGATTGTAAAGCCAAACCCTTTTCTCTTTTCCTAAACCGAACTGTGTGTGTGTTGGCTAAAAGTAACTATGTACTTTTGCTGTTGAAGGAAAATAAACATCAATTCATGGTGATGTACCAACTGCGTTTATTAGTGCATTTATTTTGAAAGAGACTGTATGCAAACTAGGGCTGCACAATTAATTGTAATAAAATCGTAATCTCAATTCATATGCATATATGATCTAATTTTTAAATGACGGCGATTCTACCGGCCCCACCCGACCCAGGAGTCGGGACATCATCTGCATGAAAACAAGCACTCCCAGTGACGCAGCGTTATACCACGCGATGCAGAGCGACAGCTGGCCGGCAGTTTGGAAAGCAGCGAGAGCAGGAGAGAGCCAACAACGTGAGGAGGACCCCTTACAAGTTATCATACGGACACTCCTCAGACAGACACACACACACACACACACACACACACACACACACATACATACCGGACAGCCTCTCAGTCCTTAGCCGCTAATGTTAGCTCATGTACAACACAGGTACCACACAGAAACTTTTACACAGGGCCATAATGTGCTTCTAGTGACTGTCAAATCGCCAGCGAAAGTTGTTTACACTGCGGACACGGAGTGCCTGCTCTCATGGGACAAAGATCCTCTGAGAAGAAAGACGGTTCACTCTGCTCTGCCGCCAGGAACAAACTGGGAGGCAAAGATCCTCTCTGAGGAAGAGGGTTCACTTTGCTGCAGGGTTCACCAAAATGTTTTTTTTGTTTGTTTGTTTGTTTGTTTTTCAGATTGAACACATATTAAAGAACATACAAGATTCTTTAGAGCATTAATACATATAGTACAGTACAATAAACATTGTCAGATTAAATGAAGGAAGAGAATTTTTTTAAAGGCAAATAAAATATTGGGGATTTATGTAATAATATACACAGAGACATATAAATACTTATATAATTAAAGATACATAGGCTATATTAGGTCAATACTCCTGTCAAATGCATGGTGTTGAAACGTTTAATTTGATCTTCCTTAGTCCATTTAGACTTTATTTTATCATAACAATAACAATGAATATTATGAATTGTTCACATTTTAATTTAATTTTAATAACATTTATCACACAGCATTTTGTGGAGAAGTCAAATGTTCAGTTTACAGTTTTAATAAACTCAGTACTGTTTTTCAACACATATTGTTATTGCGCCATTGGTTTTGGCATTGGTGCCCCACATTTTGGCTGTTATGCCCCAGTAAATTTGTATTTATCAAAGGCCAAAGTGCCCTTGCCCTAAAAATGACTTAATTCCAGGCCTGGAATACCTACCTCAGAAAAATGTTGTTCAACATTGATATTATTGTTAAAATTGTTCAAAAGTTGTAAGAGAAGATGAGAGACTAAAGGTTATTGTTTTTACGGTCAGTGTCAGGCTGTCAGCTGTTGCATTTAAGTTAAAACAGTAGTGTTCCCTCTCTGCTGACCAGAGTTTATGTGCATTGTGTCTCTTGGATCAGGCACCATCATAGGTTTTGTTATTCAATTATATTTTTTTATTATTTATTTATAGTTTTTGTTACTTTTCTTTTTGTATCCGGAAATAAGCAAAATAAATCTTTATGTTCGTGAGAGAATCATGATCTCAATTATAAGCCAAAAAATTGTGATTCTCATTTTTTCCAGAATCGTGCAGCCCTAATGCAAACTTTAAATTTCCAGTGAAAATAGAAGTGTATTTTTAAAACAGTCAATGCATGTAACCGACTGAAGTTGATACAGCGTCCCAGAACGTCAACAACCAACACACTCAGGGTACCTTGCACGTCATATGTTAATGTGAAAAGTCCATTACCAATGACGATATGTGACAAGGTTAGACTGAGAATCGTGATCTCGATTCATATGCATATACAATCTAATTTTTTTAATGACGGTGATTCTGCCGGCCCCGCCCGTCCCAGGAGTCGGGACATCATCTGCATAAAAACAAGTGCTCCCAACGACGCAGCATTATACCACGAGATGCAGAGCAACAGCCGGCCGGCAGTTTGGAAAGCAGCGAGAGCAGGAGAGAGCCGACAACGTGAGGAGGACCCCTTACAAATTATCGTACTGACACTCCTCAGGCAGACAGACACACACACACACGAACACACATACCAGACAGTTTCTCAGTCCTTATTTCTGACTTTCAGGAAGAATTATTACATTTCCTCATAATACATGGCATTGTATTGGCAGAATCTGACATACACAGAGACTTACTACACCCAATGAGCGATGACCTAGTGTGGGTTATGTTCTGAATATATTCAACTAAGAGAACAATTGGGGAGACATCAGGCACCACTCTGAAATAATAAAAGGTTTAGATTGATGCCAAAACATGCTGGTACTCGGGGGGGATTTATGAATGGACCTGATGTTCAGCCCTCTGCTCTGAGGTGTTAACTTCAGAGACAGGTTTTGATTAAGTAATTATGTCACACTGTGACACAGTCAAACATGTGGTCCATGGATGCCGTTGGGTTTGACATCCTCTGTCTAAGGCCCAGCTGTCTCTGTCTGCTCCCGCTTTTCAAGAGCTGCTTCATGTTATTATTAGAACGCATATGAGGCAGACACACAGTTGCCACCTGAGGCATGATGAAAGATTCCAGAGATGTGTTATTATGCTAAATTATTCACATATGCAGATAAGTTGGATCTTGGCTTTAATTGCGCTCGACTGCAAACACAGGTATTCCATATATAATTACAGACAGACTGGGTGTTCTGATCCATGTATGTCTGTGCGTACCTACCATATGCAGCCTTCAAATTTCCTGTATGAGTATGTGTCGCATGTGTTAACACACAGGTGGATTTAGCAAGTGGGTATAGTGCAGTGAACACAACTCTTCTGCCTTATTGACATATATGACATATTTTGACGTATGACATATTTTTATCCCTGACATAAATAAAATAAAATATTTCCAGCAACATTACACATGAATTGGTATTTTTGCAATTTTTTGCTTCTGTTACTCGGTGCCATGAAGTGTTAAGCACTTCCCTCTAGGGATCCTACCCATCACCAAAGTTATATAGTGCAAAAAAAGGTGTTATGGGTGCAGAGTAAGAATGGAAATGGCACCATTACCTCTATTACAATTCAGTGTACCATTAAAAGATTTACACTGAACAAAAATTTAAATGCAAGACTTTTGTTTTTGTTCTCATTTTTCACAGGTTTAAGTTAATGATTTAAGACTCTACTATGCACTAAATAAATATATTTCTGTCAAATTTTGGCAACAAATTTGTTATAATCTGTATCATACCTCTTTTCGACAGTCATGGCAGGGATTTGAATTTACATTACAACAGGGCTGCCAACTTGAAGGTGTGTCTATAACTGATGACTGCTTGTCTTGAGTGATGACTTTTAAAAGCGACGGTCTGATCCCCAGTTATTTACCTGTTATTTTTGCTCCATGCTTTTTTCCATCACCATTGGAGGTGAGCTGTTTGCAGAGGTGCAGTAAGAGCAGTGTTGGGGGTCGTTACACATTACTTAGGAAAAATAGTAATCCCTTACTCGATTACTCCCTGGAGAAAGTAATTAGTTACAATGCTCATTACATTACTAGTTACTTTGTAAAATTGCCTGAAATGCATTGTCACGTAATTTGCCAGTTAACAAGATAGCATTAAACCTTACATATGTGTAACAATCTTAAGGTAGGTATAGTTAACTAGATGGATATACCCAGAGTCGGCTTCACAAGGGGGCACCAGGGGGCAGTGCCCCCCCAACTTAATTCACTGTGCCCCCTCACTTGTATAAAAGCATATGATTTCTCCCATCACTGTAATTGTAGCGATGACTGAAATCCATTATGCTATTAGGGTGGTGCATGAGGTGTCAGGCCAGAGCTTCTTGTTCACTGCACAGAAGGTTCACAAGGTAGGCCCCTAAGCAGACTTCCCTCTTTCTCTCCTTAAGTATTTGCAGGGTTTCCGCCAGAGAAGTTATTTTGCCAGACGGGGGGCGGTGACCGTGTGTAAAGGTGTTATGATTACATTACCTACCCACTGCCCCACAGTCATTCAGTTCATTTTTGCATATCAGCACCACATTCATCAAGTTAAAAAAAAAATCGAATTTGTAAAATACTAAGCGTGTTATCAGTACTAGGACAACGGACGTTACAATTATAAACTGAAAGTGTGCGCTCCGTTGCAGCACAGAGTAGCAGAGCATACCTGTCAAGTTTTGGATTGAAAATAAGGGAAGTTTTTTGGCACCCACCTTTCCTTTCTGCTGCTGGTTGAAACGTGATAATAGGGGCGCCCCAGCGGCCACTGCACTAACTTGACGTGGAAATGAGTGGTAGTCTAGAAAACTGTCGAGGTTTTTTTTTTTTTGTTTTGTTGTTTGGAGGGTGCTCATGCGCCCTCACATAGATTGTGCCCTGGGCAGTCGCCCACATTGCCCATAGCAAAACCCATCCCTGGGTGTTCAGGAAATCTCAAATAACCACTTGTCAACCAGACCCGCTGTCGACACTAACCTCGTGACAACTGCCACCCAGGCTACTGCAGATGACAGTTCTTGTGAGGCTAGTGACAGAGTTCAGTTTGGAGAGGCAGAGGAATGTTTTTGTTTTTTTTTAAATTATATTATAATACGGGAGATTTACGGGAAAATACTAATACGGGAGGGTGGCGGGGGGTAAAATACGATAGTTTCCCGGCCAAAATGGGAGACTTGACAGGTATTTAGCGGAGTGAGACATCTGTCCTCACTCCGGCTATCTGCTGTAAATGCATGAAGCTGCTCCCAGCACCCTGGGTCTCGGTGCATATTTTCGGCAGAAACCCTCCCATCCTCTGGCTCGTCCCCACATCTGTGTTTGCCGCTGACCTGCTGGACACGGAGGACAACCCATCACTAACTCTTAAGTAAGGGGAAGATCTAATGATGAATTTATGTAATGCAAGTAACGACTTAAGTGTTTGATTAGTAACTGTGATGTTACACTGAGTAAGAGCCTGTTGTCTGCAGCTCTTCATCTAACATCTCACTGATTGCGTTTACATGGACAGTTTAATTCCCTTTTCATTCGGAATGAGAGTTCATTCCTATTAAAAGTGATCTTGTAAACATTTAATTTTGAATGAAAATGGCCAGTGCAGGGGCGTCGGTAGCTTAGTGGATAGTGCCGGCGCCCCATGTATAGAGGTGATGCCTCGCTGCAGCGGTCGCGAGTTCGACTCCGGCTTGTAACCCTTTGCTGCATGTCGTCCCCCCACTCTCTCTGTCTCCCCGTTTCACACTGTCCTGTATATTAAAGGCAAAAAAGCCCAAAAAAAATAATCTTTAAAAAAAGAAAATGGCCAGTGCAATTGAAAATTCATTCCGATGTAAGGAGCTGAAATATTCCGTTTCTAATTCCTAATGAAAGAATTTCTCGCACTTGTATACATTCATTCCTCTTTAAGTTCATTGCGGTCTTTCTGTGCACGCTCGTTTCCTTGCCCTTCTGGCGCGATGACATATATGGTGCGCATAGCAACGGGCTGCATAGCAACAGGCTGAGATAGAGCAGTCAGACTCATTGCACTCACCGGTTTCCATTCGCCACAGCACGGTCTTCTACCTCCCTTCTCCTCCTCAACAAACGAAGCATTAGCAGAACAATGTTGTTGTTGTTGTTGTTGCTGTACTGCTGCTTCAAGAATATAAGCAAAACAAGCCCGAAAAAGGCACTAAGAACAGCGTTGTCAAGCATTTTGTTATCCAGAGCGAGGACTACGGTGTTTTCTTTCAGTAAACGTCAACAAGTAACATCCGCCCCGCCCCCTATCCAATCAGATCAATCAATCCTTCCCTGCCCCAAAACTTGTGTGGACCCAAATAAAGGTGATTATACTGATCTCCTGTGTAAACCCTCATTCGGAATGAATGTTTCCCATGTAAGCTACCTGGAAAAACTTTAATTCTGAATGAATTCATTCAGATTTATTTAATTCCGAATGAGAAGCCATCATGTAACCGCACCCACTGTGGCTGTTTCTGCTTTAACCCTTCCTCCTTGCTCTATTACTAGACGTGCCTTTAGGCCGCTAACAAAGTTAAACTAATTAAGTGATAAACACATGTAGCAAGTCTAGCCGCTACCATGAATTCCTTTGGCATACAACACCAACATGACAAATAAGTTACAGAGACCATTTATTCTGAACGCACACACTTCAATATCAACACTAAACATAAAGCCACCATGCTCCTGCTGTTGCCCAGCTTCTTCTGACATATGCGATTGAGACCCAAATCCAGTGTCTTAAAAGAACAAGCAGTGCCTAACCGATCCAAGAGCTCGTCAACCCGAGGCATCGGGTAGGCATCAAATTGTGAAACATCATTCATCTTGCGATAGTCCACACAGAACCAGATAGACCCATCTTTCTTGACCACAAGAACAATGGGGCTACACCAGGCACTGTTGGACTCTTCTATTATTCCCATCTCCAGCATGGCTTTCAATCACAGCCAGGAGCCCCTCCACAAACTATTTCAGAAGAACCTGCTCCAGCAGCTCCGCACCTCACCAGTGGACTCCCCTGGCTGCAGCCACCTGGTCGCAGCGTCCTTCAGCTGCTGGACGAAGACAAAGGGACAGTCAGTGGGGCCCAACACATCAGTTACAGAGACCTCCTTTTATTCTCTGCTGCATGCACACACTTCAATATAAACACTAAACATAAAGCCAACATGGGCCCAGCACGCTACTGCATTTGAAAGGGAGAGTACAATTAGTTAACAAGCACCAGCTGTGCAGATCAACTCACCTGGTACTGCTCTCCTGAGCCATCTCCACACCTCTCTCTCCTGCAGCTGAACCCTGACCACGCCCACCCTCACAACACATTTCATCTCCTATATGTTCTTCACAATAAAAGTCCCCTGTTATTTTCATATGTAAAAACTTTTACTGTGAAACAGCAAAATAAGGGGGGACTGTTGGGGCTGTGTTTCTTGACCTGAGACAAGCTTTTGACACAGTCAGCCACCAATTGTTGATAACGAAATTAACTCATTATAACGTCTCTGAGAACTCACTAAAATAGATGGAATCATATATTGCATCAAGAATTCCGTGTGTTAGAGTACAAAATGTGCGTGAAATCCTGCAGTGGTTTTTAATGTCTGTTAGAAACTTGCGACTGTATAGCACTGAAGAATTTATTTCTTGTTACACCATGTTTATAGTTTTTATCCACAAGCATCCCTGTTACTAGTTTATATCCACAAGTGTCCCTGTTACTAGCGTATTTGTTGTCTCACAGACTCGGGGCAGGGGTGCGGTGTGTGTGTTTGTGTGGAGGGTGTTACACGAGCAGTTATGTCAATCAGAGGCCTCCATGTGGGGAAGACAGACAGGACAGGAGAAAATTCCGACCAATCATTGCATTCGGTCCAAATGCAATGATTGATCGGAGTTTTCTTAGAACCATATGAGAATGCTATGAGTTTTTTTTATGAGTTTTTATTTCTGGTAGAATTCACTTACATTTTGGTGTGCCATCAGCTTGTTAATAGCATTTTAACCGAAACAAAGGAAAGTGTAAAATTTTCAGAAAGGTAAGTGTTGCTTTAAGTGGTTAGAGACTTAAAATACTTAGGTGTGACCTTAGACTCACAACTGAATTTCATGCAGCACATAAAGAAATCTGTGAACAGAATGAAACTTAACCTGTCCAATTTTAGATATATTAGAAACAATTTAACTTTGAGTTGGCTAGGCTATATTTTGATGCAATGATCATGTCACACATGACATATTTTATAACCAGCTGGGCATCAGCATGTAAGACAACCTTAAAGCCCATAAATACAGCATATAAACACACTTATAGAAAACCAAAAATGTATCACCACTGTCGTATTTTAAAGAAATATGAGTTGCCAGACTGGGAGAACACTGTGAAATATATTGACTCGATTTTAGTCTTTAATGTCCTCCATGGTCTAGCCCCACCTACTTTGCAGAAATACATTAAAAAGAACACAAACAACTCAACCAGAGCAGGCTCTAGAGGTAACTGCACTGCTCCCTTTAGGAAAAGTGCTTTTGGTCAAGCCGTTTTTTTCTTTCAGAGTAATCAATACCTGGAACTCAATACCAAGTGCAATACGTGAACTCTCAACTCTTATCTCTTTTACCAAACATCTAAAAATATGGTTACTGGAAAATCAAAGCTGCTCTCACAGTCCTGTATGATCTGTAATTTGTCCATTGTTGTTATTCTGTAATTCTGTCTATTGCTGAGATTTTATACTATTTTGCCTATTTATTCTAACTTATTCTTATTTATTAGGGACCATCAACCTGCCAATAGAGACTAAAGATGGAAATTAGCCTTTGGCTACAATCTTGTATATTTACATTTTTAAATTGTTTTATCAATAAAATGAACTTCAAGGAAATGTTGAGTTTTTGAGCAGCAACTTCACAGACATCTAATATGATAGATAGCTAACATGAAACAGTAGAATAAAGCAGATATCTAAAATAAAAGCAGTACGCAGGAGTGAAGCTTAACTCCAAACCACAGACATTCAGTTAGAAGCTACGAGGTACTGAGAGCTGAATGCACAGTTTTCAAAAGATTTCAAAAACACCTGTCTGGTCTCCTGCAGACAGAGTTGAGTATAGTCTCACAACACACACGGCTTGTCTGTGGGGGAAAAGGGTGGTCATTAGGGGTTGGCAGTGGTTGGCGAGACATCACCGCTATCCACTTGAGTGCAGGCATCTCAGCTTTTGGACCCTCTCCGGAGAAAATCCATCTTTGGCACAGCATGTCTTAACTAGGGATGAGTACCGAACCCTGGTATTGAACGAGCCCCAAGGCTACGTTCTTCAAGACCGCAGTATTGATAAGCTCTGACCTTAATGGTTCTGCTTTATGTACTGGAGTAGTCGCGTTTCTTTTTTCACCAGATAAACGTTATCTTGAACATTTATCTCACTAACTCCGTCAATTACCCGTTATCGTATCATAATTTTGGCTGTTCTCCCTGAAGACGAGAGATCTGTCTCACTCACCCTGGCTGCCTGCTGTGTGTGAGTGGAGAGCAGGGGGGCGGGTCTGTTGTTCCAGTGACACACACACACACACACACACACACACACACACACATGACAGCGCACACACCAACTCAAGCTTGTAGCCTACCTTTAGATAGATAACAATGGTGGAGAGCCAAATGGTCAAAAGTGTGGCTTTACTTTACAGGAGTTGATGCAGACACAGCGCGTTGTCACAAGTATGACAAATGTTTTGCGTGTAACAGCGGCAACACTAGTAATTTGTTAAAACACCTTGCAGAAATGCATCATATTACGACAGAAAGATGTACAGTGTTTGACTGCCCTAGCACAGCTAGTTCGTCTACGTTCATTCCAGGTTTGTAACATTATCCTAGCAGCCAACATGTGGAGTTAATAACCATTAGCTTTTTTGCGACCCTATTTATTAAATAGGGTTTCAGATTTGGAATTGTATTTGTGTATTTTTCAGATACATCTTCTAAATACATGAATATAACCATAATTAAAGCTGCAAGCAGTGTTAGTCAGGACCTTGCACTCGTGCCGATTTCGGCCTCCAGCTTATGTTGTCATTGTGAATTATTTAGAAATATCAAACATATTGCCACAAACATCAAAAAAATCCTTACAGAGCTGAACGTTTTGATGCTTGAATGCTTTCTGTAGCTGTAGGTATGTAGAAGTGATGTCACAGTACACAAATTAGATGAGTTAATTTACTCCTATCAGATTCCTGTTCCTTTATTTTGAGGAAGAGACAACAAAAACAGCACAAAACAAAATAAATCTACTGTGTAAATATGTTCAAAATGCTGTTTTACTGACATTTATGAAATCCAATATGGCCACTGCCTAGTGATGCCACAATATGCAAATTAGATGAGTTAATTTAGTCCCATCACAAACTTTGGGTCATGATGAATAGTTTTCTTGTGAACACACGTGTCATGTTTTATATCTCTAGAGTCAAAAATGTGGTCACAGGAGCGAGTTACAAATGTGTTGCACCTTAGCTGTTTCCAGAAATTTCTTCTCTCAGTTTACATGGGAGTGAATGAGAAAAAAATCGGCGCTCCCTTTGCTTTGGAGCCACTCAGAAAAAATGTGTACGTGTGAGAGATTCCATGTCAACATATCTGTGACCAGGACAAATTTTCCTACTTTTTGTGGTATAAATTGTGTATGTACAGTGAAAATTGTGGCCATGGCAGCGAGTTAAAGACAAAAGGTTTAGACGATTTTTAGAGCCCTCTCCACTCTAGCTCACAGCATTCCGTGCAATACACACCCATTATAAACTGACAATTTCTCCACATTTGCTCATGGTACTTTGAGAGGCACAGATTAAAATGGTAAAAGATATGGAAAAGATGGAAACATGAGTGAATAGATGAGACCCGTGGCAACATTTGAGAGTTGGAATGGAGTCTGTACCAGAAAGTATGGAGACACTGTAAAGACTAGAAAAAGCCCTAAGATTGGTCCCTTTCTCCCCCTGCTGCCATTCATTCAAGACAGCTTTTGAAGATCGTCAGGATGTTTTGTGCCATGTCACCTTTAGGGGTCCATAAAATCCAAACAAACTGAGTAATGAAAAAGTTATACAGAGGATCTGATTAGAAGGAGTTGATCTGTCATGTGTGCAAGTTTGAAGCTGATACGATAAACAGTGTAGGAGAAGATGTTTTTTAGCAAAGGCAGTTTTAAGGCAAAATCATTTCCTCTGTGAGGAGTCCTCTGCCTCTAGGCTCAATCCCTAATAAACGCACCTCGCCTTTGGCAAGGACTCCTCTGTGATAAGTCCTCTGCCTCTAGACTCGGTCCCTAATAATAAACGCACCAAAAACAATAGGGTCCTCACCTCGTCCTTAATCCAAAGTGTCTGATAAGAAGTACTTCCTTTCGCCACTAGGTGGCGCTATGACAATCGTGGCATATTTTCATATAAATTTGTTCAGGGTGGGACGAATATAAATAATGTGAAGTTTGGTGGACATTGAACCTTTTACTCCAAAGTTAGGGCAATTTCCTATTTCATGGCGAGACATCAAAATTAAACCCTCTGCAGCACACGTAGACACTAATGATACGTCATGTTTGTGTACATGAAATATAGACCACTGCAGTGAAATTTCAGGTTAATCCAAAGTGTCTGATAAGAAGTACTTCCTTTCGCCACTAGGTGGGACGATTGTACAGTAATGTAATATATATCTAAATGTTGTAGCCTTTTTATATTTTAGATGAGTAATCTAACTATTTATCATCACTCTAAATCTGGTATCTCAGAGCAGCGACAGCGATTCCGATTTACAGTATACTATTGTTTAAAATTTTGATTTTGGCTATTGCAATTTTCAACATTTTTTATGACGGATATTAGCGGTCCATCGTTAAAACAGGCCATAGCAGAGTTCATTTATGAATATAAACTACATTTTAAACTGTGATCCAGTGTTAAATTTAAACAGACAAGTCAACAACAGACTGCTTAGAATTAGATCTTGGCCTTTGGGGCTTGAAAACAAAGTCTTCTTGTTAAAATCAAAATTGAAATCGAATCCAGCCCTACGCGGAATTGTTAATGTTACGTTTTCTTCATTTTCTTTCTTTATGTGGCTGGTTATGTGACTTACAGTATCCTACAGAAACATTCGCTGCAGTACATGTGAACTGTGACTTGAATATTTGTGTATGTCTATGAATTAGTGATGAATCTGGTGACGGAAGCACCACATTCATTGATAAAATGACACAAGCGATGGGAAGGGGGACAATTTTTATTTGGATGCCCCCCCCCTCAACTCGAGCACTGGCGACAAGTTTGCGTAGACTGATATATTTAATTTATTCTCTAACAGGATGTAAACATTTCTGTGACTTCCTGTATATTCTGCTTTGAAGACTGCTGAAAACTGTTAGATTCGTGGACAGCGCCACTCGTCATTGCAACTGACATTGTGGTCGAAGTTGGAATTGTCTCTAAACCCTTTTAGCAGTATTCAAGCTCTCTGCTGCCACCTGGCGGCTACAGTTGCCAAGTGCACCCCCCTCAACTCCTCACGTATCATGCTTCACGCTTTGCGTGAGAAAAGTGGCCAAATTAGTCTGTTACCCACTGTAGCAGTGCGAGGACCCTATTGAAATGCAAGGATTTGTTATTATTATTAGGGCCCGAGCACCTAGCGGTGTGAGGACACTATTGAAATGCAAGAATTTTTAGGGCCCGAGCACCTAGTGGTGCGAGGATCCTATTGAAATGCAAGGATTTTTAGGGGGCCAAGCCCGCAGGGCCTGGGGACCCTATTGTTTTTGTTCGGATTTTTATTATTATTATTTTCTATTTTTATTTTTCTCCCGGTAAAAGTGGTGTTGCAGGCTAAACCGTGCAAGGGAGGGTGGTGCAATTTGGAGGGTTGGTCCAGACCCCTGCACGTACCTCAGACACAAAAATTGACATATGTCCGCCAGCAGGGGGCGCTATAACCAAGGTCAACATGTTTGGGGCTATAACTCCCACACCGTATGTCACACATTCAAAAACCTCATATCCACAGATTCCCTGAGAAGGGATGAATCACCTGGGCTGGGCCACGCCCATTTCCGCCTATAATTTTTTTTTGCTAAATCACCAAAACTGGGAAACCTACTTTTTGCAACTCCTCCTTGGGGTTTCGTCCCATCAGTGTGAAACTTGGCAGGTACAGTCTTCAGCTGGACCTGATCTAAAGTTATTAAAAGAATTATTCTATCTCATACTTGTTTTATCGTATCATATTGCCTTTTAGTCTTTTAGTCCTTGTGGGGGACCTCCACACTGAGAGGTGTGTCTGGTCTGCTGGCGGGGATGTTGCCCTGGAGGACTGGGGGGCTCTGCACCATGTGTGGAGTCCACCACCGTCTGTCTGGGTCGAGGTGGTCTCTGTGGCAGCGTTCCCTGTGGCCGTCGGCTGTGACGCCTCTCAGTGTGGATGGCTCCCCATAGGTGGTTCTTTCCTCACCTGGTTCCTCAGTGCCCAGCCATGTTATTGACTATATTGACTGTGTATTGATTGTGTGTGTGTGTGTGTGTGTGTGCGTGTGTTTATATGATGGGGTGGGAGGGGCGGGTTTTCAATATGTATGTATTATTTTTTATTTATTTTTATTTTTTTCTTATTTTGTGAAGCACTTTGTGCTGCATTTTTAATGTATGAAAAGTGCTATACAAATAAAGTTGGATTGCTTGATTGATTGACCAACCCTGTTGCTGTGACATGCTATAATTTGGGCGCATGGTAATGACCATTGCGCAAGGGGGGAGATCCGGCGGAAATTGCAAGCAACATGGTGGTCACCATTCATGGCGGCCACGGTAGATAGAGTACTAGGCAAATGCGAAACTTGCGCGAGATACATCAGGAAAGTTTTTACAGCCCGACTGGCGAATTGCCACCTCCAGACAGTCCTTTCAGAGACCTCATGTTAGACTACATAGACATGGGAGCACAATCCAGAGTAAGAGGAATGAGATACATCTTGGTGGTCATATGCAGATACAGCCGATGGGTAGAAGCAACACCCACAGCCCGATCAGATCACAGAACAGTTGCAAAATTCCTCTGCCAAGAAGTCTTCCCGAGATTTGGGATGCCTGACACCATATCATCAGATAATGGAAAACACTTTGTATCTAATGTAATACAAGAAACACTGAAGCAACTAGACATCAAACAAAAGTTTGGCTGTGTTTACCACCCTCAATCACAGGGGGCAGTAGAGAGAGCAAATAGGATTCTGAAAATAAAAAAATAGCTAAAATAGTAGCAGATAGCAGGGATAAGCTTAACTGGGTGGATGCTTTACCACTTGCACTAATGTTGATGTGCTCACAAGCTAGCAGAATCAGGCATCTAACACTGCATGAAGTGCTTACGGGTTGACCCATGCCAATATCATATTTGAGGGGTCCCTACGAAGGGCCCCCATTGAAGCAACTGCAAAATGAAATGTTTGACTGTTTACGAAGTCTAACCCATATCCACAGGGCCATCTTCCAGCAGGTGAAAGGGGCCACAGAGGACAGACAAGTCGAGATCCCAGAGGACCTTCAGAGGATGCCTCCCCGCAGGAGCAAGGGACAAGGTGATCCTCACGCTTGGCAGCCAAGTGGAGTAGGAGCAGGGCCCAGAGTAACAGCAGTGAGTCGCTGCCAGGGAGGGTATCACCAGAGAGCACCACAGAGGGGAGCACCTCCTCCACAGTGGCTAGTGATAAGTCTCATGAGTCGACATGATGATGATGATGAGGGCGCAGGGACAGCAAGAGCAGAGGAAATTGAGGAAGCTGCAGAAGAAGAAGGCTGCAGCACAGAAGCAGGCACAGTAGAGAGCCAAGAGAGTGCAGACGCAGACACAGGAGACACAGACACAAGGGGTGCAGACACAGGAGATGCAGGCTCAGAACAGGGAACAGCAGACCAGCCGGCCATATAGCAGGAGAAATTCAGATGTAGGAGGCCAGACCAGTATAGGAGGAAGGAATTCAGGCAGGGATAATAGCTGCAGTGCTATTAACATTACTGCTTATCATGACCAGGATGAAGTGAGGGAGTTGAACAGAGCGATCAGGATCAGGGGCAGATTGACTATTGTTTACTCGCACTAGGATCCATGGTTGCAAGACAAGGACAGATACCTAGTGGAGAAATAGTGCAGCTGACCTACTATAAATCGCATGCTTATGATGATGTGTTGGTGGAAGGTCCAGGAAATGTTAGGTTGCATGGCTGGTCTATAGGACCACAATGTAGTGCGGAAGGGATGGTGACAACAAGAGTCTGTTGTGATAATGAAAGATGTGCCAATGTAGACACTGGGCACACAGTACCCATAGAACTGGCTCAGCAGTGGTTCAAACTAAAACCAGAACCTTGCAGAAGAACCAGAAATGCGCCAGTATGAGACACCGAACTAATTAGAACTACCACATGGAGATCTAATATGTTTTATTTAATGTGTTTTTAACCCATCTCCCAGGCTGACCAACCGACCCCCATTCCAGTATGTACCCCAAGGAGGAGCCCCCATTGAAACGAGCCACCGCTTAATTCAATTCAATTCAATTCAATTCAAAAACACTTTATTCGTCCCCAGGGGGCAATTTAAAAGGAGCATGAAGGTAGTTTTACAGGCAGCACATGTCACAGACATTCATTCAAACACAGATAAAACACAAAATTTAAAAAAACAAAAAAGAACAATAACACACAAGTAAAGTGCTTAGTGTAGGCTTATGCTTATGCAGCCGCCATTGACGAACATCCCACACTGGATTCCCATCAACCCTTTCAGCCCCATTGACAACTCACAATGTGCCATGCCAGAGGACGAGCCCCTGTTTGAGATCCCAGGCCAGGGGATGACCACGATGGAATGTAGAACGACTGCGACAGGAGGGTTGGCAGACCCAATAATCTTCAAAAAACCCCACAGTGTCATCAGCGTGTACGATGTGGCCCAGCCAGGCCGAAGCCACATGATGAACCCATGGGAGATGCACCCGGACAGCAAGATGCCTTCCACATCCCAATCCATGGTGTCAACTGTACTCAAATCCCGATCAACCGCCGGGGTAGTGCAGCCCCTGCAATACGGGGTGCCAGAGAGCAAGCAATGGTGTGCCACGGCCCAAACCTGCCCTTGAGGCAATGTCTTCTTCAACGGACTCAGAGACTGACAATGGAGGGCCCATACCTGTACACGTTTTATTCACCCACTAGCCCCTCACGACCAATCCCCTTGCAGTCCCTCCAGCGGGTAGACACATACCCGTGCCACAAAAACCAAAACCCCAAGTCATCATGCACACACCTGTAACGTGTGGCCTGAGGCGGTGGAAGGTCATCTCTGCGAGCTGCAAAACGAGGCGCCCACCACTGAGAGATACAAGCAGCTCGTCAATGACCTGCACACCCAACTCTATGATGTTCCTACAAAATTCTGTCGTCGCCTAGTGTGCAGTTTGCTGTTTAACAACAACCTTTCTAGGTTTTAGATTAAACACTGTAACAGAGTTATACTACACAATGAGTGCCTTACCCTTGTTGTGCCTATACCAAGCTGTAATCAGTAGAATGTAGTGTGTTTGATGTTTGGCTAATCGCTTGGGTAGAGTGGGACTTTTCAGTCCCAGAGGAGGGAATATGTATTTTTTTCCCTCTGTTAAGCTTGCTGATTCATGTAGATTATAGTATGGGACCTTCTGGTCCCAAAGGGGGGGATATATATTTTCCTTCCTCACTATTTAGTGGGACTTGTTAGCCCTAAAGGGGGGAATGTAGTGGAATGTTTACTGTAGTGTTTATACTATACCTTTAAGTTGACCTTTAAAGATGCGTGTTGAAGCAATGTGCTCTGTGCAACAAATCACATACTGGTTTATTATTTTATGTATTCCTATGACACACACATACACTCACTGAGCACTTAAGCATTGTGGTAGAGAAGTACCTAGGATTCACTGTGCATCATTTCTAAAAATAGCATGAGGATGGGCTCAGAAACACTGGTGGAAAGTTAGGGGAATTCCAGCTTGTCCTGATATGACTCTAGAGGAGTCATATCAGGACTGCCCAGGACTGCCCAGAAAAGCATCACACGGTGAAATCGGCTTATTATTAATCAACTTGTTTGCATGAATATGTGCTTCTTCATTTTATTTTTCTTTATATACTGCCACTATTAGTTAGTCTAGAGTGCGTGTATTTGAAGTAGCCTAGTTGATACTGCAGCATAATTGCAGCAATATTAATCTATATTTTTAATTGGATGTTAAGAATTAATTTTGACCATAATGGGAAGAATATGTGTCCATCACCTGTAACATATCAAAGTATACGACCTTATTAAGAAAAGCATTAAGTTTCCTCCAAAATAACTTAATGACACTATGTTTCATCAAGAGAGAAGCCTCCCTATATTTTTACTTTATTTAGCTCATGCGTAACCCTTTTGTGCTCACAATCAGTTATTTTGAACTTTTAAAGTTTGCTGATCCATTTTTTCCTTTATCTCCAGTGTTTTCAACATTTTTGCGTGTTAATAATAACAATATCAAACAGCCAATGATATTGTTTTCACCATTATTAGAAGCGAGTAATCAGAACGAAGTAGACGAGTACCTGCCGACCAACCTCTTTGCCCCAATTCATAGGAATCAGCAGCTGCCAGCCACTTGCCACAGTAGTTCTTGTGCCAAGCCCAAAGGCTTTCTGCAGCGTAAAGCAACCAACCTGGGGTACCCACGGGACATTGCAGACTCGAAGTCTGGGAGCTGCGAAGCGACAGTCTGGGGCCCCAAGAGGAGCTTCGCCTTTGATCCCCGCTTAAAAGTAGGCAAAGAACTTCCATAACTTGAGTGAGCCACTGCGCGGTGAAGAATGAGGTCGAGCAGGAGGCTTGATTAATTATTGTAATTTTAATTTAGGTTTCATTAGGTGAATGGTTTTGCACATCCCTGCGTTCCCAATTTATAATATATCTTAACATACTCTATCCCAGTATCGCCAAACTAAATAACTCACACGAGTGTTACTTCTCATTTCATTCCATTTATATACTGTTGATTTTGTGTTGTGTTATATAATTATCATTTGCTATTCATTTATTCAGTTGTTACATTTTAGCTTAAATAAATCTTCATTTATTACCAAGTTGTTGTCTCTGTATATATCTTTAGGACAGGAGCTGAGATCACTGTATAGAGAATTCATAACCCAGATATTGAGATTGATTCATTATTGATAAGCGTGCTGACAAATTAATAAGTGACTTACAGAGTTATTAATTTGATTGATTGCTTCCCTCATTAGGAGGATGGTGCCCCAAAATTTTATTACGGGTGCAAATATTCTCAAAGAGGTATTTCCCCTATAATGTTTTCCCTGTGTCAGCATGGGTTTTCTCCGGGAATTCCCGCTTCCCCCCACAGTCCAAAGACCTCTATGTTAATTGTTGACTCTAAATTGGCCGTAGGCTGAATTTGAGTGTGAATGGTTGTCTGTCTCTGTGTCAGCCCTGTGATAGTCTGGCAACATGTCTAGGGTGTACTCCACCTCTTGTACTCTGTCATTAGATTACATGTCATGTTCAGAATGAATGAGGGGAAATGAGAAAAAAGAATAGTTTGTACTGATGATTAATATGGATGATGAGTATCAATTCACAAGAAACATAAATATTGTTCAACATTTGATTTAATTTCTGTGGTTCAGAAGTACATCCAGCCACTTAGACTCTTCATTTATCTAGTGCTAATAAAAATTCATCCATATTAATTTTGAATTTGAGAGCCACAAATCGTTTACCACTATCATTTACTTTTGGAAACTTCTGGATGCAGCTCTTTAATTTGGTTATTTGTTGGCTCTGTCATTGGGTAAACTGTCCATTCTTTTCATTGTAGATCTAAATCTTTACTGCTGTGGTTTAAGGCATATTGGCTGTTTGTGTCTGGAATGATCTAAATATTTTGAGTCCGTTTGTTGATCATTAGGAGCCCTGAGTTGCAGCTTTTCCCTGCAATGGGACTCTGTAAATTATAATCTAAATCTTTCTCATCACAAACACTTTTAGGTTGAAGAAGTGGAGAAAAAAATCTCCATATGAATCTCATTTGCACCTAGTTATTTCCCTCTGGTGGAAGTTATCATATTACCATGGCAACTCTCATGCATTCTTAATGTGGTCTAAATCTGTGTCTCTTATTGGATCTTTAATCAAATTTTAATTAACAATCCACTCAATGGACTCCCTAATTAACACTCAAAAAGTGTGTTTCTTGTCTTCAACAGCGTTTTTAGGCCAATGTCGTTTCACTGAATTGTAATTTAGTTACCTTGTCTAAAAACAGGGAAAGTACAACTGTTGCATCATGCTGTAATACAGTGGCTGTTCCATAATGAATTAAGGATTTCACAAAAGGAAGCACACCTGCTTATTAGCGTTGTAATTGTTGATTTCAAACAAATGTCACACTGTATGCCATTTGCCATTTCCATCATTATTTATTCCCAATCAAACTAATGTAGTTAACTCATTGATTCAAATGTCAATGAAGAAAGATTTTTTGCGTAAAAAAAAAGAGAATCCCTGTTTTTCTGATCTTTGTAGACAAGGAGGTAATATTTAAAGTAAAACAAAATAATCAGCTGCAAGTTAAGTCAATCATTCAGATGACGTCTGCCAACTCTATGGTTAACATGTGATTAAGTTTAGGCACCTAAAAGCTTCCAGTTAGAGGTAGGTTACATTTCACTTCACTATTCTGTAGGGGTGTCCTCAAATCAGATTCGACTATGAAAATTCTTAGTCGACAGATTTTTCCTTTAGCCGACTAATCGTTGAATCATGTTGTTTTCCCCTTCATTGATTAATGAGCTCATTTGTGTCAGTTTCCGCTCCAGAGAAAAGAGCTAAAACACCACAAATTTAATTCTTCAGTTGGCATAATAAGATAATAATAATAAAAGTAAAAGGGTTATCATTTTATCTTTATCTTTATTCCTTTCACTACATCAAGGTAGAATGCTCTAGATGAGCGCAGACGCGCTGCCCAGCCGGGGGCAGCCCTCCATTCTGAAATACCGCCATTCCGAACCACCCCTACTCCAAAACTGATTTTCAGGTCCATATCAAGTTTCCTGCATCAAACACTGCCGCCCACTCTCCGGCCGCACTCGCACAATTCTGGAATTTGTTGTACTACAAAAGCTTGAAATCAAAGTTCAACTCATTGTTTTTTATTGAAAATTATGTCACTGTCGTCATTTATTATGTATATTTTCGCCAGCAGCAAACACATTTAAAAGGAGACACACTGTTTACGTGCGCTGTCCGTGGTGCTGAAATCCCCAGGGGGGATACGTGTTGCCCCCCCCCGGTGAGATAGACTAGTGATAATAAATAAATAAATAATCAGAGTCTATCAAGAAAACAACCAGTGGTGAAATTCGTTTCAAGACACTTCAGGTAAATGAATAATCCTTCAAAAAAGTTTGATTTACGAGCATATACCTCCTCCAAAGTGTTCGTTTATAAGCTCCGCCACTGTAAATCACTGTAGGCCTCGATGCTGCAGCGCACTCACTCACCTCAGCTTATCTGGATCGAGCAACTGGGTGATTTATTCATGCTTAGTAATGATTATGCCTACTGATGAAACGCACGTGTCATTTTCAATTTTTTATAACAGAAATTAGGCTGATGTTTCTATCAAAATAGGCTATATATCATGAATTACTAGAAAACAAATACATTCTATGTCAAAGCAAGATGTTCAGCAGCAGTGAGCACCCCCATATAGTCAGAATGGTACGGTCTTGTTTCATCCACATTTTGCGATGATTTGATGGCGAGACTGGCAGTTGAATCAGACTTCTCCAAATCAAATCACTGAATCATTGACTATTCGGGGTCACACCTACTATTCTGACAACCCATCTGCAGACCCTTGTAGGGCATGATTTGATGATTATGATATGTAAACAACTGCTGTGTTCGCTGTGTTGAAGTCATTTACTCTTACGACCTATCTTGCAGTTTACTTAATGCAGGCCATTTCAAGACATAACCACTACAACAGGCTCAATAAGCGCTTCTGTCAGACAAACAACAAACAGTTATAACTCACCTATCAAGCATTTTTATGATCCACATATTGACACCAACACCAACAAAAATGCTGCTCATAGTCTTCCCACTTTCATAGGTGCAGACAATGTAAATGTTGTTGCATCATTTCAAACGCTTATGTTCACCATATATTATCCATATTTTCTTCCGTTTCCATGTAAACATGCCGACTTCTTACTGTCAAAATGATGGCTGAACTCTGACCTAGTGATTGACACCTCACAAAGGCCCTCTCTTATGTTGTAAAGCTTTATTGCCAAATAAAAGCCAGCAATTGACCCATTTGCTCATGGGTCATGCAGTCAGTGACACCTTTGACCTCCCTTGAGGGAGCAGGGAATCCAAAACCAGGAGTACTCATGGGAGAAGTTGACACACCAGTATCAAGCCGACTGTAGACAGAGAGGGTCTTGTCAGCAGCTATGACAAGTGGAATCCATGGTGCACACACAAAGGCGGAATGTGCAGTGAAGCAATTCACAGAAGTCCACCAGTGGATGAACAGGTTAACTCTCTGTGGAGAGCTCGGTGAAGGTCTCTCCACACAGCCACGGGGAACAGAAATCAGGTCTGTCCAGGACAGAAGGCAGACTGCCAGATAGGTGTGGTGGAGAGGTGGATAGAGTGTAAAACTACTGAGTGAGCTGAGAAGATGGCATGTATGGCAGGTAAAAAGTGTCCACTGTGACTCATTGTTATGAATGTACATTATGATGAACAAATGAGAGCTCCTAAATAGTTGTGACTTATTTTGGTTAGAGCTTGTTTTAATATAAGGGTTATTGATAAGGTGCCATTTAATTAAAATGGGAAACAAGTTTGAGGACAATAATACATTTAAGTTAATTTATGGACTGTAAAGAAGAAGTAATAGGAATGTGGATGCAAGTACTTGTACTGTATTTGTGTTTAGAGACTTCATTACCCATAACCCCTTGCTACCCATAATGCTTGATAAAAAAAGGAGAAAAAGATAATGTTTGGTTAGCATGGCAGAGTTTAGCTCACATCTAGCAGCCAAGTTGTACCTATGTTCAGGAGCTTGGATGTACGTTTGTGAATGTTCTCTAAAGTCACACTCAGACTCCAAGTAAAAAGCCTTGTCAGGCGTCATGCTATGGCCCCATTGTGTTTTCCAGCTTACACCTTTCAGTTCTAGTCATCTGCAGCATCGTTTTTGCTCAAGAAAAATATTCAGGCAATGATTAAAAACCTTTTATTTCAGTGTGTTGAATCTTCTATAACTCATTGACAGAAGCACTTACAGTGATTGTGACAGTTGGGGGGAAAAACTTCAGAATGTCTGGGTGTGCTTTGGATAGGTATCCTACGTGAATTTAGATTCATTTTACAGGATGCCTACAAGGTTTTTTGAAAGGAACAAAGCAGAATGACCATCCTCAGTGCCAAAGTGCCATGCTTTATCCACTCAAGCATCCACTCCAACCTTTTTGTGTAATTTGATGACCTTACTTCCTTCCCATCTTGGCAAAAAAAATGTAAACATATGGGTCATTCGAAGAGAGTGTGGTTCCCAGCCTGTTTTCCTTGGAACTTGTTTCTAAGAAAAGCTGAGCTCCACCCCACCCCACACAAACACACACCTAAAGAACACAGCAGCCTAATAAGTGACTAATCAGCACCTAGATCTCTGTCAGACCAATTAACTGAAATGAGCAGATTGTTGTGTATCCACATGCACATCATACAAACACCAATTCTGACACAACTATACATTCATTCATTCATCTTCTAACCGCTTCATCCTCTTAGGGGTCACAGGGGGGGCTGGAGCCTATCCCAGCTGACATCAGGCTCGCAGGGCTGACGCAATTTAGAGTTATCAATTAACCTAGTCCCCAAATTGCATGTCTTTGGACTGTGGGAGGAAGCCGGAGTACCCGGAGAGAACCCGACACGGGGAGGACATGCAAACTCCTCACAGAGGGGCTCCCACACCCGGGATCGAACCGGCAACCCTCTTTCTGTGAGGCGACAGTGCTAACCACCACACCAGTGTGCCGCCCCACAGCTATACATTGTGCAATATTTTTTTCTTTTTACTCTGTGTCATCCTGTTCATTCATAAGCTAATGGCCACCTCAGGCCCCCATACCTCCGACACAGGGATAGAGTAGTACTGAACTTGGGAATAACTTGTGTTTTTGGCCTTTCTGGATGCAATAGCATGTCCTTTGACTATCCAAAATATTTCATATCTGTTCTCCTGGAAATATTTCTTTGACACAAAGGTCAGTGAACTCATCTTCACAGCTGAGGTATTCCATGTCCTCAAGGCTGGAAATGTAGAGGTCCATCACCCACGATTCCTTTGATAAGTACTTGTCAACATCAGCACAAAGGGACTTAATTTCCTCCTGAAGCAAATTCATGTGGCAGGGAAGCTCAGTGCGTAAAGTGCCACCAGACTGTTTGACAGTTTTTCAACTCTGTCCTCCAATTTTCCAGTGCCAAGAGCATCTTTGCACTCCATGACGTGCTATTCATGGCTCTGCATCCCCTTGTTTACCTTACTGTGGAGTGAATGTGACAGCTAGGAATACAGTTTGATCCAAAGCACATCAGTGAGCTGTTTATACAGTGGTCAATAATTTGCAGTTTCTATTTCTAATGCACAATTTGAGTTTTGAATTCGAATTTTATTGGCACGACTATAGCAGGGATTGTGCAGGAAATGTAAGATGCCCAAAGGGGCTTCTAGTGAAAATCTCCCCTCTATAATTTCTAATCTATTCAAATACAAATGGTATTTCTATCCTTAACATGACACTATAACAGACACACCGTAAAAAATAAAGGGGCTATGAAAACTCAAAAATTCTAGGTAACTGGCTGCAATAGATTTTTGCGTTTTGAGTCCAACTAAAACTCTCAAGTTTTGAAGAAAACTACATAAATTTAAGACAACAAATTATCTTTTGTTGAGATAACTTATACATTAACTTTGACATAACTTAAAATTTAGATTTTTTTTAAACACTTAAAATTCAGTAGTCTCAACTAATTATTTTTGTTTCAGATAAGTTACCTTTGAAATGCATCAAACTCAACATTTTGAGTTGTACTTATAAATACTCTCAAACATGATAAGTTATGGCAACTAAAACTTTTCTATTATGCCTATATATGATACAAATACATATAATACTAGTTCAGTAAAACACGTTTATTTAAACATTAAATAAAACATTCCATCAAATATGCAGGAGGATGAAATCTCTTAGTATCTACCAATAGTACAAGTACTAGACTGCACACAAACAAAAAGATGCAAACTGGTGTGGACATGTCAAAAGCGTCCAAACCACAACACAGTTCAAAAGCACTGTAATAACAATCCTGACCTTATTAACACCATTATAAAAAGTGCAAATATGCAGGAGAATGAAATCTCTATCTACCAATAGGTGCAAGTACACTGCACACAAACAAAAAGATGCAGACTGATCCTAAAAACATCCTGGTTTGAAGAAACATGTTAAAACAGTCCAAACCACAACACAGTCACCACTGTAATAACAATCCTGAGCTTCAGATGATTGCTTTTTCCCCCCTAATGTTATCATTTTTAAATCGAGTGGAAAAAACCCCAACTTATTTTCTTAAGAAAAAAAAAAAAAATCCCATCTTTGTAGAACTGTAGGAACATAACCCTGACAGGGATGAGTCCTTTGCTTGCAAAACAGGCCCAAAACCCAGCCAACATAACTAAAAAATAACAAAAAATCAAATGTAATGTAAATAAAAAGATGGGCTTGTGGCTAAGAGTGAGGCCTTGTTGTTGTCAGGCTTCTTACAGCAAGAGCTTTGTTTTCAGGCTCCACACACGCTGTGAACAAGAGGGTGTAAGCTCCATAAAGATGTGCTGCACTGTTTCAAACGTATATCTGAAATGTTTTGGGAACTATATGTTCAATGCATAAAGTAGGCCAAACAGGTAAGCAAAGGCAGTGGGAAGGTCTGGAATGTCTTCGAGCACAATAGTCTCCTCCAACACCACAGCAATGCTGTTAACAGTTTGAAGCGAGGCCAGTGCACCATCATCCACGAACACGGTGAGCACTCCCATTTGGACCCCTTTTGTTTGTCCGTCTTCTGGATCAGTTTCCTGTTAAAAGCAGAAATTTGCCAAATTTAATATTGTTAAGATAATACTTTAATTAAACACCCATGTCAGGGTGTAATTTTAAATTTGTGTATGTGTAAAAGGATATTATTCTGTATGTATGCATACAAGTCTGTCCCTGCTGGAAGTGATGTAAATCAACCCCTGGAGCAACTTTAGCCATAGCCTAAGGTAGGAGACAGTCTTGTGTCTCAGCCTGAGTAAACCTGTAGTTTACAGTTACTGTACTATACAGTTTTTTGCCTGTGATCCTGATTGCTATTCCTTTGTAGATGTGCTGTAGTTGTGAGACTACAAGTGTTAAAGAGGAACTATGATTTTTGCCTAAACTTTGTTTCATTTTTACCTTAAAGGTTGAATATGGAGAATGTTTATTAAAAGCTGTATTTTTTCAAAAATAATACACCCACGCTGCGTTTAGAGGGGTGCAGAATAATTGTGGCTCATTTCTCCGCTGTTTTCCAAAGCCTCCTCCCGGTCATTTACTTTTGTTTTCAACAAAGCCTTTTTATAATCAATCGGTGGATTGATGGATTATCAAATGCATGCATGTTATGTTGCGTGTATTTGTGTAGTCTTATCTGTCATAAAGAAGAGATTACGGTTAACGGGGCATGTTGGTGTCGCAGAATCCACCGCCACTGAGACAAGAGCTGTGACACCGGGTCCGAGGCCCTGATCGCAGGTTTGGTTTTCAGCAGCAGTGTGTAACCCCGTCAGCGCTGTGGAACGGCTGCCCCGCAGTTTTGCTCCGCCCTCCGCCCATCGTCAATCCCCACCGGGCGCGCCACGGCAGCGCAGCACTGCCTTGCAAGCCGGCCGTATTCACGTGAGATCACGAGATCACGCGATAATCTAACATATTACTTGAAGGTAGTTTCTGTAACGTTAATTTAAAATCATATTTTTATAATCTTCAGTCCTTTCTGCCATTGTCCTTATAAAAGGGATCTGTAATGTCATAAATAATTGACGAAATGTTGATGTGAAGTTGTGATAATCAATATTGGGTTTTATTTTGAAAGGGGGTGGAAGTGTTTTACTTTGATACTGTGTCTGACTTCCTGTCTGGTGCGATCTGCTACGGATTAATAGCGATCAGCTCCAGTGACTGCGGCGCTGATGTTTCGCGGCGCTGACGGACCCAGTGGAAATCCGGGGTAAGGCAGAGAGCCTCCACTCTCTCTGTTACAAGCTACAAGTCATTTATCTAACATCACAATTTGTCCAAAGCTGTTTATTGATGGTAAAAATGAAACAGAAGGTAAATATCCTGCATAGTTCTTTGTGCTACTCTGATCAGAGCAGCGTCCCTAGCAACGGTCTGTTACAGTTAGCAACGGTCTGGCAACTGACTGCAGGAATTATTTTTCTTTTGTTGTTGTTGCCTACCTTGATCAATAGATTGTGATATTCTGGTAAAACTCCATATTCAACATACAACATTCAACAACTCCATATACAAACGGGTTACTTGTTTGTGTCATGGTGCCGCTGAGATGAGAGCAAGATGAGGCTCTGATCTTACAAGGTTGGTTTTCAGCCAAGAGACCCAAGGTGGAAGGCAGAGAGCACTATCACTCCAAAACCGTTTAATGGAGTGATAGTGCTGGTTAAATCAATGACTTGTAACTTGTTCCAGGGAGAATGGAGGCTCTCTGCCTTCCACCTTGGGTCTCTTGGCTGAAAACCAACCTTGTAAGATCAGAGCCTCATCTTGCTCTCATCTCAGCGGCACCATGACACAAACAAGTAACCCGTAATATCTTGTGATGGATAGGACTACACACATCGAAACACATCAATGATAAATAACATTATCCATCGCTCCGTGGATTGATTTTTTGCCGGCTTTGTTGAAAACAAATGCACATGGAGGAGAGGAGAGTTAGCAAAACAGAGGAGAAGCGACTGGGCTAGCCCTTTATTCATCAACAGACTGTGACCTTCATTCACTCAGAGTACTACTTTATTTCAGCATTTATAGATTTATAAGGGACATTGCTACCATAACACTGTTAATCAAGTACAATTTGATTTCTGCTACTGTTCAGATGATGGTCAGCAGCACCACTGCCATTCAGGTGAGAATTGCTCAGAGCAGGAAGAGCGCTTGTTAAATGCTCTGTTAAGACAGCAGATGGTGCTACTGGGCCATGTAACTCAGCTTAATGGCTAAAATATATGGAACGTTGTTGATGAATACAGTTTTTTTGGAGCTACAATCCAAGGTGTGGATATTTCATCTTTTCAATTTTCTAAAGCAATATGGCATAGAGAATTATACATAATTTGTGCATGATAATTAATGTGCACTGACCAAAAACAAAAACAGACATTCTATACTCACCAGGCATTTCAGGAAAAGCTTCTCTGAAGTGTCACGGAGAAAAAGAGGTAGACCTTCTAGACATGCTTTGCTTCGATGCATTGTGATGTCAGATGTCTGGAAATTGGACAAAGGAAAGACATAGGACATTTGGTTAAAAACAGTGCAGCTAAGATTTATTTGACACTAGTTTAACATGTCTTTATAATAAAAAAATGTAAATAATAAAAACCCCCAAATATGAAAATCAAAGTTCACACTTAAAACAGGTTCTGTTACAATTACATAGAACAATGACATGTTAATAAAATGATTCAACATAACTCTGTTAAGCTTTCATTAAATTAGCTAAAGAAACCAATAAAGTGTAATCAATAATTGGGTTCAAGCCTAACTCTAATAATTCCCCCCCCCCCCTCTCTTTTGGAACCAGCTCTCACTCTGGGCCGAAGACACTCTCTCCACTTTTCAGAACCAGCTCAAAACCTTCCTCTATGAGCTTTTCATAAGGGCTGGCTCAGGTAACCCTGAACCATAATCAAAAATAAATTATGTTTATTACATGAATTCACCTGTTCATCAAGAACATCCAAGAGGCTCTCCATGTCTTGTCTAAAGGCCCCTTTCCTGGCACGATACAGTTTGAGTAGTCGAGGACAATAGGTGTCTAGGGCTGCTCTAAATGTCCCCAACAGGTCCTTGGTCGTTACACGGTAGAACTCGCTGCAAATCTGTGGAGCATGAAAGAAACAAACAAACAAACAAAAAAAAAAAAAAAACGCACACAAAAAAACAGCACACATACATGCAACCAAACCAAGCATAGTTCTGTGATATCAAATAGTTAGCAACTTTTTCACACACACATTTACTTACCTGTTCCTTAAGAAACAGGGCAGGCCATCTTTCCTGGATTTCCGTGACCATGGGCTGCACCTCAATAATCTCCTTTCTCCTGAGGGAAAATGTGAGTTCCATCTTCTGACTGATAAGTTCCATGTCTTTCCACTTCTTTTTGGTTTCATCCACCAGAACACATCTTTCATCTTCTAGTGTCATCATCAAAGTTTTCTGGATGATCAGGCAAATTATTGACTTCGCCTCGCTTTGGTTTCAAGGAAAAGCCACCTTCATCAGGATCTTCAGACTGCCCTCTTCTCCTGTTTACACTGACCTCATGACAACCAGCCTGTCAGAGCTTTGCTCGGTAATTCCCAAGCTTGTATTTGATGCTTGTTGTCCAGCCATCATATCCTGTTCCACTACCAGGCTCCTTGAGGTATGGATGTTTGCAGACAAGTTCAGAGGCAACTGATTCAATTTGACTTTTATCAGGGTAAGCTTTCAGAGCAAACATTTCTTCTGCCAGCTTGTCTAGAATTTCCATTTTTACATCTCTTGTTAGACTCAGACCTTTTCCAGTTTTTTGAAATGTCTCATTTCCCTTACGCAGCTTTAACTCTACATCATATGCAAATGAAGGAACTGGAAAAGGAGAAGGCCACTCTGAAGCACTTCGCAAAATGGTCTGAATAATGGAGGATGTGCTGTGGGAAGAGTTAGGCGAACTGATACTGGCTGTATCAAGAGAAGAGATGGACACTTGACTTGGTGTTTGTGATTCATCACCACTATTCCAAACAATGTGCAAGACAGCCTTTTCTGCAGGCAACTCTCCCATGTCCATTAAGTTGCAGAGTGCATTCTCAAAGTCTGGATCCTCATAGCTCATCAAGTAGTTGCTCCACAGATTCAGGGCGTTTAGTCAGTTGAACTTTCCTAATGAGTTTGGGGTTGATGTTTACACGTAGCAACAAAGCCTGTGAAGACAAAGAAAAACATTTTATACGCAAGCATGGTCAAACAATAATTCTTGGATCATACACATCTATAGTACATACCATTACATTCAATGCAGTGGACACGCCCTTGGGGTTACCATCAACTTTCCAGCGACTTGGTATACAGTTAGGGGCTGGTAGTCATTCAAGTCCTCAGGATCCAGGATTTCGACATCCACACAGCTAGTGTCAATAACTTCGTAAGATCTGTAGTGTTCCATGAACCAGGAGGAGAGCTTTGTGGTTACAAAAAACACTTGAAAGTTGATGACAATGTTCAGAAGTTTGTAAAACTCAGACAGTCCACTAAATTGCCCAGCAGAAATGATCATGCCTTTTGCATAGTGGGTTCCATGTAAATGAACATCTTTGGTAAGGGATACAGAATCTTGCTGTGGAAACTTGTTTTGAATTGCCATCCTGAGTTTTTCCTCCAATGATGCTGTGTTAACCCTGTCAACACTGGCTGTGTACAGCTTTGGTTTAAACAGACTTTTGCCATCAAGGTAATAAGCCATCATTTGTTGATGTTTAGTAGAGAGCGTAAGAAGGATGTTCTTGAGATTGAGAACATCATGCACCACTTTTTTAAAGAAGCTATGTTTGGACTCAAAGCGCATGGTCCACAAGTCCACTAGAGGTCCAAAGCAACGTATAAGGTGTACATAATGTTCAATATAGTGATGTTTTGGCAAACACTTGAAGTCAGGAAAAGTGTCAAGAAACAGCTTGCGATGGTCATATATTTTAGTCTCCAGATAACACAGTATTTCCTCTGATATATTAGTAGAGACAATAATCTTCACAATCTCTTTGAGGTCCATTAATATTTCCCATGAGGGCTCCTTTTCTGGAATGCTGCTCCCAATCAAAAGAGGAAGTAAACGTAACAGTGTCCAGTTTTCGTGTCCATTTCCACTGATTCTTCTCTTTCCAAAGCTGGCTTTTGTAATTTGTTTTGGCTTGTTAACCTTATCAGTATGTTTATATGGAAACAGTTTTATGCGGCTATTCAGCCCATCAAATGTAATGAAACCTTTTCTTACCAAATCTTTAAGACACAAACATAACTCTACTGGGATAACACCTTCAAAGAAGTCGTGTAAAATATCTGGGGAAAACCCAGTAACAGGATGGAAATGGGACAAATGCTGATGAAGTATACAGGCCTTTTTCACACCATTCACAGTTTGTTCATCACCAGATTCAAGTTCCTCCACAAAGGTGTTGTGCTGTTCCACAGTTCGTAGTTGACAATCTCTTGCTTCAACCATATTAATTTGGTCCCGATTAATACAACAAAATCGGCAAAAATGTTCAACATTGAATGATTCCTGGAAACCTGCTAGGCTTTGTGCCCCAAGATTATCTGCACACACACAAAATACTGTCCCCTTCACAAATGTATCTAGTGCCTCCACAAACACCCCATTCGTTTCCAAAAATTGTATATCCTTAATCAGTGGATGAAGAAATGCATCATACCCAAACTGTTTCACATCAACAGTCTTTCCAAGAAGTGCCAGTTGTATTAAGGGCAGAGTAGAGCGAACCTTGGCTGGTAAATTCAGCAAAATCCAGTAAACAGCAGTTATTTTATGTATTGTTCTAGATGTCCCCAAAGGGTTACATACTTCAAAATCGTCTATATATAGTCCAATAGAAAAACTTGTCTCTTGCACACCCAAAAGTGTATTTTCTTTGTAGTACTGGCCGTCTTGAAATGACCCGTATTGACCTGATTTGCTTTCTTGATCAAAAACTAACTTCTCTGTAAAATATGACTCTTTCAATAAACTCTCTAGAACATGAATAAGTGGGACATAAACAAAACTATTTTTATGGGTATATTTATATGTGTATTCAGTTGGTGCAATCACAGGGAAGTGCTCGTTAAAATAGATATTCCTCCTGTAATTAGTGGAGAGAGCACCTTTTGCTTCAGTGCTTACAATAAGTGGATTTTTTTTGACAATTGCATCATTAATTTCTTTAACAATACAATCATTTACTTGAATGTCATGTTTAGTTAGCACCTCTTTGATTATTTGTAGAGAATGACATTTAGTGAAATGGAGGATGTCGTTCAATTCCTCAACAATTGTCTGTAAAGCACTTTTTGAAACATGTAATACAGTTTGCATACACAGAAAAAGTGATGCAATTTTATGTTCTATAGTGTCAGTGTCTATATACCTATATCCTCAGCCCTGTCATTTGAATCCTCATCAGTTTGTGATCTCTCACTTTCACTACAGATATCTGACGTCTGGTTCACATTTTCAGGTTCAATTGCACATGCTACATTTTCTCTAACACAAGTTCTAATTTCCTGTGTATGTTTGTGTTTTCTGCTTCTGTGAGAAGTAAATGTTTTTAAATTGTTAGACAGACGGTGCATTGCCCTTTTTTGCGGTGTGAGTTTAAAACTATTTCTTAAATGATGTGTAAGATGGATGAAAAATGTGCGTTGAGTGCAATAGTCACAAGACTCACAAAAAAAAGTGCACGTCTCCTCCCTTCTCCTTGTCCTGCAATGTGATCTTGTAAGATGTGTTTTTAGTGCCCCGTGGGTCCGGAAAGTGCACACACAGTCGCTGTAAATACAGGGCCAACTAGCTCCTCCTCCGTGCCTCAGACGATAGTGCTTGAAGAGACCCTCTTGGTTTGTGCAGGCAAAATCACAAGATTTGCACCTCATAGGACGACTGCAACAAGAAATAAAAGTCCAGTTACTTGATAAACAAATAAATAACAAAATATATACTCAAAAAATGTACAGCATAAAAGACCCTCCGTACACAAACTTGTCAGTCCACCAATTTATCATTTAATTTAATATAGATTGTTTCTCTGTTGGTGCTGTCTCATAGTATGTATAGTATGTGTTGTCATACATACTGGTGGTATAAACTGATTAGATACATGGTTTCATTTTTCATCTCCTACACTTTTCACTCTGGTGCAAACCGCATCACTGACAGAGCGTCATGTTTCCATGACGACCGACCGGAACAAGACGAGCAGTATGTCATGTTTACATGACTCCCGATTGTAAAAACGAGTCTCTAAAGTAACACTAAACTTTAACATAAAAGACATACGTGCGCAGTATACCGGTTATTTGCAGCACTGCTTAGTTTGGTTTACTAAATGAGCTCCAGTTCGACTGTAGCCGTACTAACGGAGCCGTCAGAGCTAACGTAGCTAACGTAGCTAACTGGTAAACAGACGGACATTTTCGGCAGTATGGGAGGCATATCTGATACCGGTAGTGGAATCGGAACAACTCCGATCCGGTCCAGTGTTATATCTTGATGACTCTGGCTGTTTAATTTTAACTTGGTATCACGTTTTGAGTTGCTAACAGGCTACCTTGCTAACACGACATACACAGCCCTCATACAACAACCACAGGTAGCTCAGTGTGTCTGTGTGCTCCCCAGTGCCCGCTCGTACTATGCTGTGCACCCGTTTGTTTATTTAACAATGGTTAAGTTACTGGCATATTTAAACGAGTCCTTCCCATTTAATTTATACATGATTTATGCATTGAAAGAACTCTCTTTAGCCGTGAGAGGGATACTTCTCCGGATACCAATGTTAAAAGGCCAATAAATATATAATAAAAATAAAGTATATATAATAAAGTATAATCTACACGCGTGAACCCCGACTTTTAGTACCATATTGAGCAAAATACTCACCTTGAGAGTAAAAAATCTCGAAGAGATGTCGGCAGCACATGGACACAGTGTGGTTGTGATGGAACCCCTGCAGATATGCGTTGGAGACCCCCAGTTCTTGTTCTCTAGTTTTCTAGAACTTGTCCTGACCTCAAATTCACAGTTTTGAGGTTTGCTAACTCAAATTATTAAGTGAGACCAACTTTAGCCAAGAAACTTGAAAAAGATAGCTGGAATACATAGATTGATTAGTTTAGAGTGCAGAACAATTCTAATCATAAATGAAACACACATGCACAAAACACATGAACACAAATAGCACATGAACTATGGCACAGTTCTTTATTCATATCAGACTTAAATGAGAATAATGATTGACAAGTTTTAATAAAAGGAGGACTGGTGTTCCAGAGTAATCATCCTTTTTGATTCAAAGCATATTGTCCAAGCATTGTGCAGTAATATAGAGGATATGATGGAAGATATTGTTGGATATGAATGGACATCAGAGATAAACGTAAGTTGTGAAATACATCTGGTAAAGTTTTCCTAATGATGCCAAAAGACTAAGTAGTTCTTTTTACACATTAACTCACTGTGGTCTTTTTACATCTAAGAAGTTTGCAGAAGTGATTTGACTAATTTCAGTATTATTGATGAATAGTTCAGCATCTTCCATTAAATAACTTTTATTTCTGAAAATTAAAAAATGGATTTTTTTGACATTTAGTGAAAGTTTGCTTATTCTGAACTACTTTGCAGTACATGAGAGAGTATAAGTGGCTTCTCTGATCAAGGAACCAAAGTTTGCTTGCGATAGGATGATATTAGTGTCATCAGTAAAGTGGATGGGTAATGCAATATCAGACAGCCATGGAAAGACATTTATATAGATGAGACAAGAAAAAGAGATCCTAGTATAGAGCCATGGGGCACTCCGCAATGTAATTTGATTTTACATGAGATACAGCCATTTATAGATACTTATTGATCTCTATTCTTAAGGTAATCACTGAGCCAGCTGATAACCATATCCTAAAAGTCATAACGATGAAGTTTGGATGTAAGAATTTTATGATATACTGCAGGGGTGGCCAACCCATGGCTCGTGAGCTGCATGCAGCTCTTTGCCTATCAGTGTGTGGCTTTTCGATCCATTAATTAAAATCATCAATGTGCTGCTCCTCCGTCATAAAAAAATCAATGTATTGTCATGAGTGCGTATGGCCCTTTAAGAAATGTAACAGGCTTAAGTGGAGAGTGAGAGAGAGGAGTGAGCATGGGCAGGTGAGAGGGTGTGGAGTTTGGGAGGAATGCAGGACTGCAGCGGAATGTCAGGGAAGAAATGGTGAGTAAATTGGCATCATGACTGCCCAGAAATACCTGAACAGCCGAGTCATGGCAGCACACAGGTATGTGGCGTGTCAGAGGAGAAACGAGCCGTTCACATTTCTCTCTTGTGGCAGGTAACGGTCCACAAACCTCACCGCACTTTAGGGACTGTTCTTTACTTATGGAGGGACTGTTCTTTACTTGTCAGGGGAGGAGGGTGGCTGGTTGATTTTTATGTTATTTATTTATTTTATATTGATCCCCCCTATGTTAATCACTTATTGATGTTGTTTTTGAAGTATGAATAAGTCAATAAGTAATTTATTCCATTGAAATATCATTGATGTATTATAGAAAAGTGATTTATCTTTTTATAAATGACAAAAGGCACATCTGCCTCATTTTTGCTGTGGTATCCTGATACTACTCAGAACCATGATACTTCCACTGGTATTCTACTGTGGGTCCCAATTCTGGTACTGTGACAACACTAATTTGGAGAGAGTATGAGAGTGTGAGAGACTGTGTGGATGTGGTGGAGAGAGTATGAGAGGGAGAGACTGTGGGAGTGGAGGGGGGATGGAGAAAGACAGTATTAGAGGGAGAGACTGTGTTTGTGTGTATCTCTATTCATGGTTATTCATTTGTGTGTGAGATAAATAAATCTGGCTTTGAAAATTAGAAATGTTTGGATTTTGATTTTATGTCATTTTGTGTTAGTGTGAGAGAGGGAGTGCGTTTGTAAGCACACGTGCAGGAAGTGGCTCTTTGTACTACCACGGTAATTTTTGTGGCTCTTGGTCTCTGACTGATTGGCCACCCCTGATCTACTGTATCAAATGCTTTCGATAAGTCCAAGAATATGTCAGTTGCAAACTTTATTATTGTCCTATGTTGTGGTGATTTTATTTATAAGTTGACAAGCACTCGTCCACGGGACAACCAGTGTGTCTATGTGTGTAACAGCAGTGTGTGATGTGTCTCATCCTCACACAGCTGCGCAGTGTCCTGTTAGTACAGCAAGCCTTTACAAAACTTACAACTTTAACAGCAGAGACCAGGGTGTTACCATGTCTTCTGAAAGTTTTTTTCATTGGCCAATGCTTGGTGACGTAGTGTGCAAAGCATTCTCAGAACACATCGGCTGTATTTGGCGTCTGACTTCCGGCAGACAGCGATACAGCCTCTGGTGGCAGACCCCCGATTTTTTGGCATTCCGACTTCCGTTTATATGTAAGTAAATATGCTGAACCATTGTGATGAATTCAGAGTTGGCAGCGACGCCAATTAGGTTTTGCCTCATTAGTTCACCGCACGGACAAATGCAGCTGGCTCAAACGTGATTGGTCAATATCACGTGGACTACAAACAGCCTACAACCGGAAACCGGATCTTCCAGAGGCAAGATCTCCAGGGTTTGCCTACAGACTCTACATTCACTGAATGTAGAGTCTGTATAGTGGCCTTCAATCAGCTGTTATAGTAACATGTGGCTGAGGGGACACAGTGATCAACATGCAACTATTTCATGAACCACCATGGTTGACAAGAGAACACATGCACACAAATACAGTACTTATAAAGACCATTACTGACACCTTCATACTCCTGTTCGCATCTATAGTCCTCTTCAAAACATACATCATCACATATCATATCGTACAGTATGATATGCCGCCAGGCGGTGTCAGTTTGTAGCACTGTCAGACAGAATCTTTTGTGGTGTTAGGATACACTGTCAGTCAGCCTGACAGCACCTGCCATGGTATTATGACATGTGGACAGGGGGTATCAATTCATGATGCTACTGGACGGCACCTCTTGTGGCAGTGTGACGCCACAGGATGACATCAGTTCAAAACGATCCTGGTAATGACGTACTATAAGGAGCTGGAAAATTCCTAAAGGGTAGGCTGGAGGGGTTGTGGATGGCTCCAACAAACCTGTGTTTTACTCAGGAACCTGGTGTTCACTTCTCATCTGAATGTAGAGTCAAGTCATGATCTTATTTTCAAAGATCATGACTTGACATTCTCAGACATTCGTGAGATATCACATTCACAAGAATGAGATGGACACAGGGTCACAGTGATCTCAACCTTTGTCACTGTGACCTTGCATCCATTTTATTCTTGTGAACAAGATATCTCACGGATATCTTGAGGGAACTTTCTCAAATGTGGCACTAACATCCACTTGAACTCAACAATGAACTTCCTACAATTTGGTGGTCAAAGGTCAAGGTCACTTTTACCTCACAAAACATGTTTTTGGCCAGATCACAAGAATTTATTAACTAATTATAATAAAATTTTACACAACTATTTAATGGGATAAAATGATGAAGTAATGGCTTTTTACATCCAAAAGGTCACTGTGACATCATAATCTTGCCCACCTTGAAACTGTGCTGATTGTATAGATCTTCTGTGCTGTCGGGGAGAAGATGTGTGTGTGAGGCATCCATGTCTCCCCTGCCATGATGTAAACTGTAAGAGAAACTTGACTGTGCAGAGGCAAACAACTGCGAGTAATGCAGTACTGCAGTAATTCTAATTTTCTGTTTTTTAAAGTAAATTCAAATATTTATTGGCTCTTCTGTATGTCAAATGATTACTGTGAACCTTTGACAAGTTTTAACAGTTAAACTTTGAATCTGCATGTGGACCATGTGGTCAGTCCAAAAGCATGTCAGCTGAGAGAAGTTAGCCATAGCTCAGCTTTGTATGATCATCGTCCAGTTTGACAATCAGATTCCCATGCTTCCTTGTGTCCCTGCTATTGTGACTGGGATTACAATAGCCCACTTGGCAAATGTAAAAAGGACAATAAGTTGCTTAGAGCCTTGCAGAGCTTCCCAATTCCCTACACTTTCTTTTGAAAACATGCAGGAATAAAACTTTCAAAAACGTTTAGGGAATGCAGTGATGCCTTTGAGTGAGTTTCCAATAATGACGTTAATTAGTTTTTAGTTTAGTTTATTAAATTTATTTGTAACAAGGACAGTGCACAAAATACATTAATCTCACGAAGAAAAAATATGTTTTGTACCATATTTAGCTTCTAGCTACTTTCCATCTGTAGTCCCTGGGCAGGTGAACAAAGACAATAAAACACAGGACAAAATCCATCATCATCTCCACAAACAACCCATAGAATACCCCCAGGCACACTACATCATCAAACCACGTGATGTTTGGTATTGCCGGATTCAGGAAGCTCTTGAGTTTTCAAAAATAACATTGTTTTCCTTATGTTTATTATGTATTTCGCACCAGAGCAGCCTAAACACACAAAGTCCAAAATCGCGATGAGGGGTGACAAGTCATGTCATGCCGTTTTTCGACGGGAAAAGTTAAAGCTATAGTGCGTAACTTCGGTCGCCCCCCAGCGGAATTCTGCGTTACTACAACAACAAAGCCGGCGCTTCCATATGACGTACGCCCAGGTGTCCCCCCTCCCCCCTCCGCCAACTCCCAACCGCTATCCCTCTGCCACTGTGATTCGCGATTCCACAACATTTTTATTCTGTTTGAATAAGGACAGCTGGTGAAAAAAGATGGACTCTTCGGAAGAGGTAATTATTGTATGTTTTTTTTCTGCCACAGAAACGCAAATAGCTACAAATTAGCAGGCACCTTGTCTCCCGTTTGTAATAGGCTGACAGGTTAGTGGATGAAAAGACCCAGTGGTAGTCAGCAGAAGTCATTTGTTGTCCGTCGGTCTCCAGTAGCTGCTTATTGATGAAAAAGTGTTAGACACAAAGTAGGAAAATAACCATACCAGTCCCACTAATTATAGAAAGTGAGTCAGTGCTTGTGCTGCACCATTCACTGTACCGTGATATGGTGTAGAAAAAAAGTGTAAATTTATTGTCACCGGCAGGACTGGTAAACACACACACAAGCTATTGAAGAAATCACCAAGGCATACACGCACATGAACTCTCTCTCTCTCTCTCTCTCTTTTTTTTTAGAATGCAAAACATAGCCACAACTGTCTCTTACCTTTGGATAATCTAACTGGCACTACATTTTCCTGAGTAAAAATATGTGACTGAAAGTGACCTCAGACTTTATATGGGGAAAACGGTCTCCAACGAGTAATATTTCTAAGCAGTATTGATTTTATTGTTATTATTGCACTGATACTGTATCCATAGTTTGTGTTGCTGTTATATTAGGCATTGTATTATACTGTATGAAATCTAAAATTGTACCACTACAGCAAGTGTCCAGCTAGGGACATAGGAATAAAAAAATCATGAAATCACGTGAAGTTATCCACTGATGATAGTACTTGTACATGGAGTGTAAGAATAGGGCTTACAACAGGTTTGAATTCATATCAAAAATGTGTGTAAACTGTTGTAGGGTTATTTTTGTACTTAGATACTACTTAGATATGTTATTTACCCGTTTATAACAAACCAGACATGCTCTGACACACATTTCATAAATTAGGAGCTTCCCAGCTTCGATGTCCCCTCCAGTCCAGCCAGCTCTGACTATGAGCCACGCAGTAGAGGACGTGGAAGAGCCAGAGGTCGAGGAGGAAGCCAGCCTTCCAGAAGCCGAGGAAGAGGAAGAGGAAGAGGAAGGGGCAGAGGTGCAGACCAGCTGCTACAGGAGGACAGGGACAGAGTTGACCAGCTCCGTCAGCGTAACCTGGATGAAATGAGGGTTTGTTCCTTTTTGTTCAACACATTCATTTCTTTACATAAAAACTTATACTGTGCCATCTTTATTTCATTATTTTCTTTATTTTACATTTCCCCATTGTGAGCCAACCTTATTGTATCTTATCCCCTACAGGCTGCAGTAGCTGACATGTCTAATGAGGTCAGAGATGACCTCATTGAGAGGCTAGCCACACGCTTCCCAGGTGTCTTGTTTGACGTCCTCTCCTCCAGAAATCCACCTGAGCCTCCTGCTGCTAGAACAAGTGCACAACCATGGTGGTGCTCATGTCAAAAATGTCAGGAAATGCCAACAGAAGTGGAGAAGAAGTGCTGCCAGCAACGCCCAGAGCACTGCATTAGTAGGACAGCACATCTGGAACTCTTCTGCTTGGAACCTGGCATTCTGCGACTGGCAAGGGGGCTCAGACATGAATATCTCGGACTGGATGACCTTCAAGACCCTGGGCAAGACAACAGGGAATTCAGGCATGCAGCTTACAGACAATTTGTTTTGTGGCAGCATGGAAGACTACGGGCTGGTCAACGCGTTGTCATCCCAAGTTGCTGCGTGTGGCGTATACGGGACGCTTTTCCAGACCCCACTGGCAGCTACACAGGCTTCATCCCTGGGCTACTGTGAAACAGCCAATTTTGTTTATTATTGTCTGCACCTTCTGCTTTTGTATATAGTTCCTACTTGTTAGCTGTTTTAAAATTTCAGCCTTACTTTGTTTACTTCTTGTTAGCTGTTTATAGCTGTATTCACAATTACTTTGTTTACATCTGTCTCGTTTTACAATTTGACAAGTGCAATATCTGAAAATATAATATAATAAATAAATGTCAACACTCATTTCAGTAAAGTATGTCGTCTAGTGTTTATTAGCTTTTTATTACAATCTGTCAAATATTTACAAGAAGCTTGTTACTGAATGTAAAGTGATGGAGTGGTCTGCAGAAATCAATCTGTAATCCTTTCATCAGAGGAGAATCTAGAAAAGACATGACAGCAATTAGCAGCAGTTATGGATATAATTGACACATTCTAAAACCCAGTAATGCTGTGTTTTTTTGTTTTTAAATGTACCTCTCCTCTGGAGACCTGGCTCTGAAGCAGCTCCTCTGTTGTTGGTGGCTCCACAGGTGGGAGGAGGCCAAATCTTCTAGGATCTTCCTCCCTGCTGGTCCTCCTCCTTGGCACTCCCTTAACCTGACATCAAACGTCTGCGTGTGATTGCCCTTTGTAGGTCAGGGATGTAGCTGTAGGATTTGTGGCTCTTGACGGTGTAAAGGCTGTATCTCCTCGACTTTTTATTGTAAATTTTCTGGTATCTGGGGGGAAAACGGGCAAAACAAAAATCACATATCAATATATATTGTATTACAATACAATATAAGTTTTGCAAAGAAAAAACAGAATAATATAGTATGACATACACTCTGCTTGCTGCATTAGACTACAACCACCACAACAGCAGACCACCAATGTTGACCAAAGAAGGCAACAAAGTTCTGGCTTCATACACAGGTGGAGAGAAGGCAAAGCGTTTGCCTGCATACATTAGAATATGATTGTGGAAGGTCTCAAGGTCAGATGTCGTCCTATGAAAAACAGACCAAAAAAAAAAGGTATCATAACATGTTGCAGCCTTATTTTTCTGAAATTCACCTGTTCCAAGTGTGCACATACACAGTTCTTTCTGGACAAGTACATCTCCTTTACCTGAAGTTCAAAAATTTGGGGACATCTTTTAGCCACTTTTTGTTCAGAACAACTCCGACGAGTGCCATGTAGGCAGGTGAATCTTTTTGGATCCACTCCTTTTCACGGTCTTCATCATTCAGTGGCTCATGAAGGCACCTCCCAAAAGCCCACTCATGACGGCCGGTCACGTGGTAAAGAACACCTCGCCATAGGCCCTGCAACCAGGAAAACAGCTCATCTTAGCTTTTTTTCCACTTGGTGACACTGAAAATGTTAGTGATGTTGTGGCCAATGGGTGCATCAGATAGATGCTACTGTATCACATTTCAGTTTTGTTCTTATTTGTGGTTTAAAAAAATAGAGTAATAGTTATAGTCAATCAGTTGCAGTTATGTTTGGGACCAATCACTAGCTTCATGTATATTGATACAAACAATGTCAATGTACACACCATGAACCGTTCCATGTTCTGTGCCTCCTTACAGCAGAACCAAATGATTGACTATGTCTTTCAACCACTGCAGGATTTCTGTTTGGCCTTTCACCTGTCCTGCCTAGAAAGGTTAAAAATTAAAACGCCATTAGTCTATATTAGCATGCGTCAATCCAGCCAGTCAGTGCACAGTGTACTGGAGATAACAATCTTACTGCATGTAGTTTCTTGGCCAAGCTTTTTGCTCCATGCCACATGTCCAAGGTGTGGATTACTCCCCTGTCACCATACCCCCACGCTTGGGATCTGTAACATACAAAAAACAAACACTGGTGTAAGTGTGATTCATCCTAAATGCAGCTGGGTTACAGGTATTAGTAACTAGATCTCAGTACAAGCTCACCCATTAGGGCCTTGATTTGAACGTGTGCATCAGTGCACATCTCTTTCAGTGGTATTTCAGAAAGAAGTTGGTCCATTGTTCTTATGAAGCCTTCCTTCTCCATTGCAACAGAGTTCCTGTTTGTCTCTCTCATTGTCGACTGTCGTGATGTTGATGATGTCCCGGGACTCACAGTCCATAGTGGTGTATGTGCAGTACTGTGCGCAGTGCCCTGTATAGTAACATTAAAGATTACATTTTATAATATGTGAGAGTACATGAAATACAGAAGGTGGGAACAATGTAGTGCTAAATAATCTGCTTAAAGGTTTCATAGGTTTGTGCTCAATCCCAAATAATGCTTGAAAGGAATATGATACCAGAAACAGGCTAGCTGGTGCAGCAAGTAGAGCACCAACCTCCCAAATACTGCTTCAACAAGCCTGTTTTTTGTCATGTTTTGCTTTGAGTTTATTTGGGATTGCAGACTGATATTGCAATACCTACCTGGAGAGTCCATCCTTCCATCCGCTGGAAAAAATAAAGAGAAAGTTAGTCAAAAGCAAACACTTTACAACAGTTTCAAAAGTTCTAAAGTCAATTAATTTCTCTCTTATGTCTGTGCACTCACCAATAGCTACAACGTGATCCTTGGCACGCAGGCGGTTGATGATTGCTGATCTGTTCTCCTGCCAGAACTCCTTGATAGGGTCAAGACAATAGGAGTCTTGCACTGCAAAGAAAGTGGACTTGGAAACAATGCCCAAGTTCATGAACCTGAAGAGAAGTGCAATTTTGTGGTAGTTGTTTCCAGACAGCAGGATATTGGTGGCCAGCATGAAGTCCCCTGCCTGAAGTCCAAACTTGAAAATGGGCTGAGAGTTCCATCTCCAAAGGCTGTGACCTCGCGAATACACCTATGCATAAAAGTAACAAAAAACAAAAAAACAAAAAAAAACATAAATAATTGAAACATCAAACAACTTTACAGTACATTCTATATAAAATGAAGCAGGCAGAGTGTGCCAGATAGACACGACTTTGGAAAACACAAAACTATAGTGCTATAATAGCTTCCTCACCCATTCAATAGTTGTTGCTGTTCCCCGTGACTTGATGATCACCTCAAAGGGTTGTACAGCATAACATTCAACTCCCAGGAGAGGGTCACTGTATTTGCATTTCTCCAGTGGTAATCTGAGAAAGCCTGTAAGTTGTTTCAGGTTTTTCTCATATGCTATTGTAGCTTTCTCACCAACAATGTCATCTTCACACAAAACCTTCTGGTAATCAGGAAAAGATGTGATCTCAGGTAGAGCTTCTTCCTTCTCTCTCAAGTCGTGCACCATCTCGTCGATACCTACAGTTGGGAGTGTTTCAACAGGGAAGGGCATCTTCAGGGCACCACTGGTTCTACGTTGAGAAACAACATATTTTGAGATGGTTAGGAATTAGATGAGTCATACACACAGTTTACACAGAAATATAAAAACCATACACTCTTCAATAACTACTGTTCAATTAAATATCCTCACTATTTTAGAGCAATTGAGGCCACACTGCAGACCAAACATACCGCAAACAGAGAGGGGGAACATAGTCTTCATCAGAGCTTCCATCTTCTTCTGGGTTTGACAGCTCTGTATCAGAGGGGCTTCCTTCTCCCTCATTCTCCCACTCAATACTAAAAAGAAAACATACATTTTTGTAAGTATTCCATATTGATTGAAGATAATTGGGAAAAGAAAAAGTAGTGAAAAATATTCTGGTTCACATGTACAGTCAACACAACAACAGTGCTGCCATAAATTCTTCCTTGACAACGATGGCCAAATTTGATGTGCATGTGCCTAAGTCACACTATAAATACAACAAATACAGCATTCAAAGGTAACTGTACATTATCAGCAGCACTTACACACTGTTCCTGAGGTTGTTGACTTCATCCTCATCAACAATCTGAGTGTCCTCCATACTCAGGGAGTGCATGCTGCATATAAAAGGTGATATCAATGTATGAGTAACTCAGGTATTATTTCCAAAGAATAGACCATAATAAATAGTGCCTCTTTGACATTTAGCTGATATTATGGATTGATTTACCTTTCCTGCAAGACATCTATCACATCCTCCTGATCAGGAAGAGCACCAACCCCAGGCATGTTGAAGATATCGTCCCTACAAGTGCAAATACATTTGTGGATCTAATGTGATTAGCAAGCAAACCCACTTGGTCTGCAGAAGACCATGTAGAAATGTCACATGTGTGGATATTTACAAAAACAAGAGCTATGCAGCTAATAACTACTAACTAATTCAAGCTGTATGTTGGTCTTAGGACCACTGTACCTTTGAGATTCAGTGCCATTGCTGGAAAGTGATGGGGGAGGAGGTGGTCGGATGTTTCCGCCAGTCTTTATGGGGGTTGATGACAATGGCCCCTTAGAGTATTTTTCGTAACTGTAATGAAAATGATGGAAGTTGTAATTTTGTATCCACAAGCGGCAGACTGATGCATTACATGCTACCCATACTCAGCACTGGCGTGTACCGTGGCAAGCAGTATATGGCGTGTAGCGAGTGACAACCGACAACATAACATCTGTTATCTACAGCTGAGCTAACAATGGGTTTAGGCTACGGTCACACATGCTACCCATACTCAGCACTGGCATGACATTATTCTTAGACAGCATTTGCGAATGTGTGACCGTAGCCTAAACTCCATTGTTAGCTCAGCTGTAGATAACGGATGTTATGTTGTCTATTTTTAGTAAGCAGGATTATGGTAAAACGCAACACCAAACTGAACGAGTGTAGCTCTCCACGCTCGCACTACACACCGTGTACTGCTTGCCACTGTACACAGAATAATACTTGCTACACACCGTGTACACGGTCTAACACTCGCTACACACTGTGTACACGGACTAACACTCGCTACACACCGTGTACACAGAGTAACACTCGCTACACACTGCGTACACGGACAAACACTCGCTACACACCGTGTACACAGAGTAACACTCGCTACACACCATATACTGCTTGCCACGGTACACAGTAACACTCGCTTCACGCCGTGTACTGCTCGATACTGTCTCTCGCTACACAATGTGGCTAACACCAGGCTGCTAACATTACGTTAGCAGGCTGCTAACATTACAACATTACGTCCATAGCACCATTTCCAAGAAAATAATAAAGTACTAGGTCCAGTACATGTAACAGCAACACATATAACTCATAATATAATTACAGACCAAGCCACTTACGTATCCAACAGCAGCAAGGCAACATCTGTGTCTGCCCTCAGCCCAATTTCTTCCTTCAAGGCTCTCCACCGAGGAAAAGCCACGCCAATACAAATCCGCGTTTGCCTTCTCCGTAGGTCACTTTCCTTCTTCGCTAATAGTCCTTCAGCAGAACGTCCAGGCTTTTTTTTTGTGGTAGGATCCACTTCTGAACCGTCTCTCGGCCGCTTCTTTGGCTTCTCCGCCATGTCTCTTCCCCTTTCTACCTGCGCTCTGCCTCCTGCTACGAGACTCTCCGCTCCTCCTCCCCCTCCCTTCTTGTTGTGAGGTAAAACGCGTCATTTCCTGTGCGCCAGCGCGGGAATGTCGCCGGTCGACAAGCAAAGCAAAAATGATATATATTGAAAAATACCATGAGTTGTTAGAGGAGCCAATTGGCTTAATCAGCATTGCGTCATCTCCTTTAGTAGTGGCTTGGCTGAAACGGACATTTACGGACATGTAGAAGTTACGCACTATAGCTTTAAAGGATTACTCGCAATCTTATGCAGAGCCATCAGTGGGTTTATAAAAGGTAACAGTCTCACTCCTACCACTATTTTTGGCTGAGATATACCATCTAGAAAGTGGGATCATAACTTTCACGTTTCATATGGCTTTATTTGGTGATATTTTATGGTGTTTCTGTGTCAAAAACAATATCAGCTATCATAATCAAATCACGCCTGATTTCAACAAGGTACGATGTTTGAAGCTGGCTGAGTGTTGTTTGATCACTGATTCACTGATTGGTTTTGAAGCCAAATGACCGACTTGTCATTTGGAGCTCCGCATTTATCTTTTGATGGAAAAAACACTCATACTTTGAACAATCTTCTTCAAATTTGAAACAAATTTTTATTGATAGTGTGCCTACAGCCCCATAGTGTCATTTACCTGCTCAGATGAAGCCACAGACAATTATTCATCCTGAAACATATTTTTCATTTTATTTTAGGCAAAATCTTCCATTTTCTATTGATTTAGAGGCCCATTATTCTGTCTCTGTATCATCTAAAGTATTTCTGACACTTTCACAAGAAACTTCAGGGAGTTTGCTTTCTGGCAAGACCTCATGCATGCATGTATTCAGAGCGGTTCAGATGTTACAGTCATTTTAATTTGGGTATGTCATTTTAGGCATTGCTACAAAATGGGGGTGGAGTGCAATTGAAGGACTCAGCATGTTTTCCATACTGAGACAGGGGCCTCTGTGGCTGTGTGCACACTGCCCTCAACAATATAAATACATAGTTAGTCATGCTTTTGTTTGTGCAGAAGTTGCTATTGTTGTCTGACCCTGTGGTAGGGCACTGTGACAAAAGTACAATATGCACAGGGGCATGCTGCTCTCCAAATCAACAAAAGCAGGAACAGGTTCAAGATATCTTGCTAAAACTTTCAAATTTGACTTTAACCCCATATAAAGGGCAACACAATAGAGTAAAGCTTTTTAAGAAAGGATGCATTCAAATATATGGGTAGATTTTGAAAAAGATACAAGAACCTGGGTAGGCTCAGCATTTTAATTGCATCTGTCCATCCAATCATAGATACAGTGGGTAACAGACTAACTTGGCCACTTTTCTCACGCAAAGCGTGAAGCATGATATGTGAGGAGTTGAGGGGGGGTGCACTTGGTAACTGTAGCTGCAGCAGAGAGCTTGAATACTGCTAAAAGGGTTTAGAGACAATTCCAACTTCGACCACAATGTCAGTTGCAATGACGAGTGGCGCTGTCCACGAATCTAACAGTTTTCAGCAGTCTTCAAAGCAGAATATACAGGAAGTCACAGAAATGTTTACATCCTGTTAGAGAATAAATTAAATATATCAGTCTACTCAAACTTGTCGCCAGTGCTCGAGTTGGAGGGGGGGCATCCAAATACAATTTTTACCCCTTCCCATCGCTTGTGTCATTTTATCAATGAATGTGGTGCTTCTGTCACCAGATTCATCACTAATTCATAAACATACACAAATATTCAAGTTGCAGTTCACATGTAGCCTACTACAGCGAATGCTTCTGTAGGATACTGTAAGTCACATAACCAGCCACATAAAGAAAGAAAATGAATGTAACATGAATGAAAATGAATGTAACACAATGTAGCATTAACAATTCCGCGTAGGGCTGGACTCGATTTCAAATTCGATTTTAATAAGAAGACTTTGTTTTCAAGCCCCAAAGGCCAAGATCTAATTCTAAGCGGGTCTGTTGTTGACTTGTCTGTTTAAATTTAAAACCGGATCACAGTTTAAAATGTAGTTTATATTCATAAATGAACTCTGCCATGGCCTGTTTTAACGATGGACCGCTAATATCGTCATAAAAAATGTTGAAAATTGCAATAGCCTAAATCAAAATTTTAAACAACAGTATACTGTAAATCGGAATCGCTGTCGCTGCTCTGAGATGCCTGCTCAGCAGGGCGGGGGCGCTGGGGGCTCACTGACTCATGACTGCGTTGTGTAATTTTATTCAGGGAAACATAAAAGTGGCCTAAACTTCATTTTGTGGCTTTAATTGTCGGGGTAATTATTTAATTTAAATAACACTTGTATGGGGTGGATTTGGTTTGTCTGTTTGATCACAGAAACATGAAAGTGCATGCACAGAGATGGAAAAATGTTTATTTATTCATTTTGAAGGTATAAGTTGAGGATCGATCTTTCAAAGCCTTTGTTTCAATAGCTTGACTTACAATGTTTGAGGTGAGGACAGAGTAGCCTACTACAAAATAAAACATGTCAGTGAGCCGGATGGGTTGCCTCAGCTCCTTCTGGCACATCACCACCATCACCACCACCACCCGCCCAAAAAGGATAAAAAAAAAAACCTAGAAAAAATTGCATTTCCTTGCGAAAATGCAGTGGGAAAGCTCATTGCTGAAAAGAATTTGAAAAACGCTGCTAAAAATGCATGAATCTCACATAAAATGCAGTGTAATGCTGAAAAATGTGGAAGCTGAAACATGTAAAAGTGGCAGAAATGGAAGCTAGTAAAAGTAAAAAGGAGTGGCGGTAGTAGTAGAAGTAGTAGTAAAAGTAGTAGTAGTAGTAGTAGTAGTAGTAGAAGAAGTAGTAGTAGTAGTAATAGTAGAAGTAGTACCAGAAGTAATAGTAGAAGTAGTAGAAATAGTAGTAGAATTAGTGGTAGAAGTAGTAGTAGAAGTAGTAGAAATAGTAGTAGAAGTAATAGTAGAAGTAGTAGAAGTAGTAGAAATAGTAGTAGAAGTAATAGTAGTAGTAGTAGTAATAGTAGTAGTAGAAGTAGTAGAAGTAGTACTAGAAGTAGTAGTAGAATTAGTAGAAGTAGTACTAGAAGTAGTAGTAGAAGTAGTAGAAATAGTAGTAGAATTAATAGTAGTAGTAGTAGAAATAGTAGTAGTAGAAGTAGTAGTAAAAGTAGTAGTAGAAGTAGTACTAGAAGTAGAAGAAATAGTAGTAGAAGTAGTAAAAGTAGTAGTAGAAGTAGTAGAAGTAGTAGTAGAAGTAGTAAAAGTAATAGTAGAAGAGGGTTTGAAGAATTCTCCCATAGACTTCCATTGTAAAAATTGGTTAAAAAAAGTTTTACAGTGTAAAGGAGTAGTATGAAGGAGTAGATAGCTGTCAAAAAAGATACGGAAGAATAATAATAATAACTAGAGAAGCAATTTCTTAAGAAATTGCGGGTGTGAATGCTTCAAGCTGAAGCTAGACTGCAATAGACTGCCTTGAATACAATAAAGTTTGAATGATTTGAATGTGTGAAAGTTTGTTGAAAAGCTGACGCCACACTGAATTCCTGCCTTTGACAGAATGAAGTTTGAATGATGTGAATGTTTTACTGAGATTTATGAAATCCAATATGGCCGCCGCCTAGTGAAGCCACAATATGCAAATTAGATTAGTTAATTTACTCCCATCAGATTTATCTTCCTTTATTTTGAGGATGAGATGACAAAAACAGCACAAAACAAAAGAAATCCACAGTGGAAATATGTTAAAAATGCTGTTTTACTGAGATTTATGAAATCCAATATGGCCGCCACCTGCTGACGCCATAATATGCAAATTGGGTGAGTTAATCTACTGCCATCACAAACTTTGGGTCATGATGAATAGTTTTCTCATTTACAGTATGTCTTTATCTCTCACCACCTTCAAAATCTTATCTCTCACCACCTTCAAAATGAATATTTTCCTCAATAAACTCTGGAAACTAAAGGGTTAAAATGGAGATTGTGCCCCTGTCATGTCTGCATGTAACATGTAGACACGCACACACATCATGTTTCTGTCATGTCTGCATGTAACATGTAGACACGCACACACATCATGTTTCTGTCATGTCTGCATGTAACATGTAGACACGCACAAACACCATGTTTCTGTCATGTCTGCGGGTCATTCTATGAAACGGGTGCCATTTCCACTTTACAATTTTCAAAAATTTCATCAAGAGCAAAATTTTTTTTTTCAATCCACAACATGAATGATCGGTTAATCCTCCAAAAAAACATATTTTCCCACCTCAGGCATAAACCACTTATTAATATTATCCTTTTTTTTCAGGCATCGGAGACATTCTTGTACCACCCCATCACGGACAATATGTACACCATTCGAATAGTAATACATGAAATAAATTGTAAAAGATATATGTTTTTCAACTCCTAAAATGTCCTTTTTTTGGAAAACATCAATAGAAAGTATGTAATTTAATGAGTTTCTTTCATTTTTAGATTCTTAATCATGAAATATGAATTTTACCTGTCATTGGCCTCACTGTTTTATAGAGAATGTCATTCCTTTCCTATAATTTTTAAAACAAAATTACTCTGTGACGGGGTGGTAACTGATGTGACAGGGTGGTTCACTGTGACGGGGTGGTGGACATAGCCTTCATCTAACATGAGAACATTTTGTTAACTCATTTCAAACACTTGAACTCTCTGCACCTTGCCCCAATGAGTTACACATCTATATACTTAATATCCAGTAATTGCTTATATTATGGTCACAGTCATAGTCACTCTGGTAGGCTATAAGTAGATGTTACATCAGTTGCACTGACAGGACTGCTAGATGCCTGATTAGAAGATTAACAGACTGCTTTTATAATGTGAATTTCATACACTGATAGAGATTACCAGAATGCTCACTACTGACTACTATTGTCACCGTCAGCTTGTTGAACCCTAAAACTCTTTAACTGAAAAAAAGGAACTGATTAGAATTTGATAAGTCCCTGCAAGACTAATCTGAGTACCCAGAAGCCTTCGCTCACAGCCAACATGGCTGACGAGAAAAGCTTCTGGGAAAATACGTTGAAAATTATGAGACACCAATCAAAATGGTCTTAACTTTTCATACCATTTACATATCCATTGTGATTGGCCCTTGTAAATAATGCCGGTCGTTGCTATCATAGCATGTCTATGGTTGCCATGATGACACACAGACCAAGAACCAAGAAACTGCCGTTCTGTGAGAAAAGCATAGCCGGCTTCAGACGGGTGTGCAGCTAAAAGTATAGATCGCACAGATTATCCATGGACAGTGTAAGAAGCAGCAGAATTGTGTGATCATTTTGGTGTATAACATGTATGTAGGCTTGTAGGCAGTTTTAAAAACGTAGCTAATTATCTACTGGTCTTAGAGGCTGTTCAAGTTCAGTGGAAGTTCCTGTTTGTCTCAGGATTCCACGTGTTTCTCTCCAGACTACTGCAAGACAAGTGGTACCAAAAATTCCAATGTACCTGTACCCATACTAGTTATAAGCATACATGGCAAAATAAACTTTCTATTTCTATTTCCTCCTCTCAGGATCACTGTTCCGACGAGCACGGCATCGCCGTTGCCTCTCAGCAGCACTTAGTGCCATGGAGGGATACTGCAAATGTTATACAGATAATGAGTGAGGGTGTGAGTGAGTGGGTGAGTGAGTGACTGAGTGAGTGAGTGGGTGAGTGAGTGACTGAGTGAGTGAGTGAGTGGGTGAGTGAGTGACAGAGCACACATTCTAACCTATATACGCTCCAGTTCCACCCCGTCACAATAAAACATGTGACGGGGTGGTATGTGACGGGTGGTAAATTTAATCTTAAAATGGCCGCAGCTCTCCTTGTGGTCAAGCTATAGGACCTAGCATACATGCATTCAATTTGAAATATGATTTTCTTTACATTAATAATGTAAAAATGTTGATAAAAATCAGTTTTCCCTATCTATTTTGCGTGACGGAGTGGTTGGGTTGAGCTTGACACCCGATCATGAAAAAGCAAGAAATAAACAATATAAAAGAATGTCAAAACTTGCCTGTTTCTTGTCCTGCCTGCTCCAAAGGCCCAAAAGATGCCACTTCCTGTTTGTGATGTTATTTAAAGCAACAGTACGGTATGGTACAGTACAAAACAAGTAAGCGTGACGGGGTGGTATGTCAAACTGAGGGACGCAGACAAATCACAACATTTTAACAAAAAATAATGTTTTTATTTTGAATAATATATTTTATGTAAACAAGGACACTCATATAATCCTGAAAATAATATTTTTTTGATAAAAAATATAACATTATTTGGTGATATTTTACATGCAAAGATTATGTTAGTCAATACGGACATGTGAAAATGACCATGTACTAATGAAAAATGATTAAAAATAGTATGTTACTCTAAAGTATTTTTTTCATATATCATGCTAATAAGAACACTTTAATTAATAGCTGTACACTTTGGAAACACACTTGGCACATGTTTTGTGCCTTATGCATCTCAGCAAACGTTGTGGACCCAAATGGCACCCGTTTCGTAGAATGACTCCTGCATGTAACATGTAGACACACACACACACACATCATGTTTCTGTCATGTCTGCATGTAACATGTAGACACACACACACACACACCATGTTTCTGTCATGTCTGCATGTAACATGTAGACACACACACACATCATGTTTCTGTCAGTTTGTGTGGCACAGCGGTTGCCATGGTAATAAAGCAGGTGCACCTGGCAGAAGAGCAGAGAGAGACAGACAGACACAGAGAAGAGAGTCTTTTAGTGGAGATTTAACTCCTTGAACAAATCCTTCTGATTCCCAAATCGCTGGTCAAATAATGAAAATAAAGTGATGGTGACAGACAGCCACTCATCGTGAACGCACGTGCCATGTTTTATGTCTCTGGTGTCAAAAATATGGTCACAGGCGCGAGTTACAAATGTGTTGCACGCCAGCTGTTTCCAGAAATTTCTCCTCTCTGTTTACATGGGAGTGAATGAGAAAAACATCGGCGCTCCCTCTGCTTTGGAGCGACTCAGCAAAAATATGTACGTGTGACAGATTCAATGTCAACACATCTGTGACCAGGACAAATTTTCCTACGTTTTGTGGTATAAATTGTGTCTGTACAGTGAAAATTGTGGCCGTATGAGCGAGTTGAAGAGAAAAGTCAAGTATGAGTAGAGGGCTGTGTGGCTGTGTCTGTGTGTGCAGCCGTTGCCATGGAGATTAATGACTTGTCTGCACTTGTGGACATACAAACAGCTCATGATCAGCAAAGGCTGTTTATAATGGGTTTTAACTCCTGAAACAAATCCTTCGGAGTCGCAAACCGCTGGTCAAATCCTGAAAATAAAGTGATGGTGAGAGACAGCCACTCCTTGTGAACGCACGTGGCGCTTTATAGATTTCTAGAGTAAAAAATGTGGTCACAGGTGCGAGTTACAAATGTGTTGCACCTAAGCTGTTTCCAGAAATTTCTCCTCTCACTTTACATGGGAGTGAATGAGAAAAAAATCCGCACTCCCTTCGCTTTGGAGGCTCCTATCAAAAATGTGTACGTGTGACAGATTCCATGTCAACATTTCTGTGACCAGGACAAATTTTCCTACGTTTTGTGGTATAAATTGTGTATGTACAGTGAAAATTGTGGCCATATGAGCGAGTTGAAAAGAAAATTTCTTGATGAGTTTACAGCTGCTCTTCACTCTAGTGATGACATCACTCACTCTAGCTCACGCAATAGACACCCATTATAAAGTCTGAGAAGGGCTGAAAACTTCACGTATTTTAAACTGACTTTGTAGAAAAACTAAAAGACATATTGAAAATTTGAATTAGATCCTGAAAGTCAACGACAGCGTCAACGTTTGAGAGTTGAAACGGAGTTTCTACGTCAATGTATGAATTCGTGACGTGTGGGTGAAGAAGGGTGATGTTGAAGGATTTTCTCATTGACTTCCATTATAACCAAGTTTCAGAAAACGCTGAATATTTTTGAAAGTATGAATGGGATTGAAAAGTTGAATCATATGTAAAAAGCCAGCAAAATGATGAATATTTTCCATTTTGAATGGAGTTTCTAGCTGAAAGTATGAGTCGGTAGTCACAGTTTGAAAAAAGGTGAAATTTTTAGATTTTTGAGGATTCCGTAATGCATTCCCAATGGGAAAAGGATTTGGGAAAAATGGGAAATATCTCGGAAAGTATGAACGTTAGGAAAAAAGTGAATACATCCGTAAATCTCCTAATTCAGCTGAACGTTTTCATGTTTGAACGGTTGGAATCGGTTGAAGTTGTGAACTAGTAGCGGTCCAACCGTTTTGGCTCCATCCGCTTTAATAGAAGTGGGAATTTTAACGTTGAATTCCCGGGAAAATATGAACGTTATGGAAAAATTTGAAAGTTTCCACACATGTCCCAATGAAGCTGAATCAGAAGAAATTTGAATGGTTTGAATCGGTTGAACGGTATTGAAGATAATTGAAGTCAAAAAAACGTGGCGGAAGAATAATAATAAGAAGAAAAATAAAGAATTTTGGTAGTAGAAGAACATAGGTTGTGAATGCTTCCAGCATTCACACCCAATAATAAATAAAATGTTTGATAAAACTGTGTGGATTGTCTGTTTCGTGTACTGAAAAGCCTGTATCCGAACATGCATACTTACATTTTACAAGCACTGAATGAGGTCCAGTCTCCTTCATATTGCACAATGTGTGTCCTCATGCACATTTACGCATGACGCACGATATCAGCAGTTCACTGAATATTATTTTTTTTATCTCCAGACACGCCGATTGTCCAGGTTCATACGGTGAAATTGTTCGGAATGAAGCCGCATCATCCTGATAAACACTGACTCATTGAACTATTTCTATTTATGATTTTATCAGTAGTTTGAACTGATTTTTACACACACATGTACTTTATCTTTGCTGTGGTCATTTACTTGTTTTTGTTGTTAGTTTTTTATGGAATCATATGTTGATGCAGCTAATGTGCATCACTGTTGTCTGTTTTCTGTTTGTCATAGTCTTTTAGCGCTGATTGCCAAGTCAAATTCCTGTGTATCTGTTTGATGCATTTGGCGAATAAAGTGATTATGAGACAGTTGTACAGTAATGTAATATATATCTAAATGTCGTAGCCTATTTACATTTTAGATGAGTAATGTAACTATTTACTGTCACTGTAAATCTGGTATCTCAGAGCAGTGACAGCGATTCCGATTTACAGTATACTATTGTTTAAAATTTTGATTTAGGCTATTGCAATTTTCAACATTTTTTATGACGGATAGTAGCGGTCCATCGTTAAAACAGGCCATCCCTACTGAAAAAAAACAGCTAAGACCAGCTTAGGCTGGTCAAGCTGGTCTTAGCTGGTCAGCTGGTTTTAGCTAGGTTTGGGTCAGCTGGTCTTAACTCGTCTTAGCTGGTCAGGCTGGTCTGATCAAGCTGGTCTTAGCTGGTCAGGCTGGTTTTGGCTGGTCAGGCTGGTCTTAGCTGGTCTTAGCTGGTCAGGCTGGTTTTAGCTAGGTTTTGGTCAGCTGGTCTTGGCTGGGCTTGGCTGGTCTTGGCTGGTCAGGGTGGTATGAGCTGGTTTTGGTTGGTCAAGCTGGTCTTAGCTGGTCAGGGTGGTATGAGCTGGTTTTGGCTGGTCAGGGCTGGTCTTAGCTGGTCTTGGCTGGTCAGGGCTGGTCTTGGCTGATCACCAATTAGGCTACTGCAATTCAAATAATCCAACCACACCTCAACATTAGAATAATTATTTGTTTATTTATTAATAATTATTCAAGTTAAAAAAAAAAAATTATCAATTAATTAAGAAAAATTAACTGAAAAAAAAAAAAAAGATAGAAAACAGGTTTTTAATGTTCCTGTTCATTCTAAAACACATTCTGGAAACATTTCACAAAAGCTTGAAGTTACCAGTATCTTCATCAGCATGTTAAACTACCAGGTCTGTCATCCCCACAGACATTCTGTCAACATTTCACACAATGACAGCAAATGTTAGTAAACATTTCACAAAATGACAACTTTAAAGTACCAGGTCCATTAGCTTTAAACTACCAGGTCTGTCATCTCCACAAACATTATGTAAACATTTCACAAAATGACAACTTTAAACTACAGTACCAGGTCTGTCACAGCTTTAAACTACCAAGTCTGTCATCCCCAAATCACGAAAAGGTTTCACAAACAATAACATTGGGGGGAACATAATAAGGGGGTACCCTATTTTTCTCTTCATGTCCTTTTGATGTCTCCCTCTGCTCTGGAGCATAACTCAGCCACTTTTTAATAGTATTGCTGAAGTCTACGTAGGATAGTTTGCGGTCAAACTGTTGAGCAGCAGCTGAAAGAGATGAGATATAAATAAATAAATGAATACATTTATATCAGTGTGCTGAACAAACATTTACTGAACATGATTGTGATAAACTGTGCTTTTATTTTCATTTTTAGGATGCCAGCTTTACATCTGGCCAGGTACTACAGACGAAAACTAGCCTTTTGGCTAATTCTGGCATGTTTACAGTTTTATTTATTAACATGCACTGTCCCTGTCAAACAAATGAATAAAATAAAAAAATAAAATTAAAATAAATGATTGACACCTTTTTGATTTAGATTTTTGGCAGCTGTAATAATCAATATAGTGTCTTTAGGTTGGATTTTGTGTTTCTTTGTATTTGTCTAATATTGTAATTTCCTCTTACTTGAAAATGTGCCACTCTGCTGTACAAATCCATAATCCATGTATAGTCATTAACTACAAACACCACCTCCCTAAACATAAATCAGTCAGGGTATACACAGGAATCTTGACGTTAATTTCAATACTTTAAGAATTTTTCAAGACCTTCTCCATATTTTTTAATACCTCACTGCCACTTTGAGCTGTAACCATTTACATCAGTGACACCTTTAACTTAACAGTTTTAGTTTGTGATAAAGACTATAGATCACTATTATACAACAGAATTCAAATAGGCTGGGAGAATAAATCAAAGGCAAAGTTAATTTTACTTTTTTTTTTTTAATTCATAACATGCCCTGAGAGCGCCAGAGTGTACTCTGTGTGCTCTCTGGTCTTTTGAAAAGTCGTTTGTGCCTCTGAATTTTTGCCTGAGTGCACTCTGGCACACATAATAGCCTAGTTTTATTTTTGTTACCGGATCATCTTTGTTTTTTAATAAAACAAATAAATTCACGCACTTTCACAATGTTTTTGAGGACTCAAACTCTTTAGACAGCTAATTCAGAAAAATACCTTCAAAATTTAAGATCTCTTTAAGTCGTTATAAGACTTTAATACTTTAAGGGTCTTAATTTCGCCAAAATTGATTTATTAACTTTTAATACTTTTTAAGATCCCGCGGACATCCTGCCAGTAAACCATTTTCAGGTGAGCAAACATACCAAACATGCAGCCTGTTCGACTGAATGGCTACTTGTTTCCTTTGCCAGACCAGTTGAAATGACAGGCCAGGGAGTTGGTCAAGGCAGTTGACAGCATCCGTCTGAGCATAGAGTCTGATGAGGTGCCCCCAACCAAAGCCAAGCGAGCAATCTAGAGATGAGAAAGAGAAGTGGTTGTCATCATGATACTGCCTACACAGAAATCATTTTATTTTTGCATCAAGAATCATTTTATCATCGAATCGTGGCTCTTTCAATCAGAAAAGAATAGCTTTAGAATAGAAATGTATTTATTTAAATCAGGAACAATGCACAAATAAACATTAATCTTGTAGGAAAAAGAAAAGATGTCTTGAGCCAGGTTATAGCAGCTTTGCTAATTTCCACCCATAGTCCCTAGGCAGGTAAGGAAGGAATTGAACCGTGAGGTACCCAGAGATTCCCACCCTTAGCTTATACTTGCTGTGATATATGAAGCTGTTTCCTATGTTTCTGTTTTTTTTTCTTTGATATTGTACAGGCAGTAGATTGTAAGGTGTTAAGTATATTGCAGTTCAGTTTGTCAAATAAATTACCATGCTTTGACGAACTGATTCATTCTTCAGTGATGATTCTGCCTCATTGAAGTTGTCTTCATTCATGATCAGCAGGTCAATGGGAGTCATCTCAAGGGTTGTGTCTGGCGCTGTTCCCCTGTGACCACCTGGAGTAGATCTGGCATCTGCCAGTTCACTTTTGATGAACTGCACATCTCTTTACATTTTCTTTACTACCACTACTACTTCAGCGAGCATTGTGGTCATCGTCTCGGTGGAAAGGTCTTCTTTAAAAAATAAAATAAAATAAAATAAAGAAGAAAATTGTTGGTAAGAGAGAAAGTAAAACTTGCAAATTACTAAGGAATTACACAATTTGAAATAGACTTGCCTTTCAAAAGCTGCCTGGTATACTGACCTTGACCTTCAATCTGTGTGCTTACACCTAGTATAAAACAAGCATCCATGCACCTTAATCACTGCACACATTGAAAGGCATTATTTAACTTCAAGTCTGCCATGGCCACCCACATATAATCCTCACCTCAGCCCACTTTAGTTTTGATCACAAAAAACATTTCTATACATATTTTAGTTCCCTCTTAAGATGTCTGGAGGTAGGAAAAGCAAAGGTTCCAAGAGATACACAAAAACAAGACTAATTTAATTTGTTCAAATAATTTTATTTTACATGCTTTAAATTAATCAATTGTGGTTATTAGTGAGGAGTGCAATAACATGCCATTTTGTGGATGCTGAGGGCGACTGTGGGGAGTGTATTGCCTCGAACTGGATCCTGCTATATTTGTTGAGATATACAGACATCCAAACTGTTTACTTGGCTGTAACTTCTGCTCCTCTTGGAAGTGGCTTGTATTTGAGGCTTAAAGAAAAACAGAATGGGTTAATTTTTTATGTTAAAAAAATAATTGTTGCAATAAAAAGATTTATCTGACAAAATCAATGTAATGTAATCAATGTAAATCAGTGTCCAGTGCCAGTGAATTGCTTTTTACTGTTTTAATTTGCTATACACGTCATTATGTGATTTTTCATCAGCATGTTAGTAGCATGTAGTCACAGTAGTAATGAACAAACAAAACAAATATAAACTGAAAATACAATAAATGCAAGATAAAGCCAAAACATCTGCTGTTTTTCACTTTCCTCCATAAATTAAATTACACTACTGACATCAAAATACTGAATGACAGTTAGAAAGACTTAAGACATTCAAAACACAGACAATTCTATGCGAAAACTGATTTGTTTTCAATCATGTACTTTTTTTTTATATTATGTTGAAAATAACTTAGTTTTATACCACATTTAGGTTATTTCATGTATGAACATGCAGTATACAGTTGTTTTAAATTATGTGTGGTTTTTATTATAATTTTATTCTATTTATTCCATTTATTTATTTCACTTGTTACAAATTTCAGAGGACCCCATTTGAAACACACTGTCCTACAGTAACCTTAGCGCAGGGCGTCCTCACTGGTCCTCACTGCTAGCTTAGAAAGCATGAAGGTTCATTCTCACTGCCATGATATGGAAATGCGGGACGGATGTGTGGAATATACACACTCAAACCATACACACAGGCACGGTACGGACACAAAGTGGAATTTCGCATTGTTGTGTCCCAAGTCCGCGCAGTGTGAACGGGTGTGGGTGAACATGGATTTGAGTGGTAGCAGCAGCAAGCTAGCAAGCTAACGTTTAACAAGCGTCAACATCAACTTACCACTCTCACCGCAGCCACCAAGCTGGACAATGGCCTGCCAGACGCTGTCCTTTCATTCATTGTTCATAAAATCATCCTGTCTTTTACAAAAAGGACGGGGTACTGTGAAACGAGCTTTTTCAACCTTTCTCCCATACTGTCCTGCCTGGCTGGATTTCGGACTCTCCCGGTCTGCGCGACTAACGTTATAAACAAACAACTTCACTGGCCCAGCTGTGTAGCTCCGCCGGTGAATTCCGCGGGGGGTCAAAGTCGGGCGGAAACTTTTTTCACCGCACGAAAGTTCTGCCTCGGTGTAACTTCCATAAGAACCCATGAAATCAACTTTTAGATTTTTCCGCGAGAATAATCCACGCGGATATTCGCCCTCAGTGAGAATGGATTTTAACTAAGTTATCGTTTGCCAAAATGCACTGTTAGCTAAAACTGATGTGGCTAAACTGATGCTGTATGCTCGAAATGTGCCAGGTAACGTCAAAACAAAATGTTAAAAAATTTAATAAACTCTGTTAAGCATAAAAGCGGCAGTTATCATTCATAGAATCAATAAAATCATTAATATTCCCAACTTACTTGAGCGTGGGCAAAGGGGAGGAGGAGGAGGAGGAAAAAGGCTGCTTCTTCTTGGCAAACGGAACGGCAACCGTTACTTGGGATGTACCATTTCACTAGGTTTAAAGTGTGGAGTGTTGGGCTGTTCCACTCCTTGCTGTCACTGTTCAAAAGCACCTTTTAGATGTCTTTGTCATTATAAATTACACACAAACCTTCGGAAGACTTTAACATAGTAAAAAGTTATGTCCACAGCAAAAGGTGCTTAAAAAAATTAAAATGAGTTCACCCAGTTCAGCGCATTGAAACAGCATTAGTAAAACAACATTGATTCAGTGTTGGCATTTCAATCTACAATCTCAACCATCATACAATGTGGATTCAATGATATATTTTCAACATAAAAAATTTTAGAAGGATGATCAACCACTGATTTTTCAACCTTAACTAAAAATCAACCTTTTTGACCATAACTCAATGTTGATTTAACATCTTTTGCTATCTGGGAATGTTGATCTGGAAACAGTGATAATTAAGGATGCATCACTGCTACTGTTGTCATTTTGATCCTTAAAGGCAAATACCAACATTTTGGGAAATTAGCTTGTTCAAAACCTTTAAATTCGCTAGCTAGCTCATTTAACATTGAACAGCTAGTTGACTTGCTTTTTTTCCTTAAAAGTGCCAAAATGCACTGATGTCAGCGTAGCTTACTCTGCAAAAGTTTTTAGACAAGCTAATTTCCCCAAATGTTGTTTTTCTCTTGGCTCTTTTGTTATTATTGTGTTAAATAGAGAATAAATAAATAAAATAAAAAATGAAATAAATAAATAGAAATGCCTGGCCTTTATTTCCAAATTTACATGTGTCAGTCTGGCTCACATGTGAAAGTATCTGCTGTCAGAATGGCTGTTGCGCAAGAGACCTATAGGCTTAAATTGAATTGGTTATCTTTCTATAAAGCAAGAAGCATCTGTGTGTCTGTGTGTGGCTTGCGTCTCTGACTGTTTGTCAGATCGGCCTAAGCTTTTGGATATGGCTTGCGCATGGCATCCTTTATTTTGAAGTTTTTTGGTTTTGGATTATATATGAACACAAAGACTTTTGGGTTAATGTATCAAGTTATGCTCACCAAGAATGTCTGCAATTTTTACTATGTCCGGTTGTAATTTGACTTTTCCTTTGAAGGCATTGGAGTGTCTGCCAGTCACACTCAAGCCCTCAAGCCCATCCTCCCAGGTGATTTTAGTTGACCTCTCGATAGATGCAACACAGCTCCAGCTGCCATATTTTAAACACCACTTTGGCCACAGAAAATATACACTAATGGGTGGGGGTCAGCTCAGGAGTACCGCTTCTAGTGTTGGAACATGGAATTGATTTATTATCACATTTTACAGATTGTCCCTACAATGTGCGGTCAACCATCAACCAGCTAAAACCATCAACCAGCCTACTGAACCAGCTAAGACCAGCTAAAACGATCAACCAGCCTATTGAACCAGCTAAGACCAGCTAAAACCATCAACCAGCCTACTGAACCATCTAAAACCATCTAAAACCATCAACCAGCCAGTTTGACCAGTTAAAACCATCTAAACCCACCAGCAAAGGCCATCTAAAACCATCAACCAGCCTGGTAAACCAGCTAAAACCATCTAAAACCATCAACCATCCTAAGCTGGTCTAAGCTGTTTTTTCAGCAGGGCAGTTCACAATAAATAAAAAAACTTGTTCATCGCTTAATAGTCTACATTCTCTGAATAATCTTATTTCTCCACTGGCAGTTTGTGTGTGGGAGGGAGATGCACTTGAGGCTGCATCACTTGGTGCTGAGGTGGATGAGGTAGCTGCAGTTACATTAGTAGGCCCAGGATTTGCAGAGGTGGGGCAGAAGTGCATCTACAAAGAGGAGATACGTATATTTGACAAATTGGGCTTTTACAATATATTAATCAAATAGCTGTTGATTGTGAAACCATCATGGCATAACCATAATAGCACCTATCATTACAGCCTGCCTTGATCTAATGACATTTTAAACACAGCAAACAGCCAAAATATAAAAAATGCAACTGTAACATCACAAATTGCACAAATCTGAAAATTGGAAAACATAAATATACAGTAAGGCAAGGCGAGGCAAGTTTATTTGTAGAGCACAATTCGTACACAAAGTAATTCAAAGTGCTTTACAGAACAAGAATATGCATCAAAATCACGATACAAAATAAAAACATAATCATTATAAAATGAACTTTAAAAGAGAAGAGTGCAGATAAGATCCTTTGAGTCATATGCACAGTGAAATAGAACTGTTTTGAGCCTAGATTTGAACATTGTCGGAGTAGAGGCCTGTCTTACATCTCCAGAAAGACTGTTCCAGATTTTAGCTGCATAAAACTGGAACCCTGATTCCCCATGTTTAGTCCTGACTCTGGGCACCAACAGGAGGCCGGTCCCTGAGGTCCTCAGAGTCCGAGATGGTTCATATGGCACTAACATGTCAGAGATGTACTTTGGTGCTGTACACAAGCAGAGCTGCTTTAAAGTCTATTCTCTGAGCCACAGGAAGCCAGTGTAGAGACCTGAGCACAGGACTAATATGCTCGTACTTCCTGGTTCTGGTCAGGACCCGAGCAGCAGCATTCTGGATGTACTGCAGCTGTCTTACGACCCGTTTGGAGAGGCGAGTGAGCAGGCCGTTACAGTAGTCTAACCTACTAGAGACAAATGCATGGATAAGTCTCTCCAAGTCAGGTTTAGACACTATACCTTTGATTTTGGCAATGTTTTTTAGATGGTAAAAGGCTGCTGATGTTATTGATTTGATGTGGCTGTTAAAGTTCAAGTCTGAGTCCATTATTACCCAGAGATTTCTAACCTGATTTGTAGGTTTTAGAGAGAGAGACTGGAGGTGACTGCTAACACTTTCTCTTTGTTTCTGTGGACCAAATACGATGACTTCAGTCTTGTCTGAATTTAGCTGGAGAAAGTTGTTTTGCATCCACACACTGACCTGTTGGATGCAGTGGCAGAGTGAATCCACTGGTCCATATTCACCTGCTGTCAGTGAGACATAAATCTGAGTGTCGTCTACATAATTGTGGTAGGACACATTATTACTTTGTATTAACTGGCCGAAAGGCAGCATGTAGAGACTGAACAGAAGGGGTCCCAGGATTGACCCTTGGGGCACCCCACAGGTCAAGGCCATGTGGTCTGAGACACAGTCACCAATTTCAACAAAGTGCCTCCTGTCTTCTAGATAGGACTTCAACCAATTTAGGGCAGTGCCACAGATGCCCACCCAGCCCTCTAGTCTCTGTAACAGGATCTCATGATCGACAGCGTCAAAAGCAGCACTCAGATATAGCAGGACTAAAAATGAGACTTTGCCTGCGTCAGTGTTCAGGCGGATGTCATTTGTCACCTTAATAAGAGCGGTCTCAGTGCTGTGATGGGGTCTAAAACCTGACTGGAAAACATCAAAGGAGTTGTTCATTAGGAGAAAGTCAGTAAGCTGTTGGTAAACAACTTTCTCAAGGACTTTGCCTAAAAACAGCAGATTTGAAATGGGCCGGTAGTTGTTCAGTACTGTGGCATCAAGACTGCTTTTCTTTAGGAGAGGCTTTATGACCGCAGTTTTCAAGGCCTTTGGAAATGTTCCAGATTTGTAGTGACATGTTAACTATGTGAGCGAGTGGTGGTAACAAACTGCTCAGCACAGACTTTAGAAATCTAGTGGGTGACACGTCGAGGCAGCATGTAGATGAACTGCAAACTCATTACACTTAGATGTGGAGTCAGTTCCAACGGCAGTTGAGCTGGAGGGTTTGTTAATCTGTTCACTGTTGTAAATAAGACACACAAGTTGTTACTGCAGTTACCAATAATTTCAGAAAAGTACCTCTCCCTTGTTCTATGTAAGATCTGGTTGAACACATACAACTTTTCTTTATAAATTTCATAATGAACATGAAGCTTTGACTTGCGCCATTTCCGCTCGGCCCTCCGGCACTCCCTTTTCTGTGCCCTGACCGAGTCGTCATTCCTCCATGGCGCCTTCTGCTTATTTTTAACCATTTTAACCTTCACAAGGGCAATGGTGTCCAGAACAGTCAAAACACTTGAAGTAACAGAGTTCAACAAATCATCAACGTTAGAACATGAGGCATTTTCAAAGTTTATCATTTCCATGAACAGAGCACCTGTGCTGCTATTTATGTGTCTCCTCCAAACAACTGCAGGACTAGCCGGTGGTTTGGGAGAAACAGACAGGTCAAAGAAGACACAGAAATGATCAGACAGAGCAACATCAACCACATTGATGTTTGAAATATTAACCCCCTTTGTAATGAGCAGGTCTAGAGTGTGCTGGCTCTGCTGTGGGTGGGCTCACACACATGCTGAGTCAGGCCAAAGGTTTCAAGGACAGCACTGAGCTCTTTAGCATTTCTGTCACAGACATTATCCACATGTACATTAAAATCACCTGTAATGACCAAACCATCAAAGTCTGTGCATACAGTTGAAAGCATCCTGTTAAATCATCAATAGAACTTTGACGGTGCTGGGGAGGCTTGTATATAACTACATAGAGTATGGACAGAGATTGTTTTAGCTCCATTTTAAAGGACACATACTCAAATGATGAAAACACCCCAAATGACAACCTGTGCATAACCATATGATCTCTAAATATTGCACAAACACCTCCACCCTTTTTGTTTTCTTGTGTTTCAGATTCAAATTTATAGTTGGGTAGATCTGATTCTGTTAGAACAGCATTACCTGTGTTTTTGTCAAGCCATGTTTCAGTTAAAAACATAAAATCAAGATTATATGAAGAGATCAAATTATTAATTAAAAATGATTTGTTAGACAAGGATCTGAAATTAAGCACAGCAAGTTTCAGATTAGTTTCAGTAGGACTGGACATTATCTTCTTACAAGGGATATGGATTAAATTTCTCTGATTGGACAGTCTAACTGTCCTCCTGTAATCTGGTCTATGTGGTGTGGCTGTATATATCGCACTAGGGGAGAATATTGTCTCACAGGGCCCCAGCTTGATATTACCTTTATCATGGCTGTAAGTCCTGGGACAGCAGAGACCCTGTGCAACCTAGCTCTTAGGGATACCAGCTCTGGGGGCAGGCAGGGGAGGATGAGCAGGGGGAAGTTTGGGTGATGGACCAGATGAAAACTGAGGGGGAGGAGCTGGGGGAGCTTTAGTTTGTGAAGCAGGAGAGTTGAAGCTCCTGTGTGACTTGATATTAGGGGTGAGGGGAACCATCTTAATCCCTGATTTGATCAAGCTTTCAAGATGGTTGGGAAGGCCCATGGGGAAGGTGGGGATGAAAAGGAGAGGGAGAGGGACAAGGCTCTAGAGGGGGTAGATGTGGCAGGGGGGGCCCAGGGCTGGTCTGTGGGTAGAGGAGGTGATGGGGGTGCTGCCGGGTCTGAAACTTCTGCTGGAGCTGTCACAGACGAGTCCAAGGCCTGTGATGAGGGCCCGGGGGGAGGTGAAACCGATGGCGGGCCTGTAACCTTCGCTTGGGCCATCATGAGTCCAAGGGAGATGAGGCCTGGGGAGGTGGAACTGATGGCGGGCCTGAATCCTTTACTGGGGGCGGTGGAGGCTGTTGTGGTGCTGGAGCTGAATCCTTCACGGGGGCGGTTGGTGAGCTGCTGAAATACTGGGGTCTCTGGTTCTGCGACAGAGATTCTTCTTGTTCCTCTTTTCTCTCACTGGTCGCTCAGGACCCTGTCCCGGCCCATTCTGATGCCTCAGAGCGTGGAGGAGGTATTCCGTCAGCACACTCCTCCCACCTCTGCACAGGTGTGGGCCCTCTCCCTTGAACAGGTCCTCTTGTTCCAGAACAGATAAAAGTTCTCAATGTAGTGCAATCCTCTGTGCGCACACTCTTTGGACAGCCATGTGCTGAAGCAGCTGGCAACTTGTTTATCTTCCTGTCTATGTTTGGAAGAGGTCCACTAATGAATGCCTTGACCTCCACTTTATCAAGCTCCTTGAAGAACTTAGTGAAATCCCTTTTCAAGACTTCAGTCTGTTCCTTTCTGATGTCCACTGCACCCACATGCACGATCAGCTATTTGACTCCTCAGTGTGTAGACAAAACTTTTGAGAGGAGTGTTGTTATCTCAGAGACAGTGGCACTGGGACAGCAGCATGTTTGAATTCTCCCATGGTTTATGCCACTGATAGCACCGTCTCCTATTGGCAGCATATTTCTGACCTTGACGTTTGGTCCAGATTGTCTGCCTGCTGTCTTTTGCCGACTTTATGGCTCCAGTTTCGTGAAGATAATCCATTTTCTCTTTGTTCGTTAGAAACATTAAATTCAGTCTCTGACAAAAGGCAAAAATCTGTTTGTAAGCTGTATTTTGGGTGATGTTACGTAGGTATTAACATTGTCTCTCATCATTTTGTGCTGCTTTGGCTTAGCACCAAGTTCTCTCCAGGATGAGGCATTTTGGTCTTTACAGAGTTTTGGAAAAGACACAGTATCGCTCAGGTGTAAGATGAAAGTAGCAGGTTTTTCACCCTTTTTACTGAAACTAACTGTGGGCTTCTTACCACCGGATGTCACTGGGAGCGTCTTGTGAAGTCCTTTTCCAGATTCTAAAGCAAAAATCCGTGCTTGTAGCTTATTAATTTCTTGTTGATATCTCCGACAGCGTTCACAGAAGGAATTTGTTTGGTTTCTTCCCCTGGACATGCTGCTGGCTCGTCAGATCGGTTAAAAATATAAAAATGTTCTTCGAAGTCTTGGTTTACTTAAAATAATTCATGAATTGATGGATGTAGAGATTTTCCAGGATTTGTAGAAGGAGTAAATCGAGTAAAAAGCAGAGTAAAGAAGGAAGCAGGCTGGAGCAAGCAGGAAAGCGTCTGCATTCTTCAGAAGCAGGTTATTGTATATATGAATATATGCCTGGTTGGTAAACACCCTGTTGAAAAAACCAGCATCAACCAGACCAGCATGGACCAGCATGGACCAGCAAACATTATGCTGGTCCATGCTGGTTTTGTTGTGTTTTGGTATGCTGGTATGCTGGTATGCTGGTTGATGCTGGTTGATGCTGGTATGCTGGTATGCTGGTTGATGCTGGTTCATGCTGGTATGCTGGTTCATGCTGGTTGATGCTGGTATGCTGGTATGCTGGTTCATGCTGGTTCATGCTGGTATGCTGGTTGATGCTGGTATGCTGGTTCATGCTGGTTGATGCTGGTATGCTGGTTGATGCTGGTATGCTGGTTTATGCTGGTATGCTGGTTCATGCTGGTTGATGCTGGTGTATGCTGGTTTATGCTGGTATGCTGGTTGATGCTGGTTGATGCTGGTATGCTGGTTGATGCTGGTATGCTGGTTGATGCTGGTTGATGCTGGTATGCTGGTTGATGCTGGTATGCTGGTTGATGCTGGTATGCTGGTTTATGCTGGTATGCTGGTTGATGCTGGTTGATGCTGGTTATGCTGTATGCTATGCTGGTACGCTGGTGTATGCTGGTTTATGCTGGTTTATGCTGGTGTATGCTGGTTTATGCTGGTTTATGCTGGTGTATGCTGGTTTATGCTGGTGTATGCTGGTTTATGCTGGTTGATGCTGGTTGATGCTGGTGTATGCTGGTTTATGCTGTGCTGGGTTGATGCTGGTGTATGCTGGTTTATGCTGGTTTATGCTGTTGGTTGCTTGGATACTGGGTTCACCAGAACAAAACATAATAGGCTACTGGTGACCAGCATCCCAGCACCAAAAGACAACATAATGCTAGTGATGACTAAAATAGGAAACTGTGTTATTATGCTGGTCAACAGTACTAGATATATTCAGGATGTTAACTTGTTTATCAAGGTGGGATTGAATGTTGGAATTATGATAAAAGTCAGAGCATATGAAAATATTACAATGCCTCTTTGTGTCATGCATGCTCATACTACCTAAATAGAGACAATGTAGGTTTAACAGTATGGCTATTTAATATACAAGAGCAACACAAAAGCAAAGAACAAGCAAACACATAACATATTGTTAACATACCCTCTAAAACATATTCAACAAACTTACCCCAACATCTGCATTAAAAACATGATTAAATGGCTTTTTTTGTGTGTCTTAATGTCCATTATTTTTGTCAGGTACCGTCCAGCCTTTAAAAAGTTGCTGCTATTGAAAATACATTTAATCTCGATTTCAATTTGAAAGCTATTTCTCAAGACAAGTTCTGCAATTACCTTGTCCGCTTTCATTGTGTTTAATCTTCTTCAATCTTTCAATAGAGGCAACTTTAAATTAGGCTATTGCTTTCTTACACTTTCTGCATCCATTAAGATTTTGCTTGAGATCGCTCTTTAAGAAGCTCTTAACAGGAGCTGGCCACTACCGTGGTGCTGAAACTAAATCAATCGATGTCAGGCACATTGATCACCCACCACTTCAGCGCGCACATACATACATACATCAGTCAAGTCACACACATACTTATTTTCGTCTTATTATTTTCTTTTATTTTTTCTCTATTTCTGCCACAGCTCTGAGTGCACACAGGGTCTTCATAAAACATAGATTCAAGATTCAATATGCACAGTGAGAACACACGTTTCCCTGCAGAATGAAATTCGTTCTTTCTGTCACGAATTAATGCCAAACAATATAAATCTCAAGTGTGAAATAGATCAAAATATACAGTGCGCACTGTTGTAACATCTCCTTGCTTAGTAATACTAGTTCCGACGCCCCTTCGTGGATGTGCAGGATGTGGTTCTGAGTGAAGCAGTGGCCAATGTGGCACCTTTCCTGATCTCATAATTACGAGATCTTATCTCATGATTACAAGATCCTTATTTCGGTTTCTAATTTATTTATCCAGTTTATGCAATGCGCTTTAATAGTTCCGGGTCACGCAAGTTGGATCAAATGAAAAATCAAAATTTTTGTATTTCTGAATTAGATTATTAAACGAATAATTAAAAAACAAACCGTTTTTTCGTTTTTTGATTGATTTAAATTGAAAATGGAATGAACGAATGATACACGGCGAGGTGCTGCAGTCGTTTTTTGGCACAACACCAGTCCTGGGACATTTTTGCTTGGCATTAACTCAGCTCTTACAAACTGCACCGTAAAGCGTTTGTCACAGACATGAATAGGACTTCTGTGAATCTGTGCTCGATTACTCGTCTTTATGGACCAGAAATGTGTCTCAGTAACTGAAATTGACTTTGAGAACTGAAATTGAATTATGAAAACTGAATCTGCGAACTGAACTGTTTGACTAAACTGTCTGAAACACTGTTTGTGTTTTGTGTCAATTTTTTTTTGTTATATGTTTTAACTTGTAAAGCACTTTGAGTTGCATTTTTATATGTATGAAAAGCACTACAGTATATTAAAGAGTGATTTGATTTGAATGTGCAGTTAGCATAAAATGCCATTTCAAAGCAAAGAATTCAATTTACTACTTCAGTTAAATTATTGCAATTCAGTTTCAAAGAGTAAATTCAATTTCAAATTATGCCATTCAAATTCAATTTCTAAATACAATTATTACAGGTGCCCAATTCAAATTCTACTGAATCTTGGGTTTTACACCAAAACAGACTTGGTGGTGTACTGGAGTGCGTTATTATATGTCTTCCTTATACTTTTGTTCAATCCATTCATACATTGAGGGGGACAAAATATTAGGAACACTTTTCATATAGAGAAATGTCATCACCACTGCCGTTTCCTGGTGATGAGGAATGGGTGTCCAGCCTCTTCAGCAGTTGCTGCTGCAATTTGATGTTCAGGGCACGAAGAGTAGCATTTTCAGCCTCAACTGCTGCTCTGATCCTCTCCTGCTCCTCCAACCTACAACAGAAGGAAATATGTCATGACTAACTGACATAAGAAACATCAACTATTTTTGGTGAAATTTATTAAGTGACGTTATCTAGCTACTTGTAGTGGAGACAGATGCACGTGCACACATTTGTCAATATTCAGAAATCACTAAAAGACCAAATCTAAATTGTGTGTTGTCCTAATGTAGCTTATGTAAGAGCAGCTCCATATCATGCTGTTTTGGCATACAATACAGAAATATCCCACCACAGTGAACTGATGAATATAAACACAATTATTTTGGAATATAATGGTTACACAGGTCAATAATCCCTTTCAGAAGTGATTTTTTTTCAGCAGGAAACTTTAATTGTCATTATACTGTATATCCATCTAGTTTTGCTATAGTGTTCAGGGTGTCTACAGGTATCAGCAACAGATATACTGAAAAGGTATTTCAAAGACCGTTTCAGTATATCTTAAACTAATTTTAATCTAATTTAATTTAATTTAATTTATTCAAGCATTGCAGGTAAGTAGTGTATATGTGGTCCAGTAGAAGTCGTTTTTTATGTGGAAATGTGGTTATCAGAGTTAATCTGCATTTCCAACAGCTAAATGTGTTGCTCTGACAAAAAACTTTTTCACACTTAAAGCTGTAAGAGTATAGAATGAGGACTTTTTTAGAATATTACAAAGCAAAGATATGATTTTTTTTTTTGGTAGACTGATTATTGTTGAGGTAATGTGGAATTTATCTTGGATATTTTTGTTATATGTATTAAATGACATGTATAGATTATTGAAGTTTTTAACTGTATAATTGAGTGTTTTTTGCACTGTATGACTGCTATTGTTTTGAGTCTAATGTAGAGGATTTGTATCCTACGGACGCGCATTGCATTCACTGGATAAAAAAAAAATAGACACCTTATCTCATAATTACGAGATCCTGATCTCGTAATTATGAGAAAAGATCTCATAATTACGAGATCAGGAAAGGTGCCACATTAGCCACTGCTTCGCTCAGAACCACATACTGCACATCCACGAAGGGGTGTCGGAACTACTGTAAACAGCTGCCACTCGGGTGGTGCCATCTTGACTATATCCCATATCTTTATTATAATATATATTGTAAATTACGACGGAGTATTACACTAAGCAAGGACAACAGTGCGCACAGTATATATTTGATCTATTATAGCCTACTTCATTTATATTGTTTGGCATTAATTGGTGACAGAAAAGAACGAATTTCAGTCTGCAGGGAAACGCGTGTCCTCACTGTGCATACTGAATCTTGAGTCTATGTTTTATGAAGACCCTGTGCGCTCAGAGCTGTGACAAGGTAATTACAGAACTTGTACTCTCAAGTTCTGTAATTACCTTGTCCGCTTTCATTGTGTTTATATCTTAACAGGAGCTGGCCACTACCGTGGTGCTGAAATCAATCGATCTCAGGCACATCGATCACCCACCACTTCATCAGCGCATGTCACACACAGCCTACTTACTTTTCGTCTTATTATTATTTTTCTTCCGCCAGATTTCAGTGCGTAACTTGTGCCACAGCTCTGAGCGCACACAGGGTCTTCATAAAACATAGATTCAAGATTTAATATGCACAGTAAGGACACACGTTTCCCTGCAGAATGAAATTCGTCCTTTTCTGTCACCAGTTAACGGTAAAAAAATTTAAATCTGAAGTATAAAATAGATCAAAAATATATACAGTGTGCACTGTTTAATATCTCCTTGCTCAGTGTAATATTAATGTGCCTGCTGCAGCTGGATCTGTGAGTGTTTGGTGGCTAAGAAGGCTGTTAAGAGTGGGTCAGCTCGATCTTACAACTCCTTCTTAGTGAAAGATCTTCTTAAGCTAAGAGCGATCTGGGAAACGCGGCCATTATCATGTCAACATACAGGGAAAATGTGTCCAGAGTTTATGACATTTACCAGGAGAGCTAGAGCCGTTTGACTAAAGCTGACATTATTACTGCTGTAGCATGATGTTATTAGGCTAAATACTACATTTCTAACAGTGTCTGAGCTGATTTATTGACACAGCATGCTTGTAGGCTGCTGTAACGTTTTACAGATGCGTTCGTTTGGAGACAAGTTAGTGGTCATGTTACTTGTTCCACAGGCAAATGACCCCGGACACATAACCTACAGTAAATACACCGGTTGAGTAACTTTTAACATATGTGAGTCTTTGTGACTCTTGACTCTTGTCACCTAACTAACGCTTGTTTCTGTTTCACTAACGATATTTTGACACGATTAAATCACATCCTGAAGACCCCAGAGTTGTTTTAGAAAACCATTTCAGCAACACGTCAAAATCTTGCAGGTGTGGTTGGTAGTAAAACTCACTGGGTCAGCTGTGTCATCTGAATCAAAGTCCAAATCAGGGTGGCCAGATGGAGACCTCGTCTGCACAGGATAAAGCGATGGCACAAGCACATAGTAAAAGATTAGAGATGAAACAATGTAAGAATTTCATGGCATGACTATAGTGACAAAATAATCACAGTTATCAGTGTTATTGCGGTATCGTTAAAATGTGCTGAAAATGTTCAAAATGTGCAATCATTTCACCAGCATAAACATTAGAATAACAGCGTAGCCAACTAGGGATGGCAGGGTTGCTGCACACTTTCTGAAATCAAATTTCAGACCTCTACATAAAAAATTACAGATAAATCACTAACCTCAACATCTGCAGTACTCTGGTTTGGACTGGTTCTGTGCCTTTGATCTCCGTGATCGCCAGTGTGAGCCAAATCCTGAGGACCCCAGAGTCGTTTCAGAAAACCATTTCAGCAACACGTCAAAATCTTGCAGGTGTGGTTGGTAGTAAAACTCACCGGGTCAGCTGTGTCATCTGAATCAAAGTCCAAATCAGGGTGGCCAGATGGAGACCTCGTCTGCACAGGATGAAGAGATGGCACAAGCACATAGTAAAGATCAGTACTATATGTAGTACTTACTAGTCTTACAACAAATCACAAGTTTCCCCATGATATAGATCAAGGTTGATGGCCTGACATTACAATATCTCCTGCAGACTACTTCTTACTAACTTTTTCTCCCTTCAAGGAGTAAACATAATATCACATCATACAGGAAAATCCTGTATGATGTGATATTATATTGATTCTTTGGAGAAAGATACAATATCTGGTGATATAATTAACTCTGCCATGATACAATTTCAATTCAATTCAAAGGACTGTGATTGAATGAGACAATATCATAGACCCATTTAACACAATCAATTACATTTACAGTATATTAACTGACAAATAAACAACTAAAGGCTAATTACTGAACACTTCCAGATATTCAAATGAAATTATATTCCTTTTAATAAAAAGAATAAATAGACTTATTATAGTCATTGGTCTTTTGTAGTTGTAGTTAAGGTTTTTGTGGGAAAAAAAGCTGGCAAATTTCAAAATAGATGTGTTTTTTTTTTACTATATTAGAAACAGCACAGACTTATGGGAAATGCATTGCTTAAACTTAAAATGAAAAAAAGACAACCTTTTGATTTATAGATGAATCAGCATTGTGTTTCATCATAACTCAAACTACTGTTTGTGTGCAAAGACAATATTTTCACTTTGCAGCAATACCAGATCATTGATTACTGAATGATATGTGATATTGATCGCTGAACCCGTCTCACCACAAATTTGAAGAGCACATTACTCTCTCACCTCAACATCTGCAGTGTGTGGATCTTTGCAGTCATCCTTAAAAGAACATACTCAGGTAAGACACAAGTTATAGATCCTTTGAATAATAGACTGAATTTCATATATTTGATACATGTTTATCATATATTTCTCATGAAGTGACTTACATGCAAATGTCGACTTTCCAGTCTTGGACATGGTATTAATTGTACTGTTAGGCTCCAAGAACTTCTTGCGTTTTGGCATTCTAAAGAACATGGACATACAATAATTATTGACTGAGCCTGACACATACTTTTTTAAATGTCTTTTCAACATACTGCAAGTGTGTCCCCCTGGGTGTCTAGACACCCAAAACTATGATAAAAGATCACCCTCTGTGTTTCTCCCTGCTCCATCTCAGTAAATGTGTGTTGGCTGGTGTTAACACCAAGCTAAAACTGATGCTGCCTACAGATCTGTGATAAATCCTACTTCATTAAGATTATAATGTTATTGTTGAAACTGGTTTGGAGATGTTGATTCAACTTTTGGAAATATAACAGTCATTATCTAAGTTAACACCAAATCAGCATTATGAAGGGAAGATTCATTAAAAGGACATTTGTGAATTTTTAACAAATCACTAACCTTTTCATCCAAACCATCAAAATCTGTAAGGCAGTGCTTTCAAAGTGGGATCTTATCTGTCTACATCTCTCTCACACTTGACAGAAGACTGCTACCATGGCGACAGAGCACAGGCTCGCGAACATACTGTAGCCTCGCGCTTCCCGCCGTTCTAGTAGAAATCACTGCATCACTTAGTAATTCATTGCTATTATAGATAACGGTAAGATAACTGACAAAATGTTCGCTTGTGTCAAATATACTGATGATGGATGTAAGGAAATTGTTCCTACATCCTACATTAAGGATTTTGATAGCGACTGTGACCCTTTAAAAATATACTGGGTGTGCTGGCAGGATGATTTTTTTTAAGTTAATGATGGCTTAAAACGATTCAAGAGCTTTATTTTCAATGAACAGTCGCCACAACGAAATGTTTAAAAGCAACTACTGTAAAGTTACCCAACATACTTATATGCTATACTTGGAGACCTTAAACTAACATTACTCAACTTGGATATCTGCCGTGGATAGCCGTGCCTTAGTCATTCAAGTTCGTCAAAAAAAAAAAAAAAAAAAAGTTCGTCAGCCTCATTAATGTTAGCTAGCAAGGTTAGCTGTGGGAGGCTAGCACTGATTAGTTTATAGTATTTTCTTAGTGACAGGATGACTCACATACTATATTTGTACCGCATGGCAGTATTAAAGTCAGTTTAGCTTTCAAATGATGTCTGTTTGTGCTAGCAGCTAGCGGCTAACTTACGCTAGCTCCGTTTCCTCACTGGTTAAACTACTTTTCTAACGTCGTCACAAATGACAGGCTTGCAATAGAGCCATACTTTTACAATGACCAGAATTTTCTTTAAACATAACATAACTTGCCTCCAAATGTCGTTGACATTGCAGAGTCCAGGGAAGAAATTGAGGAGGAACTTGCCAGGGGAAAGCGAGTGCGAGTGAAGAAAGTCCGGGAGAGCAGTCCTTCACCGCCACCGTCCGAGAGGGATGAAGCGAAAGCACAAAAAGTAACCCGGCAGCGCCAGTGACATCTAGTGTCTCGGAGTAATAATAACCACAAGTCTAGAAAACCAAAAAAAGTAAGAGAGTTTTGAATAGGCCTGTATGCTTTTCTTTCAATGTGTTCTGACATGAGAATTGATCTTTAGAGCAATGTTTGATTTAACCTGCTTGTCATATCACCCAAAGTGTCTGCAGGTCTTAAAAATGCTGCATTTAATTTAATTATCCATCTTTTACTATTTGTCAGAATGAGTCAAGTTTCTCTGTGTGAAAGCTCACATTTGATGTGACACATTTTAAACCTACCACTGAATACTGCCTTGTACTTTATACTTGCATTTAATGAAATTTTTTAATTTCCGCTCCGGATAAGCGGAGGATGACGAGTACGAATTGAAATTAGTTTCGTGTCATGTTAAATGTCCACAATTGTATGAAATTGCTCCAATGCGTTAACCAATCTTTGTGCATAATCACACAGCCTGATATGCCCTGCAAACACAGTGGGACTATTTTCTGAAAGCACAGAGTAAAGAATGTCTTTTTTTTCTCCCCTGGGGCCTCATGTACAAAGGGTACATACGCACAAAAACGTGGCGTACGCCCTTTTCCACGGCAAAGTTCAGATGTATCAAGAGTGAAATGACCGTGGAAATGTGCTGTGCCTCACGCCAACTTCATGGCTGGCGTACTACGCACGTTTCTACAGCTGTTGATCCTTTGGCGACTCTTAGAGGTGATGCTGGGAAACTGTTATAATCAATAAACGTGAAAACAATTAGTCTTTAGAGTGATGTGCATATCAGAGAAACATGAACAATTAACGCTGATGAACAATTAACACACCCACGTGTCTGCAATAAGATGAATGGATATAAAAGCATGCGCAAAGTGGTGCCGAAAATACAGTTAACAACAACAGCTGCTTTAGCAGTATTAGAAGGTTTGTAAATGGCGCAATACGAAGAGAGTGTGTGTTCAGAGACAGATGGCACTGGCACATGATAACAACTGGCTCATCAGCTGCTTAAGGTTCCCGAGGCCAATCCTCCTGCAACTGTGCGCAGAGCTGCAGTCGGCAGCGCGACACGGTGAGGAGCCATGCGCTGCCTGTATCCATACAGGTGCTGACCACACTGGGGTTCCTAGCAAGGGGCATTCCAGAGGGAGCTGGCCGACCGATCGGGACTGTGCCAGTCGACCCTGAGCCGAGCTATGCCAGCTGTGTGGGACGGAATTATTCGCATGTCAGCCAGGTATATCAAATTCCCATACAATGCAGCTGAACAGGCCAACATTAAAGCGCAATTTACAGCAACAGCCGATTTCCCTAACATTATCGGAGCTATCTACTGCAAACACATGGCTACAGTATAAAAGCGCCATCACAGCATTTTGTTGAAGCATTTTCATTCGATCAATGTACAGATCATATGATGCGCAAATGCAATTAATAAACATTGTGGCGAGGTGGCTTGGTTTAATGCACGATTCATATACTCTGAGTAGCAGCATGGTTGGGAACAGACAGTAACACAGTGGCACTGTGCGAGATGGGTGGATTCATGGTGAATAAATAATTTATTTGTTTAATTATCCTAATATTAATCCCACTGATGCGCACTGAGCATGTGCGCCCCCAAATATTATCCTGTCTTCACAGCATCAGTACTAGTCGGTGGTTAAAGTTAGTGACTTGCTGATTTTTGCTGGTTAAACTGCAGCTTCAGAGCTTTCTAACAAGCCCCTGACTGTCTCTGTGTGTAAAGTACTTATGTCAATAAACCCGTGCGTAAGGTGTGACATTTAAAGGGGCCTGTCAATGGGAACTGTCAATGATGAATTGTTTTACAAAGTTACAAAGTTACAGGAATGTACTATCTGATTGATGATTGTAGCAACACTGTTAATGTAATTTGTTACAGTTTTACAACGATTGAAGACTGACTGACAGGAGAGGCTTTAGGCAGCATGGATTTATCTCACATGTTGGGTAGTAAGATGTATGACACATAATTGTATTAATGTGAATACTGAATGTAGTGCATATTGTCATGATGGAGATGCTATGAAATACTTCCTGTGATTGTTGAGTGGGCTATATTATAAAACTAATTCAGATGCTAATGTTTAAGAGTAAAAAATGGAGGCAATAGTATGTGTTGTCAAGTAATTCAAATAAATGTATTTACTTCTGTTGAATAAGTCGTTGACATTGCTAGCCTAATTTCTGTTTCAGTTCTCTTGCATTTCAGTTATTTTGGATTTAGAAAGAAAAAGTACAAGGACCGTAAGTACTGGCTGCATAAATATCTACAAAGTAATGAACAAAAATGGTAATCCAGCAACACCATGCTGGTTCACCAGCATCAGACCAAAATCACACCAGCATAGACCAGCAAGGTCCAGCATCAGACCAAAATCACACCAGCATAGACCAGCAAGGTCCAGCATCAGACCAGCATAGACCAGCATGGTCCAGCATCAGACCAGCATAGACCAGCATGGTCCAGCATCAGACCAGCATAGACCAGCAAGGTCCAGCATCAGACCAGCATAGACCAGCATGGTCCAGCATCAGACCAGCATAGACCAGCATGGTCCAGCATCAGACCAGCATAGACCAGCAAGGTCCAGCATCAGACCAGCATAGACCAGCATGGTCCAGCATCAGACCAGCATAGACCAGCAAGGTCGAGCATCAGACCAGCATCAGACCAAAATCACACCAGCATAGACCAGCATCAGACCAGCATCAGACCAGCATAGACCAGCATCAGACCAGCAAAAACCAGCATGGACCAGCATAATTTCTATGCTGGTCCATGCTGTTTTTTTCAGCAGGGCAGTGAGTGGTTTGTTCAGCAGCACACTAACCATTAAAAAAAAAAGTTAGGCCAATATATTAAATTTTGTTGCTTATTCATTCCCCCAATCACTTTGAGTCTTTCTTTCCAACTTTCTCTAAGATGGGAGCAACATTAAATTATATTAACTCTAGCTGAATGCTGAAAGTATTCCTAAAACAAGTGGCTAATGAATTCACAGTAACATTGATGTTATGTAGTAGTAGCCTAACCGCTAATCATTAGCGGCTAATGAGCTGACGTTAGCTTGCAAGTGCTTCAGTAACTGTAACTTACGTTGTGTTTCAACCATTTTAAATGAAGTGTTTCATCACATCACATCATTACCTCGGTCTTGTTCACGTTTCTCCTCCTCTTGTTTTTGTACTGCGTCCCAGAGGGCTTTAGCCTCTTCATGACGATGGCACTGAACTGTCAGTTTGTCACTCAGCAGCATCACATTACAGAAGAGGCAAGTAGCGGGGGGAGGAGGGAGGGGGCGTGGTTAGGGACTGTGGGGAAATTGATGCTGCCTGCCAGAGAGGCAGAAATTGAAATTAGAAATATTATTTCATTATTATTTAGAGACGTATGGCTATATGTATTGTTGTTGTTTTCTAGTGTATTGTCTAATTTTTTTAATAGAATGGGGAAGAAAACAAAACAAAACAAACAAACAAAAAAAAAAACACCTCACTCCCTGGCGCCCTCTGGCATGCTGGCGCCTCTAGCATTTGCCTAACCTGCCCTATTGGTGGCATGGCCCTGCTCCCCAGAGCCGGAACTCATGCAGCCACATGCATGAGTGCTGCTGCCTCTGGGGAGCTTGGTTCATTTAGGGAAACATGAATTCCAAGCAGAGCATGATCGCCCCTCTTCAGAAACTTAGCTGCAATGCAGTTTTCCCAACATGACCGTCACCCAAAACACACCTAGTAGATGACAACTGCCTTGCTGAGGAAGCTTAAGGTGAAGGTGATGGACTGGCCAAGTATGTATCCAGCCCTAAACTCACCTGTGCACCTGTGGGGCATCCTCAAGCTGAAGGTGAGGTAGTGCAAGGTGTCTTCACATCCATCTGCTCCATGATGTCATCATGGAGGAGTGGGAGAGGATTCCTGAAGCAACCTGTGAGCTCTGGTGAATTACATGCCCAAAAGAGTTAAGGCAGTGCTCGATAATAATGGTTGGCACACAAAATATTGACACTTTAGGCACAATTTGGACATGTTCACTGTGGGGTGTACTCACTTATGTTGCCAGGTGTTTAGATCTTGATGGCTGTGTTTTGAGTAATTTCCAGAGGAAGGTAAATCTATCTACTATACAAGCTGTACACTGACTACTTTAAGTTATATCAAAGTGTAATTTCTATAGTGTTGTCCCATGAAAAGATATAATGAAATATTTGCAAAAATGGGAGGGGTGTAGTTACTTATGTGAGATACTGTACATGGAATAATTTTCACAATATGTACAGAACTATAACACAACAGTAAATATAATCTCTGGCGTAGAACAGTAAAAAGGTAGCACCAAAATACTTAAGTACCTCAACACTGAACAGAACAATTTATATCTGTGCCAAAATGTGTGGAAGGAACACATCTTTGTAAAACATTTCCAAGTGGTCAATGTTACCAGCCCATGTGTTGTCTTTGAGCACTGATAGGATGACAAGGTCGAGAGGGGTCCATACAACCAGGTGACAGCTGCTGGTGTTGGTGAGGTGCATGTTGCTCTGTATTTGATGCCAGTAGGCGTGGGTTTTTTTCAGTGACAGAGAGCCATTCTCCTCATCTAACCCCAGGAAAAAGTCCCGACACTTTGCTGCCTCCAGGATGGTCTTGGTTCGGGCTGCCCATGGACACTTGACTTTAATAATGCAGTCAGCAGATACTGTCCCATCTGGAGATCCACCAAGCAGTCCACTGTTTGACAGGAACATTCCCCTCTCCCTGGACAATGACACCAGTGCGCTCAGTGTACTGCTGCTTTGCGCTTGGCTCATGCAGTATTCCCCAGTCACATGCCTTAAAGAAAAGGAAAAAGGAAAAGAGCATTCACTAAGTGTACTCTCAGAAGCAGTGGCATGCACAGATAAACACTAGGTGGTGCTATAGCACCTGCCCTTTGCCCTCTGGACCAAGCAAGTGCCCTTCTGAAAGTTAGTTTTGTTTTTTGTTTGTTTTTTTACAGTGTACTGTATGTGGCCCATGCTGACATGATCATTGATCAATTCTCGATTAAAAGCATGTAATAATAATGCCCCAAAAGCTGTACCTCCCCACCCATTGATGAAGAAGAAAGGTCAGTCAAGACCAGAGTTATGTTAACTGTTTAGGGCCTTTTAAAGCTCAGATTTTAAAGTTGAACTGTTCCTCTAATTTTAATGAAATATCTTAAAAGCTGTCCATGATTTATTTTAACTACACAAAGTGGTTTGGCCGTACTAAATCAGGCATGAAGCTATATTTGCTCATTATATTATTTTGTACCAACCATAAGTTATTTCTACTTTACAAAACTTGCAGTAATCTTGTATTTACCTCAATAGGCTATTTTTTTTTAAAAATCTCATACTGCATAATAAGGCAGCCGGTGGTTCCACATGCTGCACAAGGCACTGAGCACCGGCCCCCCAAAATGTCTGTGCACGCCACTGCTCAGAAGCGCAGATCCTTCAGCATCTGCGGAAATACAATGATACTGTATTTCCTCAAAAAAGTTGCTGGATACAGTGACTACATTGCAACACCTTAGCTTTTCTCTGAAACCCAGTGTTTTGTGGACTGAAAAACTTACTTATTTTCATTAATTATTTTCTTACCATGATGCATTCTTTGCTTGCCCAACTGTGGCTTCCTCGATCTGCTGCTTCTCCTCATCACTGACAGCGAACGACTGCAGCACATAAAGGGCCTTGTCTGGAGCTTGGGCAAAACCCAGGCTCGTCGCGAGCAAATGTCTTGATAGGCAGAGTCTAGATTGAAAAATTAAGCACATAAAATACAAATATATGTATGTGTGTAAATGTATACTTGAGATGAGATGAAAGTCAATGCTTTTGGCAACGTAGAATTAACAAAACATTTGTATATTAACACTAAAGGTATCTGTGTAGTACATGTATCAAATCAAATTTGGCATGGGCCAAAACTGTGTAATATTTGTTTTAAAATGGTTTAAAATGCTGTATCACTGTGAGATAACCTTACCATAGCTGAACTGTCACTGATAGTGAAGCCTAAATATTATGCTTCTGGTAACATGGAGGGCACATCAGAAGTTAAAAAAGACAAAATGTCATACCTGAGGAGTCTCTGGAGACAAGATCCACCCCATCCCAGTAAAACGCCCAAGCTGTGACAAGGACGCAAGGGCCCATTCCTTGTCCTCCTGGGTGACGGGTCTTTTGATGCCAGCTGAGATAGGAGGAAAGGGTAACAGCATTATTTATAGTGATTGAAATTCTTTCACATGATTAGTAGTGAATAGGGCAAAGCTGGCTGTACTACGTCTGTAAGTGCATGTTAACATGATTTGATTCCCATAATTGATATTCACATGATACAATGGCATAGCTTTAAGAAAATGATCTAAACCATGCAATCAAATAATGACCATTTACTTACTAAATACTCACCCTGTGTTGTGGAAGGTGTCATCTCAGACACTCTCTTGGCAATGATTCTGTTGTAGGTGTCTTCGCTCTCTTCCAGACACACTCAACATCGGTACGTGATACATTTTTCTCCACCCAGATCAGCAAGGCAGCCATATGATGGCACTTGTCCTTACCAATGGGGCATTCACAGGAGCTGAACCTAACTACCTGATTCTCAACGTGAACCTGCACATGCACAATTTCATCCCTATGATTCATCCTCACCCTACAGAGGAGGATTGGTGGCCACATGAGAAACTTTGCAGAATTATTTTTTTTTTCTTATGTGGCCACCAATCCTCCTCTCTTTACAAGGACACAGTTTTGAGTTTATGAACCTAACGACACTTCTGCTGCTAGCCATGAGTAGCATATCATTCTCTAAGTTAACCTAACTCCACTAATGGTAACCCTCAAACACCTGACTCGTAGCAAGTATTTATTTATTTATTTATGCGTGAGAAGCAGGACGCGTAGCTAGTGTAAATGTAGGATTGAACAGCTGCTGAACCCTATGCTTACACTAGCAACATCACTGGGACTATGTGTTTTTGATTGTTTTTTAATGCCTACTCAATTGTGAAATAGCACAACGTGAAAACAACAATTAGGATATTATCGTGAACGACATATCACACTCCTACTTGCTAGCAAACTTACTACTAACCGCTAACTCACCTCAACCTTGTAAACTTTCTTTTTCATAGATGCCTGGACAGTACCCTTGATTAGACAACCAGGAAGAACTGAAACACCAACCACTCTATTTGAGTTGAAAGACTTTAATCCTTTCTTAACTCTGAGAGAAGTCTCGCTAAAGAAAGACGTGATGGTGAAAAGGTTTACGAGTTCCGCCATTGTTTACCGATTGTAACTGAGCAACGCCTGGACCGGCTTGGACCCGGAAGTCATGCGTGACGTTAGACTTAACGGGCGGATAGACACAGCCGGGGGGCATTATGTTTTCAGGTTGTCTGTCCATCTGTCCATCCCATTCTTGTGAACACAATATCTCAAGAATGCCGTGAGGGAATTTTTTAAAATTTGGAATAAACTTTCCCCCAGACTCAAGGATGTATTGGTTAAATTTTGGTGATGGTCAAAGTCAAGGTCACTGTGACCTTGCATCAATGTCATTCTTGTGAATCTCAAGAGCACTTGATTTCTGCAAATTTGGCAAAAACATCCACTTTGAGTCGGCTATGAACTGATTGATATACCCATGTTCACGTGCAAGGCTTTGGCCGAGGCACAGATGATGTGAAGCGACGCAACAGTTGGTTAGAAACAGCACTATTTATTCCCCAAGTTAACTGCCAGGGACTTTTTACTTTCAGCAAGCTTTGAATTATGGCAGTTTTGTCCAGAACTGACTATCAGCTTACAGCCTGAAAATCACTGATCTCTTCAGCAAGTTTCGCCACTACTATCTGGGTTGAAATCTGCCTTATCATCGCTGTGGGCTCTGGTCGGAGCCCGAGCGAAGTATGCCTCCACTTACCCCAGCGGAGCCTGAGCTGTCACGTCTGAGATCTGAACTCCACACCATCGAGAGCCTCCTGGACAATGTTCTTCAGCTGCAATCCCTGCTCACCTCCTGGCTGGACGCGCTGCAGCCGGACGCTTGTTGCAGCGGCGTGAGTCCGGCAAATAGTGAGGCTCCTGGCACATCTGATGTCTATCCTCGCTTGTGGGTGTCCGTTGTGAGGAAGGGGAGGCGGTTTTCTCTTCCTCTGTTCTCACCAGTCGGGGATGATGACCCTGTCCTGGTGTCACACTTCTTTGCTCCACACGAAAATCTAACTGAGCTAGCGGCTATATGCATACAGGCCTCTCCGGAGTAGCCTGTCCCAGTTAGCTCTAAAATGACAGACAACTCCGATATCCCATGAGAAAAGTCACCGATGTCTCTCCCTTCTTGATGTCTCCAACTCAGTGTGTGCTCCTTCTAGCCTCCAGTCTTTGACCCACCTGCTCAACAGAACTCCGGTCACTGTGGCTAGTGGTGACGTCAGCGACAACTCGCCAGGTGATACTGCTTCAATCTACTCTGTTTCCCACTAGCAGCTAGCAAAAATCAGTTATCTCAGTTATCTCTCCCCTCCAAACTCTCTGTTTATGATGGTGGCTGTAAAGACAGGCAGCCTGAAATCCTTGTTATTGGTGATTCAATCGTTAGGTCTGTTGAAGTCCCAGGCGCAATTACCTACTGTCTTCCTGGTGCCAAAGTTGCAGATATTATTGAACTGTCTCCTGTGCCCATCAATCTCCACCCCTCAGCTTATTTTCTGATTCTTCATGTGCGGACTAATGATGTCATGAGGAGACAATCAATCAAACTTCAGGACCAAATTTGAGTCACTTGCAATTACAATACAGAGTCTTGGTAAAATCTGTATCTTCTCTGGCTCCATCCCTGCTCCTTCCAAATCCTCTGAGCATTTCAGCTGTCTTTACAGTTTGCATGAATGGCTGAAATGCTTCTGCACTGCAACTGGTCATGGTTATATTAGCAACTTTGACTGTTTTTGGACCAGACTTGCCCTTTATAAACTAGATGGCCTACACCCCAACTTAAAGGGTATTAGACAACTTATACAAAACTTCATACAGTACATTGCTTGTAATTCTTATTGATGCTCACTTCAGCACGACCCTGATCTAGAAGCCACTCCCATCCTTCATGATGAGCATCTTTCCCTGGGTCCTGCTAACCACTCCTCCTTCGACATCAACTTGTCTTTTAGTCTTTCCCATTCCAGATATTGCAATATGAACTCTGCGGTCTGCAACGACAATTACACGCAGATGTCTAGTATCCCAGTGCATTATACAGCAAGGCTGTCCAAAAACGGTCTGGTATGCATAGGAGGCAGAGGAGGGTCCCATCGGACTTGATTACTGTAACAACAGTTTCTGCCAGTGATTTTTGTAACCCATTTTTAATAGGCTGTCTGTGGAATCCAAGGTCTATCACCAATAAGTCTTTTATTGTTACTGATTTTATTTCTTCAAATTACTTATATTTTATTTTCCTGGTTGAAACCTGGTCAGATACAAAAGTTCTTCTCATTGAAGCATGTCCCTATGGTTATACTTTCTGGAATAATCCTAGGTTGTCTGGACGAGGGAGGAGACCTCACACCCTACTGCCTTTTTTGGCCTATATATAATAATAATAATAATAACTTTATTTATATAGCACCTTTCAAAACACACAGTTACAAAGTGCTTTACAGTAAAAACAAATAAGATGACAATCCTTAAGATTAAGATTAATTACAGTAAGATCCTTAAAAACACAGTAAAATTGTAAAAATAGTCACCAGCAGTTAAGAAAAGGCCATACGGTAAAAGTGAGTTTTAAGAAGAGATTTAAAAGAAGATACAGAGTTTGCCTGCCTGAGACCCTCTGGCAGGGAGTTCCAGAGCTTGGGGGCCCGAACAGCAAAGGCTTGGTCACCTCTGGTGACCAAACGGGACTTAGGAACCATCAGAAGGGTCCTGTCAGAGGATCTCAGGCTGCGATTAGGCTCATAAGGGGTTAACATTTCTTGTATGTAGGCAGGAGCCTGGCCATTCAAGGCTTTAAAAACTAGCAATAAAATCTTAAAATCGATTCTAAAACTCACGGGTAGCCGGTGAAGGGCAGCTAGCACGGGCGTGATGTGGTCACTTCTCCTGGAATGAGTTAGAAGCCTGGCGGCGGTGTTTTGTATTTGCTGAAGTCTTTGAATGTTTCGCTTACTAATACCGGAGTAAAGTGCATTACAGTAGTCAATTCTGGATGTGATGAAGGCATGAATGACTGTTTCAAATAGTGCGGGAGAGAGGAATGATTGGATTCTTGACAGTTGTCTCAACTGAGCAAAGCAGGATTGTACAACCTTGGTTACCTGAGCATCGAAAGATAGTTGGAAGTCAAAAATTACACCAAGGTTGCGGACCTCTGAACACACATTATTTGACAGGGCACCCAGACGAGAGGATAGATTTGTAACGCTGCTGGTGCTGGGGCCAGGTGGTGTAATGATGATTACTTCTGATTTGGAGTCATTTAATTAAAGTCTTTGATTTCAGTTAAGCAGAGCAGAACGTGCGAAACATCAGTGCTACCAGGTTCAAGCAGAATATAGAGCTGCGTGTCGTCGGCATAACAGTGGAAATTGATGTTGTGGCTGCGCAGAATGTGTCCCAGGGGTAACATGTAGGTTGTGAAAAGGAGGGGACCCAAAATGGACCCCTGGGGCACACCACAAGATAAGGGAGCACAGGTGGAGGAGGCTTCTCCTAGCCTGACCGAGAAGGACCTATTCGACAGGTAGGAGATGAACCAGTCTAGTGCCACTTCACTGACTCCAGTGTTGTGCTTCAGACGGCTGATTAAAACATTGTGGTCCACTGTATCGAAAGCTGCGGTGAGGTCAAGGAGAATTAAAATGGAATACAGACCAGAATCGGCTGCCAGAAGTAGGTCGTTTGAGACCTTGACCAGGGCCGTCTCCGTGCTATAGAGGCTGCAGATTGGAAAGTTTCAAAAATCTGGTTCTCATTCATTAAGGAAATTAGCTGGGTGGCCACAACTTTTTCTAAAATCTTGGATAAAAATGGTAGCTTGGAGATGGGTCTAAAATTACATAAAACCGCAGGGTCAAGAGAGGGCTTCTTTAAGAGGGGGTAGACAGTAGCATGTTTAAAATAAGATGGGAAAATCCCAGAGGACAGAGAGCAATTAATAATGGCTAAAATCTCAGGACCAACCGTATGAAGCACATCTTTTAAAAACCAGGTAGGGATACAATCTGAAAGGCAGGTGGAAGACTTTGAACGTGCAACAATGCATTCCAAGGTGGACAGAGAAATCACATCAAACTGCTTTAAGGTGACTGGAAGGCATGTGTTAATGTCACATTCTCTAAAGTCAGTGTGGAATTGATGACGAATTTCACTAATTTTCATCATAAAATAGTTGAGAAACTGCTCACATTTCTCAGGGGTAGGATCAATACTGGGTGACTGGGTGGAGCACTTAGAACAGATTTAACTGTTTTAAAGAGGATTCTGGGATTATGACCATGAATTGTAATTAATTCTGTAAAGTATGAATTTCTTGCTTCTTTGACTTTGTGCTGGTATGTATACATTAGATGTCTCAGAGAAGCAAGAGAAGTGCTGAGTTTGCCCCTTTTCCACTTCCTCTCAGCCTTCCTGCATTGCCTCTTCAAGCTTCTAACCTCCTCATTTATCCAAGGCAGAGAGGAGGGTTTTGGTGTTCTAAATCTGACCGGAGCTATGGAATCTAAAATATTGGTGCAGGTGCTGTTAAATGTCCTGACAAGCTCGTCAACGGTGTGGTCATTATCATTGTGATGTTCCCTGTTGTGAGTGAAGGCCTGACAGAAAGTTGAAACAGATAGTGAGTTTAGGGGGTGAGAGCGGATCAGTGTGGTGGATTTGGGATCAGGAGAGAAAAGTGGGATCTCAATCTGCACTGCGTTGTGGTCTGAGACAGGAAAGTCAATTAGAGTGACCTCATTTACACAGAGACCATTTGAGATCACAAGATCCAATGTGTGCCCTTTGCAATGACTAGGGAGCTTTGCATGCTGGGTCAGATTAAAAGAATCTAAAAGTTCGATAAAATCGGAGGCAAGAAGAGAGGAGGAGGGGCAGCAAACATGGATGTTAAAATCACCAAGAATCAGGACCCTGTCATATTTTATCATTATGACTGATAACAGATCTGTAAATTCCTGAATGAAACCCGAAGTCAGCTTTGGTGGTCTGTAGATTAAGACACATAAAAAGGGCGAATTGTTTCTCACGATAAAACCAAGACTCTCAAATGTAGTAAAACAGCCAAGTGAAACTGGAGAACAAGTAAAACCATTTTTGTGAATAACAGCAAGCCCTCCCCCGCGACCTGTCAATCTCGGCTGGTGGAAAAATAAATAATCAGGGGGGGATGATTCAGTAAGGGGGGCACAGTCGTCAGGAATCAGCCAAGACTCTGTGATGATAAAAAAGTCAATGTTTCTAGTCATGATAAAATCATGGCAGATAAAAGACTTATTTTTGAGGGATCTTACATTAAGAAAACAAAAGTTGGCTGAATTTAAGGAAGGTGGTGGAGAGATGGTTTTAACGTTGATGAGGTTATTTATGCATGGGGTGTGACGGGGAGCAAAAATTACACACTGCCTTTCAGATGTCCTGACCGGGATAGAAGAGACAAAACCAGCAACAGCAGGACCCGCATTGTCAGGTGCAGTGATGAGACAAGCAGAATCAGGATGCTGGGCCGGGTCATGCTGTGCAGAATATCAGGCAAGGCTAAAAGCAATAAAGTCAATAAAATTGTGTTGCAGTTTACTAGACCCATTTCTGTTAAGATGTAGTCCATCGAACTTAAAGAGTTCCTGTCTGGTCCAAAAGGAGTCACAGTTACTGATGAAACCAGTACCAGTGGCTGTGGTGAAGTTTTTTATCCAGTTGTGTAGGCTGAACAGACGACTGAAACATTCAGAGTTATTGGTAGTGATAGGGGTGGGGCCAGAGAGGACACATCTCCGCCCTAGACTTTCAACAGTGCAGACTAATGCTTCAAGTTCACAGTGCAGCTGCGTGGATTTCCTAGCCATGACGTCATTACAACCTGACTGCGAGATCACAGTGTGAACAGAGGGATGCATGTCAGTTCAATAAAATCAGAGGTTTTTCCTCCAGAGAGACAGTATGTTATAGCACAGGGAAGCCTTAAAAAACGGACTATAGAGTCTCCGACCACTAAAATTTCGGGATGCTCAGAATCTGGATTGCCTTTGTAAACTGCAAGTTTTGAATTAAATTTGTGTCTGGGGGTTGGTGGGCTGGGAGAGAACAGGTGAGCTGAGTTACTGACCTGGTCAGACGCTCGCGTTGGAGGGAGAGGGGGAGGGGGCACAGGAGCAGCAGGTGTCTGTGAAGAGGGAGATGAGGACGCTGGAAGAGCAGCCACTGAGTGGGACTCTAAGAGTGACAAACGGGGCCGTTTATGACCTGGGGGGGCTGATGAAGAGGATGGCGAGTCCGAGTGCTAAGTGACGCTGATGGGAGAAGGGCCGCTGGTTATCCGAAGGCTCTGGAGGCTCGAGACGCGCTAGCCGGGAGACCAGCACCGACTGCCGCTGGAGGAGGTCCTCGATCCGCCACTCAATGGACCGGAGTTCCGATTTTAGCTCCACAATCACCGCTGCCGGAGCCATCCAAAGGCATAGAGCTGAAACAGAGTAAAAACGGAGAAAGGGGCCAGCAACCGTGCACAGAAGAAGGATCCAGGAGCTATTTTTGAGGAGTCTATCAGGCTGAGAAGTAGTAGAGAGCTTGAAAAACTTACACGCCGGGGCTCCGTAACAGGAGCTCGCAGCGGGGAAAAGACAGATTTCGGCTTTGGAAGTAGCCTAACCGGAGTGGCCAAGTATGGCAGCTGTACCCCAGGAAAGGTCAGGAGACTTACCGCCGAGGGCCCAAGAAATGAGCCCGTTGCTGATGGATGTCTCAGGTAAGTCTTCGCTTGATGATTTGCTTGTTTTTCCACCTTTTTAGGTTTATCAGCCGTTGTTTCTCCACCGATCACAGTTTTTGTTTACCGCCGCGGCTAACTAACCTTAGCTAGCTAGCCGGGCTAGCTTGCTAACGTAGTCTGTAGTCTAAACGACATATGTGATCTAGTATAAAGTGTAAAATCTATCGATATTCAGTTCAGTCCACAGGAAGGCTGCAGATCACGGCACGCTCCTGTTTATTGTGCTCTCTGTATAAACTGCCCAGATGCACAGGGTGCATGACGTAGTTGACCGTGCCAGAGCTAACCGAGTCCCTTGAATAATATTATAATAATATTATATCACCCTCTTAAATCAAAAGGTCATTTTTTAACAGAATTTGGTTATTTACTTTCCATCACCACCTCTAACTATGAGAAAGTCCTATTATTAGGGTACTTCAATATTCATATTGATAACCAGAATGACAAGCTTGCATCTGAGTTTCTCGATCTCGTCCATACTTTTGACTGCTCTCATGTCTCTGGTCCAACTCATGAACACGGTCATACAGACCAGCTAATCTTCAAACTGTCAACATGCATGTTTCTGATCATGCTGCTATTCTTTTTAATATTCCTCCTGTGCATGTGGTCGCTAACCTTTAGGCCTATCACTTCCCAGACTGACTGCTGAGCATTTTTGTGCAACTTATCAAGTTTCCCAGCAGCTTGATCAACTGGATCCCTCATGTTCCGTAGAAGAACTCACTGCTGAGTTTTTAAAACGCTGTGCGACAACGATAGACACTGTAGCTCCTTTTAAATTTTCTAAAGCCTGTCCTGCTACATCTAAACCACCACCATGGTTAAATGATCATGTCCTGAGTATTATAAGGGCATGTAGGTATGCTGAACAGAAATGGAAAGCATCCAAATTAAGGTGTGATCTTGCTATTATGAAAGATCTTTTAAAAGATTTTAACAGAATTGTTAAGGAAGAAAGATGAATATACTTCTCTCAACATATTGCTGCCAACCCCCACAACTCTAAGCTGCTTTTCAGGACCATCAGCTCCCTAATTCACCATCCTCTTGTTACTGGTGAAGTCGCTTCTGTCGAGAGATGTGAGTAAGAGGTTTCTGCCTTTTTATATTCTGAGATTTTAACCATTTTTAACAAGTCTTTATCTTCAGGGGTTGTTTCTTCAGTTTTTAAATCAACTATTGTGCAACCCTGACGATTTTAACAATTTTAGACCTATTTCTAAATTACCCTTTCTTGCTAATGTATTGGAGAAAGTGGTATATTTGCAACTTTTAACTTTCCTGAATAACTACTCACTTTTCAAGAAATTTCAATCTGGATTCCGTAGTCATCATAGCACTGAGACTGCACTATTAAAGGTTGTAAATGACATTAGGATGAATTCAGATGCTGGCTGCTGTACTGTTCTGGTGTTATTAGATCTCTCTGCTGCATTTGATACTGTCGATCATGACATTTTAATTGGTCATCTTGAAAATTGGGTAGGGGTGACTGGGACTGCTCTACAATGGTTCAAGTCATACCTCAGTGACAGAACCTTCTAAATGTCTATGGCAGATGTAACATTACCTGTGGTGGTCCCCAAGGATCGATTCTTGGCCCTTTACTTTTTTCACTCTATATGCTACCATTGGGTCAGGTTATTCGCAATTTCAACATCTCTTTCCATTTTTATGCCAATGATTCTCAAATATACCTATCTATAAATCCATCAGACCTCACCTCAGTTAACATACTCACAGCCTGTCTCACAGATATTAAAGCCTGGATGTCCAGCAACTTCCTTATGTTGAACAACGATACGACTGAAGTGATGATGTTTGGACCTAAACCACACAGAGATTCTGTAACTCAGATGTTACTTTCATTAGGATTACAGTGCACTCACGAGGCTAGAAATTTAGGTGTAATCTTTGACTCAGAGCTGAGTTTTTATAAACATTTTAGCAATATCAGTAAGTCAGCCAAAATTAGATCCTTTCTTTCATTCAGTAATGCTCAAACCCGAATCCATACTTTTGTTTCTGGCCACTTAGATTATTGCAGCTCTTTATTTACCGGACTGCCATTGAAATCCATCAACCGCCTTATTCAACTTATTCACTTATTCAACTTATTCAAAACACCGCAGCGAGAGGTTTCACAAAAACCAGATGGTATGAGCACATCTCCCCTATTCTGGCCTCATTGCACTGGTTACCAGTGGTGTTCAGAATTGATTTTAAAATTTTATTGTTTGTTTTTAAGTCACTGAACGGCCTCGCCCCATCTTACATTTCTGATCTCCTTACCCCTTACACCCTTTCTCGCACTCTCAGGTCTGCTGACCAGCTGTTACTTTTGGTCCCCAGATCCAGACTTGTGACTGAAGGTAGCAGGGCATTCGCTGTAAGGGCTCCACAGTTGTGGAATGCACTTCCCTTGGGTATCAAACAAGCTACCTCAGTGTCGTCTTTTACAACTCTGTCTCACTTTTATAGATTGGCTTTTAACTAATAAGTTTTATCTGACCCATGCTTTTGTCTTATTTCTGTTTATGTTTGATTGTGTAATACTGGGATGAATTGCGTATTTGTTTTTTGTTTGTGAAGCACTTTGTAAACGTGTTTTTTGAAAAGTGCTATATAAATAAAGTTTATTATTATTATTATTAGAATTTGGTGGTCAAAGGTCAAGGTCACTGTGACCTTGACCATCACATTCTTGTGAACATGATATCTCAATGCCTGGAGTGAATTTCTTTAAATTTGACACAAACATCTACTTGGACTCAAGGATGAAGGGATTGAATTTTGGTCAAAAGTCAAGGTCACTATGACCTTGCATCCGTCTCATTTTGTGATGTAACAAAAAAGCCACGAGGGAAGTTCCTTAAATTTAACCCAAACATCCACTTGAACTAATTAGATTTTGGTGGTTGAATGTCAAAGGTCAATGTCAATGTAACCTCACAAAACATGTTTTTCACCATAATTCAGGAATTCATTCATAATGTAAGTATATATAATATAAGTATGTCTAATAGGATGATAAATACTAATGAAGGTATGATATTTAATATGCAAGAGGTCAAAATCAACTTGTGTGACATCATAATGTGCTGCAGAAACACTTTTCTGGCCATTATTCAAAATCATAATACAGGAACAGAAGGGAAGAAAGTTTTTCAGATACTGAATTGGTGAGTCTAATCTTTGAGATCTTCCGGGTTGCCATGGGGGGAAGATGTGTGTGAAGCATCCATGTTTTCACAGACATGGATGTTAACTGTAAGAGAAACTTGATTATTCAATATCATGATTCAAGAAGAAGAAGAAGAGGAGGCATTTGGTCAGATACTTAATTGGTGACACTAATCTTGGGTGCCCACTTTAAAACTGTGCTGATTGTATAGATCATCTGCGCTGCTGAGGGGAAGATGTGTGTGTAAAGTATACACGTTTTCACAGACATGGACATAAGCTTAAACTAGATGGGTTTGTAGAGACATACAACCACAAAATGGTAATTGTCTTTTTTTCTGTATTTGCTGTTATAATTGTTTTTGCTTTCTGCAGCATGTTCTTTCATTTGAGGACATTGCTGTTGTACTTGTTTTGGAATCCTGTATGTCTTTTTAAAATATCATTGTTTCTTAAGCTGCATCATGTTTTTCCTGATGGAAATGTTTTGGCCTTGTGGGCCACTGTGGTATTATCATTTAATGCAGTAAATGACAATGATACATTACAATTCCATCTGACCTTTGTAATTACATAATAACATTAATTATATGACCAGCCACTTCCCAAGAGCCCTTCCTCTAATGGTGCACTATGAACTGCAATCAAGTAATACTCTGGCATTAAATTCCTGTGTTAGCTGTTTGAGTGGGCAGTCTGCTGATGACCTTATGATTTTGTAATTAGTACATGCATTATCTAGCAGGCTGAGTGTGTGTGTGTGTGTGTGTGTGTGTGTGTGTGTGTGTGTGTGTGTGTGTGTGTGTGTGTTTACAAGAGAGATGTGAAGTGTTACATGCGCTATCTGGTGGCCCACAGATGAGATACTTCCCACTGCGTCTGCGTGTGTTTGAGTGTGTGAAACAAGTGTTAAGTACTGCTCGTATAATATTCTGTCCACTGTGTGTGTGATGATAATTTCTTACAGCTCACGTTGGACATTTGGATTCATTGGCCGTGGATTTGTTCTATTCTAAAAAGGATGTTATCACACTGTGCAGGCAGGTCTGAACAATTTAACAACTGTAACATGAGCAATTACAGTATGGAACAATAGAATTACATGTAATGAGCTCTCCACAGCCCACACTTTACCACAAACAACAGTAGGAACTGTTTGGCTGTGAGTCATGCATCATTTATGTATTAAAAATGTAATATTAGATTGAAGGAACAATGTAACATTCTGACATTTGAGGAACTACGTTTGCTGTCTAACTCACAGTCGGATGAGAAGATCAATATATATTTCTTCTCTGTGTCTGGTACAGAGATGGGTCATCAAGTTTCTTTCCTAAATATATCAGTGTATCTTCAATGTGCCCTATACCTACAGAAATCTTTTCAGTTTGTTTTACTTTTTAATTTATAAGTAGAGAGCAAAAAAAACAACCTGTTAAGACCATCCTGATGACATAAGCTCAACATTCTGTTTTGCTCTCTGTATCAGTTAGTGCCACTCCAAACACTTTCCGGAAATGAAAATGCAGTTGGGGCCAATCAGGGGTCTGCAACGCTCTTGACAATGTAAGCAGCCAGGGACTACATTGCAGTTGATGATGTAAAATGCAGGCCACAGCTTGCAAAATAGTAATGGCAGCTCCTAAAGCAAACAGCGCTAACTCAAATGTTAGCGAAGTAAACACAGCAGTAATATAAGATAAGATTCACCTTTGTGAAGTGAAGTTATTGCAGAAATAGAGTCGATAACAACAATTAAACAAGAACAAGACTATGCTCTCATGGAGTTTCTTTGAGGAAAAGACATTCTCACCATTCTTCTGACTGGATTCAGCAAAAGCTTAATTTATCAACTGGCTCCGTTGGTGATGAAGACGATCCAATAAAAATCCAGTGTTCATTGTTGTTTGGCCACTGGTTGCGCTAATGGAGGACCTGATACAAGAGACTAAGTCCAGGCAGTCCAGAGGCCTGGTTGCTGAATACAAAATGGCGAAATATGCTGGCAGCACCAGTTTCACAGAAACCTCAGGGGGATTGTTGTTGGCAAGGTACACATCACATACAAACGGTAAATATTATTAATAAATTGTATTTTTTAGATCTACTGGCACTGTCTAACATAACACATTTGTAACATGTTCCGTTATGCTGATTGGCTGAAGGTGTCCTTCAAGGAAAGTACTTCTGCCCACTGAAAGTGTTTGGGGCAGTGGCAAAGCCAGATTGATACAGAGAATGAAACAGACTGTTGAGCTCACCTCATCAGGATGGTCTTACCAGGCTATTAAAGTACCACGGTTTT